>CM065466.1:9454027-9672031 GCA_032872475.1 Leptopilina myrica (nomen nudum)
CATGGAAGTAAAGCTGAGAGAAGGACTGTGGAGAGTTTGTCAAGGAGATTGGCATGAGTTTGGGCCAAAAGAGAGAGAAGAGGACGAACAGCTGATATTTGCCGAGTGTGCCGGTATTTCTGCACTCGATGATCGACAAAAGGACATCATCCAAGCCCTAGTGGACAAATGGGTACTACCAGAGTCGGAGGAACACGGAATGACAGACCTGACGGAACATCACATACGTGTTACCGACGAAACGCCAGTACAACATGCCATTAGACGAATGTCACCAGCAATGTTAACTTGGGCCCAAGGTAATGCGGCCAAGTTACACAAACTAGGGATCATCGAGCCATCTGCCAGCCGTTGGAGAAGTGCGCCAGTAATTACGAGAAGAGGTGAGAACGACTTTAGACAGTGCAATGATTATCGAGACGTTAATAAGGTAACAATAAAAGATTGTTACCCATTGCCATCTATCGACTATATCCTGGACAAGCTTCGAAAAGCCAGATACCTGTCTAAAGTTGACCTCAAACTGGCATATCACCAAATTCCAATGGCCGAAGAGAGCAAGAAATATACTGCTTTTGCCATACCTGGGTCAGGATTATGGCAGTTTCGCCGAATGCCGTTCGGTCTCATGAACGCGCCGATGACGTTTCAGCGAATGATCGATTCATTGCTGGGACCAAAGGTAGAGCCGTATGTCTTCGGGTACCTGGACGACATCATCGTAGTCACGGATACGTTCGAGGAACATGTCAAGTGGCTCGAAACCGTCCTACGAAAACTGAACGAGGCAAAGCTGATCGTCAACCCAGAGAAGTGCGAGTTTGGATGTTCTGGGGTCACCTACCTCGGATACTTGTTGGACGGTGAGGGTCTGAGGCCAGATCCGAATAAAACAGAGCCGGTGAGAAACTATCCAGAGCCGAAGAACGTGAGACAACTCAGACGTTTCTTGGGCATGGTCGGTTGGTATTCCCGTTTTATCCCAAATGACAGTGAGATCAAAATACCACTGTTGAAGTTGTTGCACAAAGGCCGAACATGGGAATGGGAGGACGAGCAACAGGAGGCTTTCGAGCAGCTGAAACAGAAGCTGACATCGGCGCCAGTCTTAGCCCGACCCGACTTCACAAAGAAGTTTACAATTCAATGTGACGCCAGCAACTACGCCATTGGGGCCGTATTGACGCAAGAGTTCGAAGACGGAGAACACCCAATAGTATACATCAGCCGAGTGTTGACCGAGGCCGAGAGAATCTATAGCGTGACAGAAAAGGAGTGTCTGTCATTATTATGGTCGATAAAAAAGTTCAGGCCGTATATTGAGGGGTACAAGTTTCATGTGATCACAGATCACAGTGCCCTAAAATGGCTCAGGAACTTGAAAGACCCGACAGGCCGGTTAGCCAGGTGGGCCCTGGAAATGCAGCAGTGGGACTTTGATATAGTTCACAGACGAGGTGCACAACATCATGTCCCTGATGCATTGTCCAGGTTACAGGAAGAGGAAGAAGAGTCGATGGCCGCGTTTGAATCCATTGAGGACCAATGGTACCTCAAACGCCGCGACGAGAGGTCGAGAGTAAGAGAACAGTGGTGAGAATAAAACCGGAAGACTGGGTCGAGAGAGTAAAGAGATTAGACGCGTTAAGGGACATGGTAGCCAGGAACATTGACATAGAGCGAGCGAGACAGACGAAGTACTATGACAAAGGCAGGAGAGAAGTGACTTTTAAAGTAGGTGATTTAGTACTGCGAAAGAGCCACAAATTGTCGAGTGGGGCACAAAAATTCGCGAATAAATTAGCGCCGAAATACGAAGGTCCATACGAGATCATCGAGGTCCGCTCGCCAACCGTTTTTATCCTACGCGACGAACAAAGCAGGCGAGTCCCTAAAGTCCACATCACTGACTTGAAACCATACCTACCTGTTTCAAACCACTAAAATGTCATGTCCTTGTTTGTGAGTAAAGAAATTCTTTCAGAACGAGTTGAGAGCCAAGGCCAGAGAGAGGGATCGAGAAAGCGGAAGAGGGAGAAAATGTCACGACCAAGGAACACCCGTAGCCAGAGGTCGTCGAGCCGCCACCGAGTGTCCTCCGAGTTTGTGGGGACAGAGTGGGAAGCGTCCCCATCTCCTCCACGCATGAATCGCCAAGGAAGAGGCCAGAGTGGACACCGACCCGAACGGGAGTTCTACCACGAAGACGCCCAAACGATCGGGCCGTCTTATCTATCCTTCCCGATCACGGAACAACTACCGGGGGAAACGCTTGTGGCCAGGAGAGAAAGCGCCGAAAGGAGGAGAGAGGCACGCCAAACCGTGGAGGAAACGGAGGGGGCAGCCGGGGGACCGATAGAGATCGTGACGAGGCCAGAGGATTGGGGAGAATTAAGCGCGCTAGAGGAGAGAGGGAAGAGGGAGAAAAAGAAGATGATCCGACCAGATGGAGCCGAGGAGGTCACCCCGTATCGATGGCCAGCTGAACAGGGCCCTGAGGAGAGCACCGAGGCGTACGAGAGTAGGCTCGCGGAGTACGAACTGGAGATGTTCCTCAACTCCAAGCAGCCATTGACCACGGTGGCATTGGAAAGAGCCAGGGCCCAGCAGAGGAAGGCCCTCAAAGCGCGGCGGGAGAGGCAATGGACGGTTGACGACGTTGAGAGCCAACCACCCATGCCACGAGCGGCAAGGTCGAAAAGCCCTCAACCGGGACCACCGACCGAGCCAAGACGAGAATTGGGAGCCAGGCCAAAGGAGAAGGTTGGGCCCCAAGTCAGGACAATGGAGGAGGGCCAGAACACGGAGCAGAGGGAACGGAGAGGTGGGGGACCACAACTTAAGCAGAAGGCGAGGGGGGTAGTGTTCGGGGGATTGAACCTTATTCCGACGGAGAGGTCGTTGGACCCGCCGCCCTACAGTTGCTTCAACTGTTGGCGAGGGGGACACAATGCCGAAGAGTGCCGCCAACCAAAACGACACCAGTACTGCTGGAACTGTGGTCGCCGTTTTACCAGCGTGGAGCGGTGCCCCCGATGTGCCCGGGCATACGCCCGGTATATGGGACGAGCATATGATGCGGAACCCCAACCAGAGGAACGGCCAGTGAGAGAAGGAGGGGAAGAACGCGGTAGGGAGGAAGAGCGGGTGTACGCAGAGCCACCGAGACCAAGTAGTGGTCAGATGGTAGAACCGGAGGTCCAGGAGCCGGAAGCAGCAGCCGCAGGGGAGGAAGAAGTAGGGAAACAGGAGGACCTAGCCCAGAGCATTTTGACGTTGACCAAGGCCCTAGCGGGTTTACCCGCTGAAACACTGGACCTAGCGATACGCCAGCTCCTCAGAGAAAGGGAGGGTAATATGGAAAAGGGAGTTCGGAAGTGAGCCAGAGAGAGAAGGAGGGGGCCAGAGAGGAGTAGGGAGAGCCAGAGAGAAGTAGGGAGGCCAGGGAGAGTTGGGAGAGCCAGAGAGAAGGAGGGAGGCCAGAGAGGAGAGGAGAACCAGGGGCGGTAGCCAGGGGAGTCATGAAGATGACGGTCCTATATAAAATAGTACCGGTCATGGGGAGGGGATTGTGACGATGTGAATTTTCATGCTGCTCGAAACTGATTGAAAATTCTACATCGTCATGCCATCTGTCGGAAAAGCCCCTAGTTGATAAGTCCCCATTTTCATGGTTAGTAAGGAAAAGCTAGTACCGCCAGCTGACCCACTAGTCGAGGGAAAGTAGGTCGCGCGGCTAGCTTGACGAGAGAAAGTGGTAGATGGCGGGGCCAGTATCACTTTTGGAGAGCAAAGAGAAGACGAAGACGGGCCACGAGGAAAATTCAAGAGACGCTACAGGTGGCCCATATATTAGCCGCCATAATGAATTTTTACATTGCCGCGCCGGTACACAATCCATCGCTGCGAGTAATCTTTTAATTTTCCATCGCGAAATTTAGTGTTTTTGGGAACATTTTGTGTGGTGAGATAGTGGAGCGTGAAGCTCGGGGAATTGTTGTAAATTTACGGAGACAATAAATAAAGGATTTGCCGTGAGAGTGTGGTGTAAATTTTGTGTTCCCACCCCCTTGACGAGTTCCTAGCGAGCACTGCCGCCTTGCTGCCACGAGGAGCCGAGGAAAAGGAACGCCGAGGGTGAGATAGCCGAGTCGCCGTGGGTAAGTCGTTTGACAGTCTAGTGCCAGTCGTGTCTCGTCGTTGGGATTTTCTGCTTGCCAATTGTCCGGGCAGAATCTCCTCTGGGAGAGAGAGAATCTCAGAGGCATTGAGTTGTATTGTGGTTTGAGCCGAGCAGAGTAGAGTTTTATTAATTGGATCTATGAAAATTAATTGGCGCCTGACGGCAAAATTTTATTAATTTAAATTTCAAATCTTCTTGTTGTTGAATGCGTCAGATTTTGCTTGACGTAAGCAGAAATTTTGGGCAATAATTCCAATTGTTCAAAATCATACGTCACAATACATAAAAGAATAAAAATTGTAATTATGAAATACACAAATTCTTCCTACACATTTTTTTTATTAATTTAAAATGGAAAAAACAATTGTTCAAAATTGTAATTAAAAAACAAAAATTTAACAATTGTTTATTTAAAACAAAATAAACAACAAGTAATTATAAAATTTATAAATCAATATTATGAAAATTTCTTCCCTTATTTTATAAAAACAATATCTTTTAACCTTCTTTCTTCTTAAACAATAAAAATTTTAATATTGACAAATCAAAAAGCTGTATAATTTCGATCTGTCAAGAAAGTGTTTTGAAAAAGAAAAATAACAAAAGCATTTACAAAAACTAACTTCAAACTGCTGACAGAATGAATGAAAAATAGCAAGATTATTCCTTAATTAAGTAAAGAACACAAAAAGAAAATTAATTGTATTCAGTTAAGAATAAAAAAATAAATCAAATACGAAAAATATTACATTTTATTCTTTTTTCTACTCTGTCACACAGAAATGAAAAATTATCTACCAATAAGGAAACATTATGCCCATTGGTGTTTTCGCTTAAATGTAAAAGTCCCCACTTCTAACTCCCCTACCATTCTTTTACTCACTCCTTCTATCTGTCACTGAGAATGCAGAAAACCATGATGCTCAAACCAAAAAAAGTAGGCATTACTTTCTTAACTATTCGCCTCTCTCGCTTCTACTCTAAACTGAAAGAAAAGACGGTAATTCCCACTCCTTCTCTGTATCATGCTTTCTCTCGCATATACTCTGACAAACTTCTCTGTCATCAAAAGCACAGCAGGAGGGCGGACGGAATTCTTGCGGACATAATGAATGAAAGAATACTGAGATTAATATTGATAATAGTAAGAAATATAAAAAAACGTTGCTGAAAATGCAAGAAGTATAAGGCGAAAAAACACCACAGGCGATTGTCGTATTAGCAGGTAGAGTGGTAAAGAGAAAGGAGGAGAGCCCGCATGGTGGGGGACGGGTCTCCTCCCCTTGTCCTCCTGAGCTTCTCTCGTGTGCAGGCCTGTTATATATTATTTGGAAATATATCTATAAAAAAATTTAAGAATATTTAGAGTGAATTACAATATTCTTTAGGGTCATTAAAAAAGTGAAAATTTTGTATGGAAATCATGAAAATGTTAGGGAAATACGAAATTAAATATTTGTAGTTACACTGAATTGAAAATTCGTATTTTTTCTTTCTGCTATGTTATGTCAGTTAATTTTATTTAATAATTGAATTTCCATGCAAAAAGTTATTATTATTGAAACGATTGGAACAATGGTTAAAAATTGTATAAATAATATACATAATATTTAAATTTTTAATGATTTTTATCAATTATTTATTTTAATAATTGAATTCTTTTGCGAAATTTTTTGAAATTACAAGGTATTGAAAATAATTTTAAATATTTTTTGAAAGTAATTTAATCATTGACAACAATCCGATTATGATTGTTGAGAATAGTTTTTTGATTTCTATTATTGGCGAATTTAAAGTTGTGTTAATTAAAAAAAAAAAGAAATACATGCTTTCATTTTGAGATGTCAGTGTAGTAAATATTTGTAGGTTTCAGTAGATTAATTCAAATCCTGAAAAATTATCAAAAATTGGAGGTTATATAAAAGTAAACGCTGCTTCCGACAAACAAAATCCTGTAATTAATAGCAGTGGAGAATGTTGCATATAAGGAACATCTTTATTTAGAAGTAGACCCAAATAAAATTCCAAGACTAGATGGCTGTGAATGTTATTGCCATTTCATAAAAATTGAAGAAAATTATTTTGATTTTTTCGACAGTGAAAGTACTAAAAAAGAAATAATTTAAAACAATCCTTTAATCGATGTCTGTATTTAGAAGAAAAAGGTTCATCTGAACATTTAATTGTCTGTTCTATTTGTGTTTCTTTAAAATGTGACTTTCCAAGCTATCAAACTAGCTATAATTTTATTCCTTATTATAATATTGCGCATTACAGTGTTACTCAGTTAGAATTCATAAAAAGAAATTGTTCTCCTAAAAAAAATGTTTCTTTTAAAGATTACATTGCTAAATTGAAGGAAGGATATATTATCTATGAAATGTATAATATAACAAAAAGATTTTATGCTATAAATGAAATTGAAAAGATTCCGAAAGATTTTAGTCAGCAGTTTAGAGTTGACAGATTATGTCATTTTGTACTTTTTACTGCTTTACAGCGTAAATTTGATTCCGCTGCACAGATTAATATAAATGAGTTTTTCCAAATTGTTATATATTATATGGTTTAAGCTTTGGAAATGGAAAATGATTATTTTCAAACGTATTATGTTACCAGTGGGTTTCATGGATTGAAATCTTCGATTGTATCTTCCATGTCTATAATTCAAAAACGAAGAACATACCTAAAAAAGGGGGCAGACCTTTCACCAATGTTCTTATCCGATTTGAACTCATATACTGTTATTAGATGCAGCAAGATTTTCTTTAATAACAATTTTTTTAGTCATTCGTATAAAGAATACCTTGTTGTTGAGTTGAATCAAAAAGAGCGTCTAAAATCAATTTCTTCAATTTTAAAACATATGGGGAAGATTATTTTGACAATTTTAAATTGATTATTCATTTTGTGGGATTGACTTGATCAGGCCTGCGAACGGGAGATGCTTGGGAGGACGAGGCGAGGAGACCCGTCCCCCACCATGCGGGCACTCCTCCTTTCTCTTTACCTCTCTACTCGCTAATACGACAATCGCCTGTTGTGCTTTTTCGCCTTATACTTCTCGCATTTTCAGCAAATTTTTTTTATATCTTATATTTCCTGAAACTCCTATATATTTAATAATAGTAAATAGTAAGAAATATAAAAAACGTTGCTGAAAATGCGAGAAGTATAAGGCGAAAAAACACCACAGGCGATTGTCGTATTAGCAGGTAGAGTGGTAAAGAGAAAGGAGGAGAGCCCGCATGGTGGGGGACGTGTCTCTTCCCCTCGTCCTCCTGAGCTTCTCTCGTGTGCAGGCCTGTTATACATTATTTAGAAATATATCTATAAAAAAATTTAAGAATATTTAGAGTGAATTACAATATTCTTAAGGGTCATTAAAAAAGTGAAAATTTTGTATGGAAATCAGGGAAATATGAAATTAAATATTTGTAGTTACCCTGAATTGAAAATTCGTATTTTTTCTTTCTGCTATGTTATGTCAGTAAATTTTTTTTAAATAATTGAATTTCCGTGCAAAAAGTTATTATTATTGAAACGATTAGAACAATTTTTAAAAATTGTATAAATAATATACATAATATTTAAATTTTTAATGATTTTTATCAATTATTTTTTAAAGTTAAATTTTCACGTTTAGGTCAATACTGTCCTCTCAATTGACCTAAATTTTGACAGTAGCAGAAATTCTTTGTCAATTTTTTATGTACAGGTCAGAACTGCCCTCAAAATTGTCCTAAATTTTGAGGGCAGCGGAAATTGTTTGTCGAATTTTGACGTTTAGTTCACAACTGCCTTCAAAATTAACTTAAATTTTGTAGTATCATAACAGCCTGCAAGTAAAAAAATGTCTTTGGCATAGGCTTTGACGTCCTTTTTGGCGCTCCTATATTTGAAGGAGCAAGCTCTGACCTGTATGTGAAACATAGATCAAATTTTGACACAATGTGATGGCTTTTTTTGACCTATAGGTCAAAAACATAAGTCAAAACTTATGTCAAAATAGATCTATATTTTTACCTATAGGTCAAAAAATTGGCCAAATTAGACATAGATTTTGACGTAATGTGAGGCCGTTATTTATCCTCTTTTTAACCTATAGGCCCAAAAAGGTTAATTTTGACATAAGTTTTGACTTATGTTTTTGACCTATAGGTCAAAAATAGGTCAAATTAGACATAGACGTTATTTATTCTCTTTTTGACCTATAGGTTAAAAAATAGGTCAAATCAGACATAGATTTTAACATAATGTGAGGCCGTTATTACCCTTTTTTGACCTATAGGATAAAAAATAGGTCAATTTTGACATAAGTTTTGACGGACCCTTTGGGATAGGGCGCCCTTATAGAATCTTGAAACAGCGGCAGCGATATCTTTTGTAATATGTCGACGTCCACATGAAAAGGAAAATTTTGAGTCATTTTGAGTCATCATACAACTTTTTTGGTAAAAAATTCGATGAGTTACAGAATTTTAAAGTTCATAGTGCCAAATACCACATTTCGAAAAAAACAGAATTAAAGGTTAATTAATTGCGATATCTCTGATTCTTTTAGGAAGTTATTCAGATAATAATTGTTTTCAGTCCAGGGCACCTTAAAGATGAAAAACCAATAGGTTTAAAAATTTTTAAATGACCCTCCACCTCTTTAACTTTGAAAATACATAAAACCGACAAAATGGGCTCTTTTCTAATAAAGGGCTTTTCTCACTGATAAAACATTTTATTACAAAGTTTATGATTAAAAACGATTTAATTGTGTCATTTGAAGATAAAGAATAGAAATTAAACTTATTTAAAAATTTTTAACAGCCTTTATTACGAATAATTTACCAAAATATCGAAATTTTCACTTCTACGACTACGTAATCAAAGACTCCAACATCAAAATATCCGGTTCTTCTGGGAAGTTATTCAGATAATAATTGGTTTTAGTCCAAGGTACCTTAAAAATGAAAAACCAACAGGTTTTAAATTTTTTTGATTCTCCATTTAAAAAATACGGAATATTTTTGCAAAGGACCGACAAAATGGGCCCTTTTCTTTTTCTAAAGAACCAATGAAATCAAACACTTACATTAACGATAAATTAATGAAAACCGCATGATTTGACTTGTCAAAACATGTAGATTGATAATAAAAAAATAAAATAAATTAAGGTTTTTCTCACAAAATATTAACCTTCGGAGAACACACCTTTTTTTAGGTCATTTTTCAATGCTCAACCAATTTTGAACTGTTCATCTGCTTAACCTACGGATTTTTTGAAAATATAGTTTAAACTCTGTAAAATAAGTCTGTGTACTTTAAAATCCTTATAAAAAATATTAAACAATAGATAAAAAGCTTTTCGCAAAAAATCGTGGGGTCAAAATGACCCCATGTGTTCTCCGAGGGTTAAATTGGGATTAATTCGAAAACTAGAACCGACAAAATGGGCCCTTCTCATGTGGACGCGCACATATATATATAGAGATATTATAAATAGAGTGGGGAAGGTCTGGCGGCAGTATGAGTGGGAATTACATTTTTAAAACCATTTTTTGAAAAAGATGTTAAATATAACGATACAATTAATACAATAAAACTATTATTGACCTTTAAATATTGTTAGTTTGTTATACTCTATTAAAAGCTGTATTATGAAATATTATGTCATTTGAAATGGGCTCTTTTTTACAAGCAAGCTTCTTTAATTAATTTTCATAACTGTCAATCGAACCTTTTTTCTGTGAAACTCGACTTAAAAATTAAAATTCTAAGTTTAATTCAAAAAATTGTATAAAATAATTCTCAAAAATGAATTCTATGGATATTAAACATCATTTTTACAAATTATGAGATTTTTTTAAAAATTGGCCGCAACGGCTTCAGGTGAAATATAATGGACTGACCCTAATAACCAAAATTGACATTTTTATTATTATTTTCATAATATACACATGAAAATGAATAAGATATTTGGAATAAATAAACAGGCAATTTCGTTAAAATGGAGGGATAAACTTGTACATTTGAGATTGACTAATTAATGCTTTAATAAAAATTTAATTATGTCGAAAACTTATCCTAACATCTCAGCTTTCAATTAAAAGAGTACGCCCTAATATCACTTATACTTATTTTTCTATAACAATGTTTTTGAAGAAATTTAAGGTGAGAAAATTCGCCCCGGGACGAGGCGAAATACTATTCGGGGCGTATTGAATCAGCAATAAAATAATAATTTTGATTATGAAATATTATTTAATATTGACAATTTTGGTTTCTATTGTACATTTATAACAAAGAATATTGAAAATATAACATATTTAATTTAAACTTTAAACATTTTCATGCAATTTTCAAATTTTAAAAAGTTGTAGCGAAATGCAAAATCCATTTATTTAAAAAATCTATTCTCTAGTTATTTTTTTTTATAAAGGGTTATCATTGGTTTTCGTTTTATTAATATTTTAAATATAATAGATTCTTCTTAATATAATATGACAGCCAATAGGCCCCAATCAAAGTGATCTATTACGCTCCGGAGGTTTTTGTTGAAAATTTTGTTATTTTTTATCAGTATCGTAAGTATTACACAGGATAAAAGAAATGTTATTTTAACACTAAAAGTAGTGTTAAAACTACACGCAACATTTTTAACCGACGCTGTATGATTTTAACACTACTTTTAGTGTTAAAATAACAATAGAGACTTTTAAATTAACACTAGAGGGTGTTAAATTAATATACATTTTAAATAGGGTTAAAATAACATCAAAATTGTGTTACAACAATATAATCTGAAAACTACACGCAACACATTTAACACATATTCTTTTCTGTGCAAACAAAAATTGTCAATTGTTCTTTAAAAACGAATGTTTTAAGCTCAAAACCTGATAAACAAAAATTTTTTATAAGTAATTTTTAAAAAGATATATAATAAAAAACAAAAACTTAAAAAATTTACTTTCAAGCGTCAAAATAACTTTTTTTTACCATATTTTTAACAATAATAAATAGATAACAAATAACAATACTTTTATTATTTGGCCCGTCACCCCACTTCCATACATTTTAAGACGAGACAAATAAAAAAAGTAGTTTATTTGGCCCGTCAATGAAAAAAGGTATATGATTTACTAATTAAAAATATTTATTAATTTTTCTTTTCTTTTTTATTTTGAGGACGAAGGAGTCATCCACCTTGGGTTAGAAATATGTTTTTTTATTAGTAAGAGATATTTTTTCAACTCTAAGGTATACCTTTAATATTTTAGAGTTTAAAAAAATATCACTTACTGATAAAAAAACATATTTCTAACCCAAGGTGGATGACTCCTTCGTCCTCAAAATAAAAAAGAAAAATTAATAAATATTTTTAATTAGTAAATCATATACCTATTTTCACTGACGGGCCAAATAGACACTCCGATTTCAATACATAAAATATCAAAATATCTACTATAAAAAAGGCCTAGCTCCATCTCTCAAAAAACTCCTCAACTTCAAAAATATAACAAATGGGAGGCTTTTGTCCAGTGGTGCATTTGACCAGTGGCGCATTTGGCAACTTACCGTATTCTAATATTCTGATATTATAAATTTTGTTATTTAGAAAAATGTAAAAAGTTATTTATATTGGTTTCTCTATAATATTTCATTTAAGTCATATCTTTCAAGAGCATGTCACAGGAAAAAAAAGGTTTGAAAGCGGAGCTGCTAAACGGAAAAAACAAAAAGAATTCGAAGAGCAGAAGAAGAAACTGCCAAAATATATATAGAACCAATCTTTGAAGAAAAAAGGCGGCCGAAACGTAAAAGATATTTTGATGAATTAGCAGATGATCACCGCTTTTGCAACAACGAAGAAGCTTTTAAAATCAACGTGTTTTATCGTGTTTTGGACATAATTAATGCACAATTAGTTGATAGATTCAAAGGAATGAATGAAGTTGCTAATCTCTTTTCTATTCTCGAGCCAAAAAAATTTTAAAAACAAACCCAGGCTCATATCTTGGAAGTGTCAAATAAATTACAATCACGATATTCTACTGATTTAACAAAAGAATTCTCTTTGCAATTTATTAATGCTATTTCACTTTTGAAATATGATGGGATCAAGGAAAAATCAACAGTCATGGATATTTTCAATACTTTATTGATAGAATATAGTTTTATGGAATGCGAATTTTTAGAAGTGATATCAGCTTTGAGAATCTATTTGTCTCTTTCAGTAACAGTAGCTTCGTGCGAAAGAAATTTTAGCAAGTTAAATATTATAAAATATCATTTACGAAATAAAATTAGTCAAAATCGATTAAAAAATCTTTCACTATTAGCAATAGAAAGAGAGGAAGCAAAAAAATTATTTATCTGTTATAAAAAGGTCTAATTTATATTTTCAAAAAGTAGTTCATGTAATGAGATTTATTATTAAATTAACAATAATTATTTATTAAAAGTATTAAATAAACAATATTGGTTTTTTATTTTGTTACAATCATAAATTCGTATAGGTGTAAACACTTTGAGGCATACTGCAGAAAGCATAAAGCAGAAAATTATGAGTGCGAGAGATATGGTGATAAGCCTACATCTCTTGCATTTTTATTTTTCTGTTTGATGCTTGATTTTAAGCATACATCTAATTTCATAGAATTCAGCCGCCACTAAGAGGGCTTTGAAGGAATTTCGCGGGGGGGCCTCGTCGGGTCTAGTTACGTCACTGATTATAAGTGTTCAGAAAAATCAAGGTCATGGTGGGAAACGAACTCTCGAATTCAGTAAGCAAAGTTATTATATACAATTTATTATCTGTAAGTAAAAAGCATAAAGTTCTGAAAACAAATTAAGATATACATTACCGAAATTCCATCTTTATCCTCAGCAGTTTTCAATATTCTCTTCCTTGTTCTTTCAAAATTTTCAAACTGGAAAATTCTCGCATAATCTTTAGGCAAGTTTTCTTTGACATCCCATGGTGTTGTTCTAAAAGATTCAAGACCACGATACTTTTGAAATCGAACTTTAGCAAGCGAATTTTGTGGTGTATCCATTTCGTCAGGAAATTCTTTATCTGCTTTCGCCTCTATGAATTAAAATATAACTTTTCACTATTTAAAAAAAAAGTTTTACCGTTATCATTAAAAAAAATTATTAAAAAAATTTCTTAAAGAATGGAGTGGGAATTTTCTAGTTCACAAATTTAGATGTGGAATATCGCCTAGGTAGAGTATACGTGCAGCACCTCCGCATACGCGTATAACCACACGGCTCGCCTACGAGCGTCACGGGGAGATATTCACGCTCTCCAGCGCCGATGGCCATCATGTGACCATCTACTGAGCCCGCAAAGTTGAGTAAGAACGTTTACGGCCCTTCGGTTTAGGGCGGGACCTTTCCAATCCCTGGTCACTCTGCAGGTAACCGCCCGTGCTACCATTTGTACTCCGGTACGAGTACCGATTAAGAGTCTTACCACCCTTGCTTCGGCAAGTTAGGTTCGACGGTCTATATTAGACCTGCCGGGCCGCCACGGCACTGCCCATCATCATCGTAAGCCAATACTCTATAAGGTAGCCTGGGACGAACCGAGTACTACCCGCAAGCATGGCACCACTCCGAGTCTCTTTTAGTTGCCTTTTACGACATGCAGCTGATCGCAGGGGGCCTATTCTGCGCCTGGGACCCCCACGGGAGTAGATGTGGAATATGTGTATATAAAGTTTTTTTAGATACTCGGAAAGTTTGGTGCGAGAAAAAATATTCTCCTGTCATAGTTGACAACACCATAAGCACGCTGTCCTAAGCTATTTTCGGCGTTCATACGGTGTTAATATCGAGTTAACGAAAGACCAATCATCAATAATATTTATTAACATTCTGTTGAAACTATCTAATCGGGATTAACTCGATGTTAACACCAGGTGAACGCCGAAAACAGCCCTAAAATTCGCCATTCGGTGTTATAGTAGCCACGTGAATTGGTTAACGGGTGACATATCCGAAAGGAAAACATAAAACAGAATTTTGTGTCGAGATTTACCAAAAATTCTAAAATTTTATAAAGCTAACTAATGGTAAATTGTTTGTCATGATTGTTGAAAAACTTTTATTGCCCACAAACATGTGATCACTTTTTAAAGAAAAACTTTAATTTTAAAAAATTCATATTAAAAATTCTAATTCTTGAATAAAGGTTTTCCTTTCATTTTAAATCATGGGAGAGGCGGTGTTGTGAAACAAGTGTCAGAAACATGTAGATGACTGCTCAATATATAAAAATTGTAATAACTAATATAGTAAATGTAAAGTAAATAATTACCTTTAATTTTCTGAAGTTCTTTCTTTTCTTCTAAAAAGTCTATTTCTTCATCGTATCGTTCATCATTAAAATGAACATTTAGTGTCACTGATTCCAACTCTTCAGATTCTGAAACGTTATCCTGCTCGGAAGCATGGTCTTCCTCGACTAACATTTCATCTTCTACATCAGATAAATCATCAACGTTTTCTAAATAAAAAATTTATATAAAAATACTGTAGTAGTAATAAAACATTTAATTCAAACAAAATATTTTTAAAAATCTAACCAGCATCTTCATCGGGAATCCAAGCTGCTTGATAGACAGATGTTCCTTTCGGTACAACTTTATATAATTTGCTCTTTTGAGCATCTTCCGCTTCTTTCAATTCGTCTTCTGTTGGCCAAGTTTGTTCTGCATCCATTGGATCTATGACATTTTCCGCTTGAAGACATTCCTAGAAGGATAATTTTAAATGGAAAATTTTGAAAGTAGACAGACTAAAATACAACAAAAAGCAATATTGTATATCATAGGTTAATAATAAATAAACATTGGTTTGCGAAAAAATGAGTAAAAATTAGAAAAAACATACGTTGATAGGTTTTTGATTTTTTGTTTCTGGAAAAATGATCTTTGTTGTTTTAGGTATATTATTAATTTACAAAATTATGATTTTTCTTACAAAAAACACATCAAAGTTGAACCATAAAGATGCATGAAAAATGTTAAGTTGTTGAAAAAATAAAATATTTATTATGTGCATGAATAGTCAAAGAATTATTAATTAATTAACTAATTTTAGTTAATTAACTGGTTGGGTACTAATTCTCTCAAATTTTTTTCCCCCAAAATTTTTTTCTCCCAAAAAACAAAAGATAACCATACTATTTGTCAGAGATATGAATGTAATGAAAAATATAAATGTAGGTTACGCGTATTGCGAGTAGATGTCGCCAGAATAGTAAATTTAATTTTGGAAAGTTACCACAAACGAAAAGTCTCTAGGCGAAAATGTTGTTTTTGTATTTTCAGTCATTCTGAATGTTTACAAATTTGATTTGCTTTCCGGAAGAGGTTTCCGGATATTAATTTTTTTACGCAAATTTTTTTTTTACTTTTCGGAAATCTTTCCGAAATTAAATTTTTTACTGAAATCACTTTGGAAAGTTTCTGTAATTTTTTTTAACGGAAATCACTTTGAAATCATTTCGGAAACTTTCTAGAAATCTTCTAGAAAATTTTTATTTAGCGGAAATCACTTTTGAAACTTTCCGGAAAATTTTCAGAAATTGATTTTTTATGGATATCATCTGGAAATCTTCCAGAAATTGTTTTTTTACGGAAATCATCTGAAAATTTCCTGAAAATTAATATTTTTTTACTGAAATTACTGAATCTTTTTGCAATTTTTTTGGAAATTAATTTTTTTTACGGAAATCTTCCGGAAATTATTCGAAAATCTCTCTATATTTGAATTAGTAAAAATGTTTACTAATTCAAATTGGTGACTGACTTTTTGCTTTTGAATTAGTAAACTCCACTAATAAATAGTAATTTCTACTAATTTATTAGTGAAATTTACTAATTCAAAAGCAAAAAGTCAGTCACTAATTCCAATTAGTAAACATTTTTACTAATTCAAATTTAGAGAATTGAAAAAATTGATTCTTTTTATGGAAATCACTTTTTAAACTTTCCGTAAATTTTTCGAAAATTAATTTTTTTAACGGAAATCTTCCGAATTTTTTTTTACGCAAATCTTTCAGAGATATTCCACAATTTTTTTTAACGGAAATCACTTTAAAAACTTTCCGGAAATCTTTCCGAAATAATTTTTTACAGAAATCACTAAGAGAAACTTTCTGGAATTTTTTTTAAACAGAAATCACTTTGGAATCATTCCGTAAATTTTTTGGAAATTGATTTTTTTACGGAAATCATCTGGAAATCTTCCAGAAATTGATGTTTTACGTATTGCAAGTAAAATTAAAGTATGGAGGCACAAAAAATTAGTTTTTTTAATTTTATAGAGACCTAAAGTATTATTTTCCATTTTGCAGAGTTCTAACAAAGTATGGAATGAGAATAAAAACATTTTTGGAATTATAACAGCCGATAATAAAAATGTCCAATAAATATTTATAATTGTACTACGAATTCTAATAAAAAACTTAAAAATTTTTTTCTATTTTTAACAAGAATTGATTTTTTAATATTATTCAAATATTTCAAAAATTTTAACGCAATTATCTTGATAAATTGACCAAATTTTTGACAAAAATGTAATTATTTTAAGAAATCTTAAAAAATTCTTTGCAGAATTCAATTATTTTCATAAACAACAATGTTAATCACAATAATTAAATTATTTTCAAAAGAAATAAAATTCTTCGAAAAAATTGATTTATTTTCAAAAATAATAACGAATATATTATAAAAATTCAATTATCTTTATAAATAACAAAATAATTTTTCTACAAAAATAATATTGAATTATTTTCAAAAATTTAAATAAAATTTTTTTTAAAATTTCAATTATTTTTAAGAATTTATTATAATACATAGATTGAGCCGCCGGATCGTAGAAGAGCACGTAAATTTTTCTCGGCCGAAATCGAAGTCCCCTGGACATCCAAAATTCGACTTTCGAATTTAAATATCTCATGTACATATCCTCATAGGAAATTTTATTGCGCATCTTTTTTTCGTTTAAATTTTTATTGTGTCTATTACCGTTTTCAAAATGTAAGGAAAGAATATTTTTTTAAAGAGCGAAATTTTTATTGTTTTTTTCACTTCAACTCGCGATTACTCAGTCAATTTTACGAATTCCTTAATGAAACAAAAAGTAAAGTATGCGTTATTTTATCCTACAAGTGACTAAAAAAGAAAAATGATGATTTAATTATAAATAAAAAAGTTATTAATTTTTTAGTGAGATATTGCAAAATTCGTAAACTGAAATTTTCACTAAGCGGGGGAAGTTGAGCAAATTTTGAGCAGCAAAAAACTTCCAGCGAAAAAGTTGTTTATTAAGGTCTAAACAAGTTCTTTTCCCGAAAGATACATTTCAATTAAACAATTATTTAACAAATGGCGAATATTAAAAGTCGTCGGCGGCTGAACGCCCAGCGCGCGTATCTCATCTTATAATAAGCTGGAGAGTTTTATTCTGTGTATACATAATACGGGTGAGAATATAAATATAGGGGAGTGGGCCCCAAGATGGACAGGGCCCCAAGATGGACCTTTCCTATAAAATTATTGTTTAAAGTGACAGCATCTTCTCAATTTTTTTAGTTTTGTTGTTTGTATAGACGAAGATTTTTATGCATATTTGAAAAATAAAACCAGTTTTTTTTCTATTGCGCATATCACCTGAATTTTTTGTCAAAAAAAGTTTTATTTCCGATTTTTCTCAAGTCGATAAAGTTATTTAAATTATTGATTTTAGATAGGTATTTATCGTTATAATATTATTTATTTATCATATAATAATGTTCTAAAATGATTTTATTAATATTTTGTTTGTATACAATTTTTTTCTGGGTTTCAAAAAATAGTGTCATTTACCCTAAGATGGACACTTTCGAGACCCTAAGATGGACACCACATTTCAATGTATTTATTTTCATGCTTTCGTCCAGAAATAAAATTAAACTCGTTTAATATCGTTACGAATGTCCGAATTTTGACTAGGACGATTTTGCTTAGAATTGCAGATTTTATTATTTTGTTACTCTTAACTTGTCAAATTAAAGTTAAATATGTTATTTTTTTATTCTCAAGTTATAAAATTAAGATTTTTAATAATGTTATTCCTAGTAAATAGAATAAAATGATTAAATATTAGTTTAAAAATTAATACAGGATGTTTATCTTTAATTTACCACACTTTAAAGTGATTTTTAAGAAGGTGTCCATCTTGGGGCCACTTTTTTTTGGTCAAAAATTTTGACAATTAGATAAAATGCTGTAAAAAATGTTTAAGTTCAAAATAAAATTATATTTCAGTGACCATAAGTTACCTAATAAATTGTACTTTCATTTAGTATAAAACATTTTAACATATCTTATTCGGTTTGGATTTTAGAGCCATCAATCGAAGAGGTGTCCATCTTGGGGCCCTCTCCCCTAATAATATAAAAATTTGTAAATTCACATATCGCTGCATTGACAATCTGCATTTTTATGAATTTTAAATTTTAAGTACCACTTCTTCGAAGGAAAACTGTCCGCTTTGTCCCGTAGGCTCATTTTAAAAATTAATATTTGTTTAAAAAAACCGCTTTGCAAATTCCCCAAAGTTTTTGGTGGTAAATATTGCAGAGGTGTGTACCTTCAAAATCTAACACCTAATATTTGGATATATTACACGATTTCCTCAGAATTTCTTTAAGAAAAAATTCGTAAAAGTGTAGAAAAAAGTATATTTTTCGCCACTGTGCATCGGAACACACCAATGCCGACGGTACAATTATTTAAGGAAATTTTTTTTTTAATTAGAGGTTCTAGACTTAATTTTACAGCCCTAAGTTTAGTTAATACAAAAAATTACAATAATTAATTGTTTAAACAATGTTCAATTAATTTATTTTTTATCATTAGTAGATGCTTTACTTATGAAAAATTGTACAATTGTGAAAAAAAATCTGGTATAGGGTAAACCAGACAGTAGTCGGCCACTTTTCAGGTTTGAATAGCTATAAAACTGTACGAGATAAAAATATGTTTAAAGTTACTAATCATTTCTAAGGTGATCGTAAATAAATGTAAACTTTTGTAATAGAAAAAAAAAATTTTTTTTCACGGTTTTTGAAAGCTTTTAAAAGTGGCCGATTACTATCGGTTTAGATGGCCGATTACTGTCGGATTTTTACTTGTTTATTTACTAATTTTTTTTACGAATAAAATTTTTTTTTAATGATCATGATTGGTTTAATAGTTTTGTGTGATCGTAAGGAACAACATGACATAAAAGAATTCGAAAAAAAATATGAATTGCTCTTTTAAAACAGCGTTAATTAAAAAGATTGCTTTTAGGTGGCCGACTACTGTCGGATTCTAACTTTTTTTTGTGAATTTTTTTAACGAATAAGAAATTTTTTTTTGTAAACATGATTGGTATACTAGTTTTGTAGGAGCATTAGGAACAATTACTCTTAAAAGAAATTTTCAAAAAATTTTAATTGTAATTTTTAAACAACATTCATTAAAAATATACTCTTAAGTGGCGGACTACTGTATGGTTTACCCTACTAGACATGGTTGTTTCAAATTGCTAAATAGCACTATTGACAATTTCGCTATTTCGGTGATATTGACACCTGGCCGGTTTGCCCCACTTTCCACTAATTAATCATTATTATTTTTCCATACAAATTAAAATTTATTTTAACTTCTTCGCAATTACTTCTATCATATAAATTCGATTATTTCTAGAAATTCACTCAATTATGCTTTTAATATTGAATTATTATTCAAAATGTTTACCAAAATTCACTTTTAAATCAACTTTAATTAAAAAAATTGTACGAAAATTTGATTTTCAACTTTTGAAAATAATTAATATTTATAAGGAATGCAATTAAAATTTTATTGAAATTTATAATAGTAATAAATTTTATAACGATTTTTAAATTAATTGAAGTTTTGACAAGAATTAATTATTTTGCTATCTATAAAGATAATTACATTTTTGTATAAAATATTCATTATTATATTTGAAAATAATTTAATTTTTTCGAAGAATATTATTTCTTTTGAAAATAATTTAATTCTTGTGATGAACATTGTTGTTTATGAAAATAATTCAATTCTGCAAAGAATTTTTTTAAGATTCCTCAAAATAATTTAATTTTTGTCAAAAATTTGGTTAATTTATCAAGATAATTGCGTTAAACCCTTTTGAAATATTTAAATAATATTAAAAAATCAATTCTTGTTAGAAATAGAAAAAAATGTTGAAGTTTTTTATTAGAATTTGTAGTACATTCATAATTTATAAAGCAAACAAAAAAAACCAAGACGTTATAATTTTCTTATGAAATCTAAAAATTTAATTTTTCCTAATATTTTTAATAAAAATCTCTGACTTTTTCCTGATATTATACAAAGAATTAGTATTTTTTGTGTATTTTATATTGGAAATTTTTATTATCGGCTGTTATAATTCCAAAAATATTTTTATTCTCTTTCCATACTTTGTTAGAACTCTGTAAAACGGAAAATAATACTTTAAGTCTCTGTAATACTAAAAAAAAACAAATTTTTTGTGCCTCCATACTTTAATTCACTTGCAATACTGCAAAAAATAAAATTTTATTGATTTTATAATTCCAGATGATTTCCGTAAAAAAATCAATTTCCAAAAAATTTACGGAATGATTCCAAAGTGATTTCTGTTTAAAAAAAATTCCAGAAAGTTTCTCTTAGTGATTTCTGTAAAAAATTTAATTTCGGAAAGATTTCTGGAAATTTTCCAAAGTGAATTCCGTTAAAAAAAAATTCCCAGAAAATTTCTGAAAGATTTGCGTAAAAAAAATTAATATCCGAAAGATTTTCAGAAACCTCTTCCGGAAAGCAAATCAAATTTTTAAACATTCAGTATGACTGAAAATACAAAAACAACATTTTCGTCTAGAGACTTTTCGTTTGTGGTAACTTTCAAAATTGAATTTACTATTCTGGCGACATCTACTCGCAATACGCGTAACCTAAATTTATATTTTTTATTACATTCATACCTCTGACAAATAGTATGGTTATCTTTTGTTTTTTGGGAGAAAAAAATTTTGGGGAAAAAAAAATTTGAGAGAATTAGTACCCAACCAAAACTTTAATGCAAATCTTTGATATTGTGAAGCAAAAGTTGTTAATATCATTAATCGATTCTTCACTGATTATGACTTGTTTAGGTTGAACCACTTTTTCAACTGGTTTAAAAATGTCTTATAATCCACTATACTGGATTTTCTAATTAAAATTATTTCAAATTCGTAATCAGCAAGCGAGAAAACCCTTAAATGTCAAAAGACATTAAAAACTGATAATTTTAAAAAAATTTCGTCCGATATTTTGGATTTCCCATATACAATTTTTTTAACTAACTTCAGATTAGTAAGGTTAGACCCCAGAAAACTAAAAATAAAAAATGTTAGGCAAGTTTCTGAGTTTAATGCTTATTTCTTCAAGAAACAGTGTGTATGGTAGAATCAGCTCATATTCTTTCTTAAATATATATTTTTTATGAATAGTGTAAAAGTTAACAATTTTTTTGTATACTTTCATAATGCGCGTGAAGAGATTACAATGAGTTAAAAGTGTTTAGAAATCAAATTCAACATGTGCTCTTCAAAAATGTAGGTTTTTATTATGAGTTTCTTTTTGAAATTTATAGTTGGAAGTCATCGCATTTCTTATATGTATATATAAGTGACACATATTCCTGTTAGGGTTTAAATTACTTCTCATTGTATAGACAATGTAATCCTATTATATGGTTAGTTAAAAATCTTCGTTAAAAAAGTTATTAAGGCACATCATTGTCTCAATGATTTTTTGGTTTCTTATTCTCTCAACTACTTCTACTATAAGTCACAAAATATATAATGACTCATTAAAAAAGTTATACCACATGCATAAACTGAAAAAAACAGTCAATGTCACACACGAGAAGCTGTCGATTTCGACACTTTAACTTACTTTTGTCGCCACCTAACTAATTAAAAATGTTATTAAATACAAGGTATATTCAAAATGGACAATAATTTATTAAATTATGACACTGAAAAACTATTTTTATAATTTTTAACATGTAATAATAAGCCGAAAAAAACGATGAGAGTTTTTGACAGTTTTTACATTAAATTACTCTTATAAAAATATTTTCAGAACACTGATTGTGAGGTAAACCTAAATAGTATAATGTAATATTTATTTTTATTTGTTTATGCACCCGCTCAGATTATCTCACGTGCCGGTAAAATCCAAGCCAAATGGGCGCGAACCAAGTAACCCTTGGTCTTACAACGTCCGCCAAGCGAGGCATTTATCCGACTGAACTAATTTGTTAGTTAGTATTAGGTAATATTACCAGTTGACAACTGTCAATAAGGTTGTCCATCTTTTAAAAGGGAGATTTATTATATTAAATTACTTGTATACAAGTGTTTTTAACACAATAAGATTAATTCTATCAGCGACATATATTCTTCACAGTTGATAACTGTCAAAAATTAATAAGGAAATTTTATTTTTTAACCATGTAAAAATTTAAGTAGATTTCTATGCAAGACACCTTCCATTTTAAAAAGCACACGGAGAAAAAAAATCAAGCGTTTGTAGTATGGGGCCATTCTACGCTAAGTTGTTGAGGACGTTTCTGCTACAATTATTGCATAAAACTATACCGAAAAAGCATGGATCTCTTGCAATCGCAGTATATGACGTCCCATGCCTCTATCAGCGATTCCACATGGAGGCGAAATCGCACCGTCGTTGCTACTGTCGTGCTCCCACCATCCCATCCACTCAGTGCACTCCCCGCCTGTGGCGTCATGAGGAGAAAGCATTGAGTAGATGGGATGGTGGGAGCACGACAATCGCAACGTCTCTGCGATTTCGCCTCCATGTGGAATTACTGTAAAGGTAGAACTTTTATACTCATATCGCACAAATTCATACCAATACAGCAGAAATCTCACGCTTCAAAGTGGTCTGAATCTGCAATTTACTGTTCAAAAAAGTGTACAGCCCACAAATTTTGACGAAATCTCAAACATTTTTTTTTCAAATACTCAGAAATAAATTTGAAAGAAACTAAAGGAAGCACTTTTTAGAATTTTGAATTTTTATTATTATTATTATTTTAATGCAAATAACAAATTAACGATGACTTAAATAGCTTCTCTTCCCATATATTAAGAAAAAAACTTTGTTTCTTCTCGATATTGCTTAAATCCTATAACTATTAACATATGAAAGATAAAAAACGATAGGGTCAGCCGGGGTAAATCCGAACGCTTTTAGTAAGTTTCAACAATAACATAAGTTTTTTCTTTTAAAAGACAATACTTCCAGTATTCTGGTGCATGAAGTTGTTGCTTTACTTCCATAGAACAATTTTATGGGGTAGCAAAAATTTTTGATAAATTACAATCGCAGGAAACTTAGCGTTCGTATTTACCTTGATACTTTGCAACTTTCCTAAAATACCGGGGTAAATACGAACGCCATTGTATTTCAGAAAAATCTTAGGGAAAATAAATTTAAAGTATTAGGCTGATTCTTAAGAAAAATCGAAATTGATGTCCATAATGATTTCTGTAAATCAGCATCGTCAATTTTGAAAAACTTTTTTTTTTAATTAAACTACTGTACTAGACGTAAGAATTTAGTAAAAAAAAATTTTTTATATGATAAACAAAAAAGATATGTCCAAGAAAATACCCTGAAAATCATTCCCTCACTGTGTCCAAATGCTAAATTCGAAGAGAATTATTAACTCAATGGGTAAAATATTATGGGACCAAGGAATTATCGAACCAGCGTCCAGTGATTGGAGCTCTGCGCCGGTAATAGTCAAAAAGAGTGATGGGTCACTCAGGTTATGTTTTGACTATAGGGACCTCAATAAGGTGACAATTAGGGACGTGTACCCGATACCGAGTATCGATTTTATTTTGGATAAACTGAGGAAGGCTCGTTATATCTCTAAAATCGATCTCAAAATGGCGTACCATCAGGTACCGATGTCTGTGGAAAGTAAAAAGTACACAGCATTTTCGGTTTCAGGTTTAGGTCTCTTTCAGTTTAAGAGAATGCCATTTGGGTTAACGAACGCTCCCGGCACGTTTCAAAGGTTCGTGGACTCATTGTTTGGTCCAGAATTTGAACCTGTCGTGTTCGGATATCTTGATGATATCATAATTGTCACTGATGATTATGACGAGCACATCAAATGGTTGAGGATAGTGCTTAGAAAATTGGCGTCTGCTGGTTTAGTGGTAAACCCAGACAAGTGTGAATTTGGTTGCTCTCGGGTAACCTATTTAGGCTATGTTTTGGATAGGGATGGTTTGAGGCCTGATTCTGAAAAGGTGACACCGGTTTTAGAATACCCTGCACCCTAGGATATTAAACAGCTTCGTCGTTTCTTGGGAATGGTAGGGTGGTATTCTCGTTTCATAGAGAATGATAGCGAGATTAAGGTACCACTTTTAAGGCTTCTTCAAAAAGGAAGAGTTTGGGAATGGACGGCTGAGCATGAGGAGGCTTTCCAAACTTTAAAGAAAAAGTTGGTATCGGCCCCAGTTTTGGCTCGGCCGGATTTTGGCAAACCATTCACTGTCCAATGTGACGCTAGTGACTCAGCGATTGGCGCGGTGTTGACTCAGGAGTCTGAGGATGGTGAACACCCAATTGTGTACGCAAGTAAGGCTCTGACAGGGGCAGAAAGGAATTATAGTGTCACTGAACGTGAGTGTCTGGCAGTTTTGTGGGCCATTAAAAAGTTTAGGCCATATCTAGAGGGATATCGGTTTAAGGCTATTACGGATCATAGTGCACTGAGGTGGCTCAGGAATCTTAAGGATCCGTCTGGTCGTTTGGCTCGTTGGGCACTCGAGATGCAGCAATGGGATTTCGACATTGTTCATCGTCGCGGTGTTAATCATCACGTACCAGACGCATTATCGCGTATGTACGAGGATAACTCGGACGAGATGTCGGCTTTCAGCACCATTGACGACCCGTGGTATATCAAGAGGAAACAATTGGTTGAGGAGTTTCCTCAACGTTTTCCAGGATGGTTGGTGGAAAACAATTTGTTATATCGTCATAGGAACGATCCTTTGTTGTTACCAATCACGGGCGAAGAACAGGGTTGGAAGTTGGTGGTCCCAGAAGAGCATCGGAGTAGAATACTCAGGGATGCTCATTCTGAAATTGCAGCGGGTCACTTGGGAATAGAGAAGACATATGCTAGGGTGGCCGCAGAATATTACTGGCCAGGCATTTGGCATGACGTCCAGAGGTTTGTTCGTGAGTGTCCTGACTGTCAAAGGTTTAAGGTCTCGCAAGAAGGACCTCAAGGGTTAATGGGTCAAAGGATTGTGGAACAACCGTGGGTTGTGGTTGCAGCGGACTGTATGGAGTTTCCATCCAGCAAAAATCAGTGTAAGCATTTGGTTGTTTTCCAGGATTTGTTTACTCGCTGGATTGAGGTTAAACCATTTAGGTCTGCTGATGGCAAGTCCATTGCGAAGGCATTTGAGGAATTGGTCGTGTTCAGGTGGGACACTCCTCACTTTCTGTTAACGGATAACGGAAAGGAGTTTGACAATAAACACCTCAAATCAACTTTGGAGGATTATGGCGTTAAGCATTTAACAACACCGCTATACCACCCCCAGGCTATCCCGGTCGAACGTAGTAACAGGACCTTAAAGACGATGATTGCGACTTTTGTCGGCGAAGATCATCGGAATTGGGACAAACATGTCCATGAGTTCCGACATGCGGTCAATACGGCTGTCCAGTCTTCGACAAGGGTTTCACCGGCCTTTTTAAATTATGGCCGTCAGCCTCAACCAGTTAAGAGTTTGAGGAGAGAGGTTGAAGGTAAGGTTACGGTTCAGAGAATTGACCCAGAGGTTTGGTGTGATAGATTGCGTAGATTGGATGCGCTTAGAGATTTAGTCGCGAGGTTCATTGACGAAAAACGGGAAAAACAAAGTCGTTATTATAATCGGAATAAGCGAGAGGCTACATTTCATGTGGGGGATAAGGTTTTATGGAGGACGCATAAGTTGTCGAATGCGGCAAATAGGTTTTCGGCAAAGTTGGCTCCTAAATTCGAAGGCCCTTATGAAATCGTTAGACAATTGTCTCCTTCGGTTTACGAATTGGGTTCGGACAATAATCGTCGTGTGGCAAAGGTTCATGTGTCCTGTCTTAAACGTTTTGTGCCTCCACGTGTTTGACAATAATGGAATTTGTTACTTATTTGTTAAATGTTTTAGATTGTTCGGGCCAGTTTCTTCGGCAGCATTATGGGTGATGTTTGGCGCAACAAGCTTCCGTCGGGTTCCGATCAGGCATCAGCAGGTGCAATTAAAAGGGTGGTGAGAAGCCATGAGGTCTCAAGCTCCTCAGGTTCCGAGGTTTCTTGGCGAGGGAATAATATCCATTCTGCGGGCCGTGGAATTTCTTTCGCCTGGCGGGAGGAGGAGCGGAGTGGTTCGGTTCGCCCTGGCACAGACGTGGATCGTGTTGCGGGTGTTTTGAGGAGCCGTGAATTTTTGGAGAGCCAGTATGCCGTCGAAGAATTAGACTCCATTGTGATGGACGAAGAGGAGGATCTGGTTTCGGTCAGCGAGGAAGCCCAAAATCATGAGGCTGGTGGTCGTGAGGAACCAGAGGTTCGGGTCCGACCACGGGAGCCAAATGTGATAGTGGTTCCTCGTCCAGCGGACCGATTCAGGGAAGAGGCTAGGCTCGCACGGCCTGTATTGACAGTGGGACGGATTTTCTGTCGATTGGACCGCATCCCAACGGATCCGGATTTGGATCCTCCTATGGGGGCATGCTTCAATTGCTGGAGTATGTCCCACAAGTTGGCTTACTGTCCGGAGCCAATTGGTACTTTCTGCCGGAATTGTGGCCGTTATGGGGTCACCATTGAGGTTTGTCCCCGTTGTGCACGGGTCTACCGGCTGTGGATGAAGCGTTCGGGGTCTTCAATGTCATTGGATAAATCTGACCAATCAGGGTCAGGTAAAAGGGGTCAAGGGACTAAGGGCGGCGATAAGGAGATTGCCCTTTCCAAAAAAATAGCATCGGTGGCCGTTCGGGCTAAGGTTGGGGAACCGGAACAACCTGCTCCAGTTCCTATGGCTGAAGGGTTGTTATTGGTTGATCCAGTGGCTAGATCGTTGCCTGTGGTGGTTCCGGATCCAGTGTCTTCGGCCACTGGATTGATGGATGATTTGAGGTTGCTGGAGGCTTCTTTGGTGGGCCTCCCGCAGGAACTCGTAATCGCGGCACGTACGGCCTTCTGGCAGGATCGCCAGCGTCGGGGTTTCCCTTAAAATGGGGGCCCCATTTTTTTTAAGGGAAGAAAAAGTTTATTTTGGTTTTGATTTAGTTTTCTTTTTATTTTGATAGAAGTCTTGCGGTTAAGTGTTGACCAGTTACTAGATTTAAAATGTTATTATTTCTTTAATTCTCAATAAATAATTATTTGGATTAATAATTTGGTCGTTTTCTTTAATATTAATTTGGGTTTAATCGGCAACAATTTTTGGATTATTGTTGGCCTAGGAGAGGGGATTGTAACGAAGCATTTCGTTATTAATTTCTCCTTTCGGTTTAAGGTTAAGAGTTATTGGTTTCGAATATTCGCGGTTTTTGGCGGATGTCCCGATGGGCCCCGAGGCCCTCCGTTCCCTCCCGAATTGTTTTATTACAGGTGGCGTGTTCGTCGACAGCAAGAGCAGAAAGCAGCATGGAAAAAGCCGGCCGGTTGTTCGAGTTAGTTGTACGTTGGATACAGTTTGGATACACTGTGTGCGAGGACAAATCAGGATTTATCTTTTAAGGCTTTAGGCCAAAATTGGAATTATTTAATAAGTGTAATTTAGCAGCAATAAATTAAGAGTGAATAAGAAAACGGTGTATTAAGTGTCGTGGAAAATCCCGAGCCCTTTGAGAATAATTGGTCAGTCATTTTACAGTATTCATCGTTGGTAAGTCCGTTGTCAATTTTCTGGGTAAAATATTCGTCTTTGTCTCGCCGTCGTTAGCATCCGTCGGTCTTGGTCCAGGGCGGAATCTCCCTTGAAATTTCGTATTTATTTTGGTTATAATTATGCAGTCGATGCAATTTTAATATTTATTAAAATAAAGTCTGTCATATATTATACTTTGATTTCAATTAATTGCTTTTGTTTAATTTAATTATTAATTAATTATTTCTTTTATAATAATAATATAATTATAATTAATTTAATTAATTATTGTTATTCATACTAATTAAATAATTAAAATAAAGTTTTCAATTACAGATTTTCTATCTGTAACCTCTTCAACAACATTAAAAAAATGGAGCCTCCTAAATTATTATTGTTTAATTATTCAATATCATTTTTTCAATTAAATAAAAATTTAATTTCTTCAAAAAAGAGATGTCTATTTTTTATATATTTCGAAAAAATTACATAAATAAAATTTAATTTTTATTAACAATTTTTTTTTCTTAGTGTAACAATAATTATTTAAAAATTTAATTTTCTCAGTTTTAAAAAATGCAAAATAAATTTTTTTCAAAAATGGACTTATTGGATTAACATCATTATTTAAATCTTCCAGTTTTTAGTAAAATGTAGTAAAAATGTATTTTTGGTTACAGTCGGATACAGTTTATTTCGTTTATTAGTTAGTTGTTAAATAGTATATTTTGTTAAATTGCTAATTCTATTAATTCTTAATTTAACATTTCTTTAATAAATAACGAATTAAAAGTATAAATCGAAACTATGATTCCTATCACGAGTCAACTTATCATCGATACAGAATATGTAAGTTATTTATATGTGCATATCATTGTGTATGTTAAAGCTGCGAAAAATCGTTCGCAAACGAATGCATGAGATAGAAAAGGGCACAGATATATATCTCTGTCCTCGTCTAACTCATGCTTTGCGTTCGCGAAGCAGTTATGCTTAAGCCTTTAATATCAACGCGTTTATACCGATTTCCAATCTATTCTGGACCCTCTATTACTGACCCATGCATTGCGTTCGCGAACCACTTGTGCGTTGATCTTAACTCTCAAGCGCTACTAGCGGAGAAAGTGATCACTAGATTTGTAAACAAGGCGGCATGGAATGTCTTGTCGAATGAAGAAACTGTCGTATAAGTAGTAGAGATTCGCCTTGTTGCGTTAGAAAAACGTTTATTAATAAATGGTAGCAACTAACTGTATTTTGTAAGTTTGTTTTTATACCACTGTATTTGAATCTCTACTACTTATACGACAGCATATAAGTTGTGATCCATTGCTGGTGTTTCTTCATTCAAACTTGCTTCCTTGACCACTTGAAAAATAGACCAAACTTATAATTTTTTCTACTTGTGCATGATTTTACAAAGTCGTGAAAGTACCTTAGAATGTCCTTGCAACATCGGACTCTCACCGAAGGAAATATGTTGTGCCAAGCATAAAAAACAAATGAAATTCAATGCCAATAAGTCGGTATGTGTCATGTTCATTTGTAAAAAGGAGGGCAACTACGAACCTCAAATAAGTGTTGCCCATAATATATTATTTGAAAGTTTCATGTTTGCGCAGTTACTTGCGTTATGCTCACTTATTGTTTTGCAATAAATATAAATTTTGAGCGAACAATAAATGAGTGTAGTATTATTGATAGCCAGCAAATATCACAAGAAACAGTCGCAGATCGCTTATTCTATTGTCGAGAAATATGTATGCTTGCACTAGACCATCAATTAGAGCAAGAGGGTAATTTTGGAGATGTTCGTGAGATTGTGGAAGTCGACGAGTGTCAGATCGGCCGCCGCAAGTACGAAAAAATTTTCCTGGTTGGTAGCAAACGTAACAAGGACATATGAATTGATTTAAGTAGAAAGATCGTTGTTGTTGTGACAGAAATCCATTATGATTACTGAAAGGGTTATGTCAGTTTAGCTGAATATGGCTATGTGTATCCTGGTCACAACTAATTACGAATCAGCCCTTTTTCAGGGCTACATATTTGACTTTCTATTCGGTTTTAAACAGTACTCAGACCCAGTATCTAGTAGAAAATGAATTTAACTTTCTTTTTATATTCTCAACGCGAGAGTGCGCAAGCCTAAGTGAGCTTCGCTGACCTACGTAATATTTTCTTCTGGGGCTCTTTTGTGCATTTATCTTGAAAATTAATAATTTAAGGAAAAAACAAATCAAAAAACGTTTATTTGTGTAGTGTATACTTAGTCATGGATGTAAATAGTTGAATTCTTGCGAAGAGTTATTCTAGAATTTTTGAAAAATAAAAATTATGAGATATTTATTTTTTTGGTTAGCTATTTGGACAGGCAGATATATGAATTTCTATTCACACCACCCTTTAAGTTATAAAATTGGTATTATATACACTCTTGTTGATAGGGCTATAAAATTATCAGATCAACACTTCCATCTTGAAAATCCTAATAATGTTAAAAAACTCTATCACTTAATAGATATCCAATTGATCTGTTAAATAGAAATATTTCACAGAGGTATAATACTCTTATTAGTAATTGATCTAAAGAAAAGAATAACAAAAACTATTTTCCAAGGAAAAAAATTATAAGTATTCCATATATCCAAAGTTTTTAAGAAATTATTTTCAATATTTCTAAACAATCTAACTTGAATTTAATTTTTACGAATTCTAATAATTTAAAAAATACAATTTTTACAAAATTTAAGGATCCAACAGAGAAATTTCAGAGGGTTGGATGCATATATATAAAATCCATTGTAATGATTGTGATAGTTGTTATATCGGAGAAACTCTAAGACTTCTTAAAACTAGAATAAAGGAGTATAAACGATATGTCACTTACAACTTTAATATTAATGCTTTAACTAATGACATTTTTTATAATAAACACTCTTTTGATTTTGACAATACTAATATCTTAAATATTGAAATAAATAACTGGAAAAGGAAAAATTTAGAAAAGTTCTATATTAAAAACAATACTAATAGTATTAATTATAAAACAGATATTGACAATGTAGATAAAATATACTATAATTTAATTACATCCTTTTTGAAATCTTATAAACTATGTCCGACGCTTGGATAATAAAATGCTTATAAAATTATTCATCCCCTGATGAGAAACTTTATAGTTCGAAACTAGTTGTGATTTTAATCAATTTCTTTAAAAAACAAACCGTATCTAGGCCTTTTCATTACTCAATAAATTAATTAATACAGTCAAACAAAAAACAAACATTACAAATGAGATATTTACTTGAAAAGTGGATTTTTTAAATTTCCTAGTAATAATAATGATTCTTGGGACGAATAACCGCGGAACCTCAAAATGCTTATGAAGTTAACTTTTGACGGAATAAATATATTAACAAATTTGACTTTTGAAAACAATGAGACTTTTGCAGGATGACTGTTCTATAGCGATTTCGGTTGTTCTCTACGTCCGGTCTTACTCCTAGTGAGATTCTTTATGGATCCAATTTAAAAAGACCTGGTGATTGGACCTCTCAAATTATCAACATCCGAAGGACCGAGTTATTCAAACTAGAGAAAATCAGGGTAAATATCTGAGAACCGCCAAAACTCTGACGGATATTTCTCCCTATAAACCGGGTGATATCGTTTATTTGAAAACCTTTAAGTTGACAGGCGTTTCAAAACAGTTCAAATCCTCATTAGTTCCATTAAAAAGAGGAACTTACCGTATTATACGTCATCTGCAAGGACAAGTATATGAAGTAGATTCATAAAGATCAATTTGAAGCTGACAGACAATTTTCAACATCACGTGCGATTGCTGCACTTGCAGGAGGACTGTTCAAGTTCGAAGCTGATGGGTTGAAACCTGAAGGGTGCCCAAATAGTGTGTCATTGTCCCGCTCCAATGCTGTACCGAAGCGGCTTTAAAGTTAGCGATGAATATCTTTTGTTTTTATAAAATTTTGATAATACGTAATCGTACACTGTATTCATTTAGAAACAATTATACGCGATCGCTAACGAAAATATTAATTAATGTTTATAACATATCATTCAGCGATATTTTACATTTCTTTTTAAAATGTCCACCGCTTTTTGTTAAAGTAACGTTCCGCTGTCTTACAAAAACATACTTTCTTTTCGTTTGGAACATACTTTTACATTTTAAAATGTGTGTAGAAGTTTTTGAAATTGTAAACAAATTTCGACAATGTTCAAAATCGAGAATAAATGTATTATTTTTTAATTAATATTTTCCAAGGGGGGAAATATAATAGAATTTATGCCCTATGCAAGTAAGTGGTTAGCACACGGGAAGAACGTTTGCTACGCATATATCAATTTGAAAAATCTGCTTTGTATGAATATGTTAACTGTTTTGATAGTGGAGATTTTGTCTTTAATCTCAATATGTATCAGTTCATAATTTTAAATTGTATATGGGGTAAAATGAATTCAATTTTTTTCTAACAATCTCCACCAGTCGGTGCGGTATCTGCATACAAATCGGCATTCACATCAACGAACATCGCGAACACCTCAACAAAAGTGAATCCTAATGGCGAACAATCTCCACCGGCTGTATCCACTTCAACGAACACCGCAAACGCCCTAACAAAAGTGAAACTGAATGGCAAGCGATCTCCACCGACTGTATCCGCATCAACGAGAGTAGTACGGAGTAATTTTTCTCCAGCTATCACAAGATCAGACATTTGTTTTTGTGGTCAAATAAAAAAATTGAATTAATTGTACCACCATCTATTGTTTGGTTCATCAAGCAGCTTTATGTGACATTAGTCTTCAATTTAAGCGTGCAATGAAGTTAGTTACTTCGATAATCAATTTCCTAAGAGATGGAAAGAAGGATTATGGCATCGACAATTAAAAAATTTCTTAGAAGAGGTTGACGCAAATTACAGACATATCATTCAATTGTTTTCAAGAACAATTGAATTTATTCAAAATAGAAGTGTCAAGAGGAGAACTTCATAACTTTTCTTGTTGTGAAGAAATCGAAGAGTACGATCTTCAACTATTCTGTGCCATACGTACATTGAATATTCTTATGTGGTGCTGTATGCATATGTTAATAATGTAGATCATTTTGTCAGTTTGAAACATTTAATAAATATTGAATCTAATCCTCCAAAAACTAATATTTCTCATAGGAAATTAATTCAATTAAATTATTTACTTAATTTTTCTGAGAAATAAATCAATTTCCCTAAATAAATTAATAAGATTTTGAACATTTTTCGGTATTCAGGGACTTTGGCCGTCTTCGTTGCTTCTGTTGTATGTTCATTTTTGTTCAATTATTATTATTATTACAAATTGAAGATTGTTCTCAATGTTTTTGAAAGGTTAAATTACCATGTATCGATGAGCAATTTTACCAAGGATTAATTTAAAAAAAAAGAAAAATGAGTAACATCCAATTTTATAGAAATTGTGTAAATTTTCTTGACAAAATGCAGGCGAAAATAGACTCATGATCATGAAAATCCACTTGAAAGGGTAAAGTTTCTAACAAAACAAAAGAAGATCTTGTTTATTAGTTTCCAATTTTATCTGTTTCCAGGAACAGGAGTCGATTTTCGCCTGCATTTTGTCAGGAAAATTTACACAATTTCCACAAAATTTGAAGTTACTCATTTTTCTTTTTTTAAATTAATGCTTGGAAAATTGCGAATCAATACATAGTAATTTAATCTTTCAAAAACATTGAGAACAATCTTCAATTTGTAATTGTTTCAAAGAATTGTTAATAATAATTCCAAAAATTTGTTTATTAGTAATCGCTTTATTTGATCTACAAGGCATAGACTTTAGGCTTCATTTTTAAAAAAAGTTTACTCAATTATCTGTATTCGTTTTAAAGTATTAAGAAAACGAAAATAAAATAACCCAAAACTTCAACACGTGATTACTTCCAAAATAACTATTTTTCTTGAAAAATATTGTAGGTTGTAAAAATGTATTCGTATATCTGCCAAAAATCATAAATAAATTCGATGAAAATGCTTATTATTGTTTCTTGTTAAGATGATAACGCTCGTTATTGGTTAGAATTCGAGGATAACGGTCGCTATTGGCTTAAATTATCGGCGACAACGCTTGCTCTTAGTGCATTGTGTTGAGAGTCAAATAAGTATATCTGTATCTGTATAAAATCATTAAAACGATTTAAAATCTGAGTAAAATATAATTTCAAGAAAAGTTGGTAATTTTTAGTAAATCTAGATTTTAACAAAATTGTAGTGTTTTATTTTACATTTTGTTGTATATTATTAAAAAAAATGTTTATTAGCTCATTCTTTTTAAATTTACTCTAAAATATATAGACAAATGATTTAATAAAGCATAAACTATAAAAACCCTGGCGTGGAAGCAAAGGTCTTTAAAATTAAAATAAAGAGGTGAAATTATTATTAATTTAGTTTATCACCATTTATTTGTACATAATAGTTGTTACATTGGCGATTTCACAGCGCGATGGTTAAAGGTAATATTGTCGCTCCGGTTATCCTAGCTAGACTAACTCGCAGATCTAAAACAGGTAATGAGTTTTCAACAAGGGTACATTTGGCAATATCACATTTTTGATAGTATATTTGGCAACATTGAACTAAAAGTTTTGGAGTTAAAAAAAGGGGTATACAAGTGTGGGATGGGTTCGTAGGTATAAAAACTCAACTAACAATTCGTAAAGCAATTAATCCTAATCCAACCTACGGTTCAATTTTTGCTATAAATGTGCAGATGTGTGCCTCATTAAACAATAAAATTTCCCTACTTTTCAATGAATTAAGACGACAATATATTTCTTTGAAATTGTTTATAAAGTTTTCTGTATTTGATGGCAGATCCTATTTTTTAGCAATTTCATAATTTCTAAATTTCTTTAATCTTGATAATCTAAAATAATTGAAGTTTTCTTGGGACGCAACACGGGGGTTTTCGGAGTTGCTGATTACGAATAAGCGGTTAGTTTTAAAAAATTCAAAACAGAGGATCCAATACGGCAGTTTTAAAAATATAAGTCCGCCATATTGGATCCCCCATTTTGAATTTTAAAAATATAGAAAAATGCGACTTCACATTCTTAATGAGCGACCCTGAAAACCCACTAAAGTGTACTTGGTTATTAAAGTCATTGACAAGAAAAATGTATGCTTCAAAGATATAACACTGTTTGAAGAAAGTTAATAAAAAAAATTTATTAACTAATTATTTGAACCTGGATTTCAAAATCCAATATTTCGGGAACCTTACAGATTTTACTTTGATTAATTAAATTGTCTTTAAATGTGTGTAATAAAGTAAAAAGTGGTTTCAAATTAAAGAAAAAAAACTAATTGAAGAGAATTGATATGTGTAACCTACGCGCTTAATTAAAAAGGTTAGCAACTACACATATCAAAACCGCGCGCTTTGCATATTTAAAATTGTCATCATGAAACTCGAATTTACAAGTTTCTATTTTTTAAGAAAATATAGATTAGGAAGAAGATTAAAAGAATGTGTTTGTATTAAATGTAGAATAATGAGTACAATGTAAAAAATTTTGTTTATTAAACTTACTTTTTAGAAGAAAAGTTTTTAGGTTTGGCAGATAAATTGACAGCAAACGATTCGTCGTGGAAATCCTTGATATTTTCTCCTCAAAATTTGGTAATTTAGAAAACTTGTCAAAATCTTGTCAAACACTTGTCAAAAACTGGTTTGACTTTTTGAAACTTGTAAAACTTATTTAAACTTGTTGAATCTTGTCAAAAAGCTGGTTTGACTATTTGAAATTTGTAAAACATCTTTAAACTTTTTAAAAACTTGTTTGACTATTTGAAACTTGAAAACAAAACTTGTAAAACTTCTTTAAACTTAAAAGCGTTTTATCTTAAAAAATGGAAAATTTGAGAATTAAGAGTACAAGTGATTTGAAAGTTATCAGTTGTACTTGTAAATAAACAATTTGGAGGCGTTCCTGATTTGAAAATTTTAGAGTGGGGTATAAATTCTAAGTTTTCCAAAAAAATGGAGGCACTGTTAGGTTTTCTGAAAAATTCAAATTCTTAAGAATTCAACTTTTTGGAGAAATTATCAAAGATTTTTCTATTAAATCGAGTAAAATTTTTGTAGGGAAATTAAATACATTTGTATCAAATAGTATAATATTGTCGCACTACTTCGATTCAGCCAATCATAGAAGTGCACATGATTCGACTTTCGAACGAATAAAAGCTAAATTACCGAATAATTATTGAAACAAATTCCATTAATTTGGTTACAAAGCGACAAATTGTCATGAAAATATAATATTTGATTAGACGAAAATTGAATTGCATAATTTGGAACATAATTTAATTTAATTTGTTGTGTTGTCCAAACAAAATCTTATCAGTTGATAGTTTGACACGTGACTCATTGCCAGTGGATTTTTTAATTTGAAAAACAATGTCCCTTTATATTTAACAAAAGCATTCGTTCTATTACATCAATAATATGACATAAGAATTGTCAAATACACAAGTATGAGGTAATTCTCATGTTAGTAACACGTGGGCTTTCAGAACCTTACCGAGCAGTGGGTTATTTAATCAAAATAAAGGAAAAATATATAGATACTAGCTGTCGTACCCGTCTTCGACGGATTTTAGTTCGTAACAGTACATATAACAGTTTGTCTACTAATCTGGAAAACTGGAAAATAATAGGAAATTTATATTGACCGGAAAAAATAAGTTATAATTAACTGTTTCAGTAGGAAAATACTACTATTTCATTCAAAGACTGAAATTTTATTATCAAATTAGTTATTTTTAACTAATTTAAATGCAGAGAACAATATTTGTTAATTTGTGCGGATTAATATAATAACTTTTTTATATAAGAAAGTTCCTGGTTTAGCTTATTCCCAGTTTTTCTCGGTCACATTTATTTTCCGGATATTTCTCATTTTGCAAGTTGGTAGACAACCTGTTATTATAACTTTCGTCTTTATATTACTCAAAACATATTTAAAAGTGAAATCTAGAATTAAAATAAAAAACTTTTTAACATCTATCTTTTTACCCAGTAGCATAGTGCTTGTATTGTATCACATGTGACTTACAATTCTTGACATCCTACAATACTATTTTAATAACAAAAAACTCTATTTTCAATATTTCTAAAATTCTTGCAATTAAATAATATTGGATAAATAAATAATTCTGAATTGTATTATTTTGACGTGAAATCTTAATCATAGATCACAAAAATACTACTGATTTAAGTTTAATAGTAATGTACATACAAACGTCTGATTTTATTAATAAGGATTAAATAGAAATATTAATTGGAAGTAATTATTATAATTGTTTTGTTTTTTAGAATTTTTCAAAAACATTTTTATACTTACATCTCAGACATGGAATAGTATTTTTTGGAAAATTATGCTAAAATGTGACTAAATAACATGTTATACTCATTTATAGAGCGTTTAAAAGCAAAATATTAAAAAATGCAAAATTTTAAAAATTTCGAATTTTTGAAAACATTTTTCTTTTTACACCTTAGTTATAAGACACAATTTTTGGAAAAATAATGTTAAAATTTGACCAAATAACATGTAACAATCAATTATAGATCATTTAAAAGCAAAATATTAAAAACTGCAAAATTTTAAAAATTCGATTTTTTAAATTTTTTGAAAGCATATTTTAAAAAAATTTAAAATTTAAAAATTTTTAGTTTTCATTTTAAAAATGAATGATTATATATATATATATATATATATATATATATATTTGTAAAAAACATCTAATGTAGTGTGACGTGGTTTATTTTAAAACACGTCATAAAGCTAATTCTTAAGGTTCGCCGAAATCCTATATCATTTTTTTAAATCACTTCGCGATTAGAAAAAAAAGGAAAAAAAATTCCTTTCATTACCAGCCAAGCTCGGACTCAACATTATATCTTTTGTAAAGGTTTTTGCTTATTATTTCGTTAAAATCAACTTAAAAAATGAGTCTGTCAATCTTTGCTGTACCCAGAAAGGAATTGTATTTTTCCCATGTATCGGGGACAACCACACTTCTAGGAAAGAGATACTTTTTGTTTACCGAAATTCAAATAAGGAACCAGTCGGTCAGGAATCTCGGAAGGAACCGTAGATGGATCATCGCCACCAATATTCTGGTCGAAAAATCTGTTTGTCAGCCCAGCTAAGAGGCTCGAAACGGTATGGGTGGTGCCATCTTCATGCCGCTGGGCGAACCATTTTGGGCATGATAGCGTCTCGATGCACGAGGCGAGCGCGCCGCCAAAAATGTGCAGTGCGAGTTTGGCTGTGATCTAGTTCTCACGTGTAAACCTTTGGAACCGACAACCGGGCGAATCAGAGCAATGGAACACCGGCGACTGCTCGAAAAACTCCGAGGTTAGTGATTCCGGTATCCTAGAAGTCTGGCCGACTATTTATTCACACCTGGGGAAACTCCAGGAACCCAACGACGAGGCGACTGGTTCCTGATTAAATAGTCAACGCCAGAAGTGTGGATTCTCCCGCGACATTCGTTAAAAAAAACAAAGATAGGAATAAATATTAAACTTTAATTAAGAAATAGTGAGTGCTTTTCTTTATGTTCTCAATTACACCTCCTAGTGTCATTTTCTAACCTCACCACGGTAACCTTGCGACCCTGGTGTAAAGTAAAGTCATGCAAAAGTTTGATTAGAATTTTGAGACCGGGAGTGCTTACAATTTTTGTTTTCATGCGACGACGGAGATCCGGGTAGAGAGTACTACCTGGCGCTTGGGAGTACCCCATAAACGGATCGACGTTGGCCGTATTCAAGTCCAAAGTGTGGGACCTGTATACCCAGTTTTGAAAGGGACATCGTCGCCATTTTTGTAGCGCCTTTTCGGTGGAATTTCTCCATCGACCACGTGGTGAGAAACGGCGTTACAGTAGATATTTATAATCATTTCAACTATTATTTGTATTAAACGCACATTGTTAGGGAAGATCCTATTTGAAACCGAACTTCATAGGGGTTACAGCTTTCAGTAGTCTACGCCACGAAAGACCATATTTTATATAAAATTGTTGTAAAGAGGAGGTAATTCTATCAGAATGTCAGTTTCTTACCTGTTTAGTCGGATCGGCTTCTTCAAGAATTTTAGTGACAGTTTCAAACTCCATGCTGTTATCGTCTGGACTTGTCTTTGGTTTTTTTCTTTCCTTCTCAAGAGAATAAGGATCTCCTGGAGCTTCAATTCGAGACATTTGAAAATCTCCACATCCAGTTATATGGATAAGGTCATTTGCTGACAGCGGTTGCCCTCTTAAATACCCAGTTACTTCCAGGATGCCTGTATCTCCTGAGTCCTGCAAAACATCAATTATAATTATGACCAGTTTTGTAGGACCGCTACACCTATAACCACTTAAAAATATTTTAATTATCAAAGATTAAATTTGAAATAACAGCAGAGTTAGTATAATTAGAAATTCCGAAGTTAATTATGAAATTAAATTTCATATTTGTTAGAATTCAAAACTAGATCGTGAAATATCGAAACAATTCAGACAAGTAAATAGTAATATTAATATTCTAGAATACATTACAAATCCTTTACATTCTTAAAATATACCATTCGATGACATGAATTTTAAGACTAATAAAACTGTAAATAGAAATTTACCTGCGACGTGAATTTTAGTTTCTCTGCAAGCACGTACGGTCTTCTACTACGGAAAAAGACATTCTTTTGCTTCTGAGAACCAATTCGTCGTAAAATATTTAGTGCATCTAAAGAAGTGTCCAGTTGTAATATTTTCTCCTCGGGTAGCCATTTCGAAATTTCACTCTCAACTAATTGTTTATGCTTTTGACGTTTCTGTATAAATAAAAAAATTATTCAAAAATTTCTAACTAAACATAATCCGGCAAATCATAAGACAGACACATTATTTAAATAACTTATTGTTCTACCTGTACAGAAAGTGTATCATTTCGGTCACTTGGAGAGGGCGCAAAATACTTTACCGCCTGCTCACATCACATAAGTAGGCGAAAAAGTATTTTGCATCTGCTCTTGCTTGAAAATTTTTAAACACATCTCGATATTACATATAAATCTTTTTTTAATCAATTAAAAAACGGCTTCTTATACTCCATTGAAAAGTAGTTACTGCTTGTGCCGTTAATTACATACTTTCCGTGCAGTTAGGAAACAATTGTGTAATAAACTATTTTGCGCCCAAAGTTCGAAAATAACTATTTTAATTCAACAACCTTTATAGGAACATTTTCCAAGTCTGTAAGTGCAACTGTAGCTGCAGGTAAACCTTGAGCAAGAAGAGTTAATAATACATTTTGTCCCCAGGAATCAACAACTTCTAATGAATCACCTTCATTGTTGGCTTTAGCCGACGTCAGCAATACAACTGTATCAGAAACTTTTGCAGCATCCAATGTAGAAATAATATCACCAACTGGTGATATGATTAATGTGAATCGTTGTTTAAATTTGCCAATACTACGGGGGAAAACAAAATATGCTGTTAAAATTAGGTTTAATTAGAATAACTTTATACTAAGCGTTAATAGATGCTTTAAATGTAAGAATGTTTTAATTATGCAAAAAAAGTTTAACAAATTTCTCATTTCGAAATCCAGTAGTTTTTTCGCTTTAAGTACAAATAAGTTTATATAAATATATCATCATTAGATGATATATAAATAAAACATGATCATTCATTTTGAAATTATTCGGGGAGAAGAAGAAAAGAGAAGAATACTTCAATTGAGCGTTTCGGTGCAATAATCGGTCTTACGCGTGAACGCAAGCGCTAATACCAGTCAGGTGGCAGTGAGCGCCTCTGGGCCTCTCACTGCCACCCGACTGGTATTAGCGCTTGCGTTCACGCGTAAGACCGATTATTGCACCGAAACGCTCAATTAGTGCTTAGACAAGTTATCGGTGAAAAATAACGTTTTGTAATAATTAATTTGAGCGGCGTTAAAAAGAAATGTGGAGTGTTTCCATTCATGTGCGATGTTGTTGCATATATTTTGCGTGAGACTGAGGGTGACCGTTTTCCTTGGGTGTTGATGATGATGGATGGTGAGTATGCTCATCTCCCGCATTCTTCTAATTGTTTTGTTTGATGTTTCCAGTTTACTTGACGCCAGTGTATATAGTATAAGGCTTATTAGTGCGTATGCCAACATTTTTGAAAGATAGGGTTATTGTTTTTTAATTTGAGGAGGAACAGAGAGGAAAACCTTTGGCTTATAAAGTTTTCCTGATGTTAAAAGATTCTCTTAATACATCCCTTAAGGCTGAAGAGTATATTGTTGACATTGGAAATAAGATCGAGTCAGTAATATCACCCGTTGCGCGGATGAATAACCTTATTGAGGGGGTAAAGACCAGGAACTGATTTAAAAAAATGAAAGATAAGTCTGGATAAAAAATTTGGAAAAGATTTGATGATTTCGAAGTGTGAGAGCGCGTTGTTTCTTTTGAGGTATCGTTTGAGGCTCCTCGCCCCATTCTACGGTCGAATGTTGACAGTGACGTGTAATATCTGCTTGTGATCTGCTTGTCAATGTGGCTTATGATAGAAGGAGGATAGGTGATCTTATGTTTGACAATTTTTGTAGATCTGCAATCCCTGTTTCGAAGCGCGGTGTGTTTAATAAGTTTTGTAACGATCAGGTTAAGATTAATCTCCGCTTGTTGGAGGAATAGTTGATTCGTTAGCCAAATTCAATAAGAAAGTTAGAAAAGTTCGTGATTCTAATAAATATACTTTTATGGTTAAGGGCAATGTTAAGCCGCCTATGAAACCGATTTGTGTACATAAGTATTCTTCTATGTAGACTACATGTTATACTGACAAGGATGTGAATGCGATTTTTAGGGTGCATTTTGAACTTTTGTCACATATGCTTGATTCGAGAATAATAATGTCTAAAAAAGTAATGATGAGTTTAAGTTGACTGTGAATAAGAGGTTTTCCTCCATGGAATTGTCAAAGGGAGTGCACATGGAGAATGATATGTCCAAAAAAGATAAATCTTAGGGGGAGGCATGTTTGACTTTTGAGCGTTTGTTGCTGGCCAAGCTTGGTTTGCCTGAATGGTTTTGTGATGTGTAGTATGAATCACATAAGGCTTCAATAGAGACGAATAGATCGTCTGGAATACGTTTCAAGACAAGGCTTCAGAGGAAGTCTGGGGATAATTGGACTTTTCCAGGTATTACATAGTTGGAAATTGTGTCTGTACTGGCTTGCTTTCCTATCGATGATATCGTTGCCCTTTTTGCTCGTGGACGATGATTCAGTACACTGGGTTAGACCAGGCGTGCAGTATGATCCCTCGGGTTCGATGTCTAATATGTTCAATCTGGAGTGTAAGTTGTTGCGTGGATATGCTGTGCCCAATTTTTGTTCAAAATTTTTAATAATGCATGAGAGTTGCATTCATTTTGCATCAGACCCTTTGAAGTTTGTTCTTGTAGAAAAGTTCTTAATTTGATAAGGCGTGTGTGAGTTCTTGAGAGACATTCGTTACTGAATTCGTTAATAGCAGACAGCTTATTTCGGGTAGGATTGGGAATTGACAAAGTCGATATAAGAAACGGTGACGAGTGGGTTAAGTGACAATTGTTGAATCAGTTCATTAATTTTTATTATCAGCAAGAGTCTTATGTATTAACTCTTATGTCTTAAGTTGTAAGCAACCGTTGATATGGTAATGGTTGCCATAATAACTGTTGCCGTAGCAACCGTTGATATAGTAATGGTTGCCATGGTAACCGTTACTATGGTAATAAAAAAAATTTTCAATCTTAAGTACAAAAAAATTTCTAAATAAATTATTATTTATTTATTTTTTTGTCATTTTAGGCCACACAATCCTATTATGTTAACGTATTGCGCCTGCTTCTCTGACTTATTTTTTGGTTTATCCTTTCAACAACGGTGAGGCAATCTAAGAAATTTTATTTGGTAATTGTGCTTCACGGAATGTGCTTTCCATGACGGTTTCAATAGCAATTCACCCCCCCCCCCCCTTATTAGAGTCTCAAACGGAAATCGAAACAAAAAATAGTATAATATATACAATGCAATAATAATAATTACTAATAACATTGAAAACTATGAAAATAAATTTTAATTCTCTCATAAACAATCGCCAGTAGCATTTAAATCAAGAGTATAAAAAATATGAAATTTTTAAATCGAAGCAGAAATGTCCATATTATCGTACAGGGATAAAACGGTGACGAGCACTAGGGTGTCATGCTACTATTATGGCATATACTATCAGACAGACAAAGCATCTTTTACGTTCGAAAAATATAAATTATAGTTGAAAAAAATAATAGAAAACACATATACTATAAAGAATATATATACGTTTCTGCTTAACTAGCAAAAACTACTGGATATCCAATTATTATTACGGTATTTACTTTTTAGACAGGAACATATAAACTACATCCATTATAATATAAAAGGATTAAGCACCATCTTATTTGAATATGAGTTTATTGTTTTCGAAATGTACAAATTGTAAATTTTCAAGTTTGTCGATAAACAATAATCAGATTGTTATTTATAATAAAAAGATAATACCTTCCCGAATGTGTAATTTTATAAAAAGAAATTCGATCAATAGGAAGGTATAAAACAAAAAAAGGATAAGCACATGGCAAATACTGTGATTTCGGTACAACGATCAAGTCAAAACTGAAATAAAGTATTAGAAAAAGTCATCTTTGCTAAAATATGGAATCAATGAATTTAAAAGTAAACACGTGGCATCTATTGTGGATTTAATCTCCTAACAGGGAAAAGAGTTTTATTGAAAAAACAAATGACTTCCTTCTTATTAATAGAATATTATTATTTAAAATATGTATCATTTTAGAAATAGATCGTTTTTTATCATTTTGGTTCACGCTTGAGTATCCGAGATAGAATATTCAGAACACATTTAATAAAAATAGAAGTATAGTAGAATTCTGGCTACAAAAAGCTTTTTAATCATTATTAATACAAAAACATCAAAACTTGTTACTGAGATGACAAGACAAAAAGATTCTATTTAACAAAATATAGAATTACTGTTTACAATAGGTACTGTATAATGACTTCTATTAGTGTTCTTGTGCAAAAAAAGTTATGTCTTGTAAAATATCAACACGGATGTTGTCCTTAGGATATCCATTATTCAAATATCCTAATACTAAAGATTTTTATTTATTAACATTAATTTTATAACTTGACAGTTTGAGATTAGATAACTCGTTATTTAGTTCTATAAAGATTACGTGTCGTCAAAATTAAAATACTTCACATATATAGAAGAAGATATACAACTGAAATGTCCAGTTCAGTATAAAATTCGCTTTCAAAAGTGATCAGAAAATTATTTTTAAAAATGTTCAGCAATTATTACGTGTGAAACTGCCACCTGATTCCTAGAATATCCGTTATTCCGCACACATGAATTTTTAACAAAATTCAAGCTAAATTCTAAACTAATTCCAAACGAAATTCGTTTGAATTATTTTACCTGGGTTTAAATGAATTTTTTAATTACAATAATTTTAGTAATTTAATTACATTACATCAAGTAAATTGAACATAAGTTTTAAAGGACAATTCTTTACACCAAAATTATTTTTGAGACATTTTAATTTTTTAACAATATTTTCTAATGAAAGTCCATCTGTTATATGGCAATATTCTTCTCTATCTGTTTAACAGGATTCTTCCCTTGCGAGTAGTAATGTCAACCTTATGAAAAGTAGATGTTGTGAATCTCAACTTAATAGAGGTGAATTACGTAATGTAGCGGATGACTACAAAGCTCATAACTGCAAAAGAAAGATTTACATATTATTGAAAATTCAAAAACGACCCGATAATATCTTCTATCCCAAACATTATTGACGACCAAGTTTATGATTTTTAGACATGCATATAATTTGGCAAAGGTATGACTTCTCCAAGTTGAAATGGCGACCAGTTCTACTTACCTTTGTAGAACTGGTGGTTGCGTTAGTTCACCCTGTAACGTGACGGAAATCAGAGCTTACCAAGACTGAGTGTTCACTTCACTCGCGGGTGCGTTTTTCTGTTATGATTTACAAATGTGATTTTCGTTCATTAAGAATTATTTTATACCTTGGCAATTTGAGGTTGGATAACTCGTTATTTATGAATTTCTAAATATAATCTATTCTCTTAAATGACGTATTTAAAAATGTCAAGTCATTTTAAATCAAGGACTGTTATAATTTTATTTACTACGGATCATTAAAGGGTGAGTAATAAAGCGTTCTATCACTAGCATTTCTTAATCATTGCAGTATTAGAAATTGAAATACATTTTAAAAATAAACAAACAAATGCATAAAAATTACTTCATTTTTAATTACATGCTTTAACAAAGATCTATCAATAATGTCCGTAGCTTATTACTAATATACTTATTTTAACTATGTATTTTAATGAATGTATTTCTTTTTATATATTGTATGTAATCAATAATGCATACATCTGCTATTAAAATAATGTATCTCATCATGATTTCACAATTATGCAGTACTTTTAATTCTTATTTTCTATATGTTTAAAATGTTGATTATATTCAGTATGTTTTCTAACAAATATTGTAAATGTTAGTCTATGTGTTTTAAATTTGCTTTATATTCAGAATATTTTCTAAGAAATATTGTAATTAAATAATGTGTTACTTATAACAAATCCAGGAAAGAGTAGTATTTCAAAATAATGTCAAAAGAATAACGATTACGGGAAATTCAAGATCGAAGATCTTTTAATTGAAATGTATAGATATTAGTGTGTCGGTTTACATTAGACGAGAATTAACTTTTTCAAGAAAGTAATAAGTCAATTAACGTCTATAGTAGATCAACACTTTCCTAATATTACAGATATACCATTTAGAGTGCCTGGACTTATCCTTGTATTTCTGAAGGCGATGGGAAAAGCTGTTGATATAGGAGAAAATATTTTCGCCGTATAATGCACTCATATATGAATGCATGGTTTCTAGTACTTTATAGTAGTTCTAGTGATGAAGCGCGGTTTGAAATTCATCACATTCACCAATACCAGACTAACCGACTTAAAAAAATTGATGGAAAATATTTTAAAAAACTCATTCAGAACTTCGAAACTTAAAAAATTGAAGAAAAACGTATTTTTTGGGGATCACAATGACCTACAGTATTGTTGATAAAGAAAGTAAAAACAGAGGACAAATCAATTTAATCTTCTGTAAAGTTTGAAAGCTCTTTCCTAAATTGCAAACTCTCTTAACAAGTTTAAATAACACATACCCCTATAGCTAATGAAACAACTGACGCAACCGCAAGTGCTATGGCACCTGCTGCGGTTAGCAGTCGTCAGAAGCGCACCTCCGATTTCTGGAGAAAACAGTATGAGAAAAAGGTTCAATCCTCTGATCCAAAAGATCCTCCCGTGGGGGTCCCGGGCGCAGAATAGGCCCCCTACAATTGGCTGCATGTCATAAGAGGCGACTAAACGAGACTCGGAGTGTTGCCACTGCTTGCGATTAGTTCTCGGTTCGGCCCAGGCTTTCTCGCAGAGCAGTGGCCTCGCGATGATGATAGCAGTGCCGTGACGTCCCGGCAGGTCTAATATTGACCGTTAACCTAACTTGTCGAAGCAAGGGTGGTAAGACTCTTAATCGGTACTCATACCAGAGTACTAAACGGTACCATAGGGACCGGTTGGACCCCGGGAGACTTGCCGAAAGGCTTGTTTCCTTTCGGTCATTGGGTTGGACTCGTGGTGGCAGTGGCGAAGCAACGAAGATAAAAAAGAAACCTTCAATAATAAAAGACCAAAAAGTACATTTCAGTAAAAAAAACCTTGTCTTCTATAAAATCACTGAATTCAAAACTGCCACTCAACTTTGCAGGATCGGCAGATGATCACTTGCTGGCTATCGCCGTTTGAGAGCGTAATTTCTCTCTGTTACGCTTGTAGGCGAGCCGTGTGGGTATACCTGTATAAGGAAGTACGTTAATAACGAAAATCTAAAAAGGATAAAATTGATTTATCCCTGTATAAAGAGAAGACTAACCACACCAGGGATGAACCACTATACGCATCAATTCTTTTTCCAACAGAGTATAGACAAAACATTGATTTAGCAAGATTTGGTACAATTATAGATGAAACTTCTAATGTGCTACACAATAATGATAAAAACTTTCCGGACAAACTACCATGTTGCGCTTTCGCACATGCGCGTAGTACTTAGTTACAGGCGAGTGTCATGCATACCGTGACGTACGTGAATAAGGAACCACGTTTCCAGGGAGAGTTTGATTCCCTCTAAGAATAAGTCACATATTTGACATCTGCTTTGACGAGTAAAGGCGTACACTGCGCACTGGACAGAACAAGGCAGAAACTATTTGTTAACAATTTACTGAATAGATATCACTGGACTTTACTATCTTCATCTAGCCAATCCAGTTAATTATCATAAACAACTTGATTTCAGTTAACCACCTCTAACTTCTCATCATGGATAAAACATTCGAGCAGGGCTAATTTGAATATCGAATTTTCTACATTTGATAATGATAACTCACTTAAAAAGGTGTAGCTGAAGCAGTAACTAAATTTTGCTAAGGCTGATAACCTTAACACGGACTTGTCTTCTCCAAAAACTGATACATTTAAAACGGTAGACATTACAACCGCAATATCAAACCTGAGACACCTCCAAGACTAACTATAGCTCGGAAAGATGTGCTAGCAGACAACTTTTATAACTAAATTTTATAAGTATGCCATTGGTCCAAAAAAGAATATATATAAAATTCTAAGCTTTGATTTAGCTACTGTAATAAACAATTTTGATAAATATAATATTTTAAATTTTACGGGAACGGTTCGTGCAACCGCGGACAATGTAAACTTAATTTTCAGAGACGCTTGTTGTATAACCATACCCATACCAGACATAAAACGTTTTAAGAACGTTCTTAATGTTCTGTGCCGACTGGGTAGTCACTGTTATTAATTATCTGTCATTTGAAGTATATCAGATTCGATTTGTCATTCGCTGTGTATATTTCAAAATTGTTTGTGGTATGTAATTAATTATTTTTACTATGAATTAATATCAAAACAAAATTTTACTTCTTTTTAATATTATTTTTTAATTAATTTTGACATTTGGGTCAAAATTCGTGAATTAGGCAACTAATTTTCAGTTAGTGAATTTTCATAAAATTGATGTTTTTTTTGTTTGAAATAATAAATAAAAAAATTTATGTTGAATCAATAAACAAATTTAAATATATAAAAAAATTATTTGTATTGATATTCTTTTACTGGTAAATACGTAGTTAATTTTTGAAAAAACTAATTTTTTCATTGTAAAATGAATTTATTTATGTTAAGGTTTAATTATATGTTTAAATTAAAATAAAATTTCCTATTTCTGAAGAGAACGGCTGCGCCATTGAAATATAAAAAGAATTTTCTCATTTTTTATCCTTATAAATAACTCGGAGTGATCGATCAAGCCAGCATTTTAATTAAATACTACCGAGTGATAAATTCAAATCAATAATAAAATTAGAATTAGTTATGACAATTAATATAAGTCAAGCACATTCCAATTTTCCAACATTGTTAATTTATATTACAATTACATTTTTTTAATTCTTAAATTTACTTTTCAATCAGGTAATATAGAATTATTTAAAATTTTGTATTAATTTTTTGCTTTCTTAAACAAAATATTTTCTAATCATAATTTGCAGTAATATAGGGTAGAAGCAGCAGTTTTGGCCAATAGTTAATAATTATTTTAATTATTTATATTATAGTTTATTTATGTATTTTACTTAAGAAAATACTTAAAATCTTGTAGTACTATATTATTATAATAAGAAATATTAATTATAGTAAATAATTAAATGGAAATTTTATAAAAAAGGCCACAACCGGAACAGTGGCCACAAACGGTACTTCTACCCTACATTATTACCTATTTAAGGAGGAGTGACACCTTTCAGGCTTCTCTTTTGAACATGATTTTTTGAAGACACAGGAAAAAAGTAAACAAAATTTAGTTTTAAGAGATTCATTTGTTAACTTTTTAAGTTTGCCAAAATATACTTATACATAAAAAAAGTTTAAATTTGTTGCCTATAGATTTTTTTTGGTCGAAGATGTCACTCCCCCTTAAATACTTTTAATTTTGTCACTTTTTTTGCGTATTTAAAAATCATTTAAGGTAAACTATTACAACACCAATTCGCATGTGTTATGAATTAAGGAAAGTAATTGGTTTGAAACTACTCATTTCTTGTTGTTTAAGAAACAATTTTTAGGTTTATGGACTTGTAGGAAATTTAGACATCAAGAAAAAAATGCGATTTTTGGGTATGTGATACTGCTTACCATGGATGTGTTTTTAATTACTAATTATTTATCTAATACCTGTGAAAGTATCATTTTTTCTTTAAGTAAGTATTTACCAATATAAAATTTGTAATGCATCAAATGTTTTAATGTTTTTTGCACTTAATGTCGACTTTTGTAACGAATAATCAGCTCGAAAAGTTTTAAATAGTAATAAACAAAACTCAATAATTGAACTCACGGACTGTAGAATGACATACATGTAATGCAATTCAGAAAGCCTTTCTACAATCAGTCGATTCAATTATTCAAAATAGCATGATGCTGTCAAATTTACAAAACTTATTAATCATGAACCTGAAAAACTATTATATATATTGTTAAAAATTGCTAGCTTAATATTGTTCTTAACAATATGATTTCTGGATAAGAAATGTGTAAAAAAAATTAAAAATTTAGAAGTATTGCACATCTTCGCTGTGGCACTCTTCCACGTAAATAATCAGTTTTCAATTATTAGATTCTTAGCATAATTTTATCCAATAGCATATGAAAAAAATTACACGCATTGTACTCGGTGTGAAGTAGAAGTTAACAAAAACTGAAGCAAATTCAGCTTTTTGTATGTAGATATTCCATCTTCAATTAAGGGATTCTATACAATACAGATTAGTTTTCTTAACCAAGCATCAGTTATGAAGTGTAATCAGTTTTAAGGTATTTTCTTCAATCAGAATTTCTATGAAGAAAAATGCTGATGTTAGATGACGGTGGGTCCACAATCCTTTAATATTTTGTACTTTCGTCTGCTCACATATTTCTTTATCAATTTCAGCCGTGAGTAGTTCGATGTGTGGGAATCTCATCCGCACACCGCCCTCGATGCACGATTACACAAATCGCACTCACGGCTATCTCTAATAAATTTCACAGAGACTTTTGCAAAGTTGTTGCGACTTGACCTCAACATCTTTCATTCCATTTATGCCTCCAAAAAGATTTTTCAAGCACATAACAATATGTTTATAAAAATGTACATTCGCTAAAAAATTCATTTAAATACTAACATTTTCTTTTTCAGACCTGACTGTTCTTTTTACAGTCTTAACTGATTTATGAAGTTAGATTTCTGTTTAAGATAACAGAACATCGAAAGCAACTCTACTAAAATATTACTTTTTATTTTTCAAAAGAATACTTAAAATTTTATACTGAGAAAATTTAAAACAATTCTACATTCACAGGGCAAAACATGGCTTCATGAAAGCTAAAAATAATAAAATTCTTTTTTCTTAGTGTACTTTGAAGCAAATAATACGACACAACCAAAATATTCGCATTTAATAATACAAAGAATTTTTTTTAATAATTGTATATTTTTATCAATTAAAACCTCATAAATAGGTTACAATTTTACTTTTTAAATTGTTGATTTTCTAAAATTTGTTTACTTTATTTACAAGATGTGAGCGGGTAAATTTTTAATTTGCGCAATTTTTAATATTTTTTAAATGAAGGTTCTGTAAATATACACATATAGAATGAAAAGTAAATGTAAGAAGATTTGTCAGCATTAACGCTATCATTACTGACTTATGAGTTCCAAAGTTTGTCTTCAATTGATCATTAAATGTTGTTTTTATAGATTTAAAATTTTTGTAAATATTATGTTTAGAAAATAAAGTACATTTTTATTGAAATAGGAATTTTTTATTTCACTGTAGAAAATTTCTCTAAATGCTTTCTTTCTTTTTGTATATTAATAATTATATGCAGTTAATAAACAATTGAAATAGTAAATAAATAGTTCGGACTGTAAACCAGAAAACATTTACAAAAAGCGATTTTAAATGCAATATGAACAATATTAACATTTCAAAATGGCGGCTCTATATGATATATTTATATATATGAGCGATTCCACGTCAAGTGATCAAGGGGTCTTTTGGTGTAATGTTTATTTCAATAATTTTTTACTCTTAAACAAATAAACATACAAATTTGACAAAGTACATTTTGGAAAGGTTTTTTCATGCTCTTTCGATTGGAAATAAGCATTTTGAAAAAAAAAAAATTTTTTGACCCAAAAAAATCAAAATTAAAAAAAAATTTCAATTTTTGGGGGAGAAAGGTACGATTTTTTTTTTTTTTTTTTTTTTTTAACGAAAGCTGAGGTTTTTTCCTAAAAGGACATATAAATGGTAAAGTGGGACTAGAATGTTTAAACATTGAAAAAAAGAGTTTTCTACTCGCCGGAGCGCTCAAAACCCGGTTTTTAGCTCCGTTTTGGAGAAAATTCTTTTTTTCAATATTTAAACATTCTAGTCCCACTTTATCATTTATATGTCCTTTTAGGAAAAAACCTCAGCTTTCGTTTAAAAAAAAAAAAAAAAAAAAAATCGTACCTTTCTCCCCCAAAAATTGAAATTTATTTTTAATTTTGATTTTTTTGGGTCAAAAAATTTTTTTTTTTCAAAATGCTTATTTCCAATCGAAAGAGCATGAAAAAACCTTTCCAAAATGTACTTTGTCAAATTTGTATGTTTATTTGTTTAAGAGTAAAAAATTATTGAAATAAGCATTGCACTGAAAAACACAAAAATTTAACCCCCTCCCCCTCGGAAAATAATGGACTGGGTAAAAAAATATTTTCACGAAAAATTACTATCTATGAGTACTACAAAAGCCCCAAGTTTTGCTACGATTGGAGAAAAATTTTTCTCCACCTTGATCACTTGACATGGAATCGCTCATATATATAATACACAACAATAAAAAATAATTTAACAATATTGTTTACAAAAGTCTTATAAACCTCTAAATTATTTTCAAATATAATTTCTTAAAAATTTATTTGTCATTGTAGTTTATAAATCAATTGAATCTTACGTCAAAATTAACAAAAATTAACCACTTCACTGGCAGGGCGTTCCAAATGGCGTCCCACGCGTTGAGGCTCAGACTGGCAAAAACGCCATTTGTTGAAAATTATTAAAAATTGCCGATTTGAACGTTCGGAAAAAAGTTGAAAATCACAAAAACTGAAATTGTTCTTTGAACATAAGGGTTTATCTTTCAAAGCAGATTATACTTTACTTCTGCTTGAGAGGATAAAGGGAAATCTACAAGTTTCCCTTTATCTTTTCAAACGAAAGTGAATTATAATCTGCTTAGAAAGATAAACGGATTAATTAATGCATAATTTCAATCTATTTGCAGATTTCTTTATCAATTATTGTTTAGGCTCAATATTCCCCTACCTTGCTAGTGCCAGCACTAGTAGAAGAGAAATCCATATTTAAAAAAGGGAAGAAAAGCACTGTCATCTTTTTTCAACATTCAAACCTTCATGACAATTTAATTAACAGAATTGCAAATAAAAACATTCATCTTTTGTACGAAGTTTCACCAGAAGCAGATCTACTAAGTTCTACTTCTGAAAATCAATGTTTGTTGAAGGAAATGTAGAAAAATTGAAAAGCTTATATACTTTTAACTAATCAACATTTGAACATCTTCAATTCATTAAGAAGTTATTAAAACCAATAACTCCCTGCTAAATTGATCATTGGTAATTTTTTAATATACAATAATTTATTTGGTGGTACGGAGCCTCTTAAAGCGTCCTATAAGGTTTGTCCAGTGAAATCATATACACATGTATATGACATAGAGTGCAAATGTGAATATTTTACTGGCTCTACTTCGAAGGACAAACCTTATAGGACGCTTCAGGAGACATCTTTACCTCCGAAAATCATAGTCACATTGTCATTAGTGGCGGTAGATGGTTTGTCCTTCTACGCAGAAGAGCATAGAAAATTCATGTCTTCTACGTTGAGGGACACTCCGAGACGTTCCGCATGTACTTTTTGTTGGTATCGGTGCCTCCTGAAGGGTTCAAATACCTTTAAAGCATTTGTTCTAATACTATAACATCATAATGGTTTAAATTTCTTTAAGTCGCATTTTTTCGTAGACAGTCATAGATTAGTGCTGGCGAGTAGCAGAATACTTTTTTTATTCTTAGTAGTCACTCGGTTGCGTACGGTTGCTATGGCTCCGCCTAAATCATTGTCATATTTTTCAATAAGTAATATCGTGGAAGTAGAGTTTTTGGCAAGGTTAAAAATTAGCAGTTGGCGTAATAGTAGTGATATGTCATAGATAAGTGATTTTGGTTGTCATGAGTGGTTTATGAAAGACGATATTGTAAAGTTAGAAAAGGGCATGAATAGTGAATTGAGTAAAACGTCAGAACGGTGAACGGTTACGTATAATGAGAACGACAAACTTTGTACTGCTCAAATGGACAGAAAAAAGGAATCATTTAGATTTTACTACATTTCTCAGTTAGCGGATTTGCTTTCCAGATTCCATTGTGCTAAGCATACAGACATTCTGTATTACTTTTTACGATGTCCTCAACTGTTTTTTGAAACCACTTTTCGAATCCTCGACATTAATCAATTTTTAAATTTGTGGAACACTTTATACAATTCAGTAAATGTACTGAAAATTCTTAATTTTTGTATTAACCTGCATAACTATCAAAGGTTAACTAAATTACAACAGAATGTGGAATTGAGATTAGCAACAGGAAAATTGTAATAGGAGAAATGTTTTTAATGATAATGTTGTAAGAGATTTCTGTTCGTCCGTAACAGCCTGCAAATTAATTTTATCATTTGTAAGTATTACTTTCAGGGACACACGTAATTTTATGTACATGAAAACTGTCATTGGTTAATCCTATTCTAATACCTCAAATAGACGATACCTATTTTTTCTCCGTGTAGGCAGAGGGTTAAAGGTTTTTTTTCTAAATTTGCATGATGTAATGTTTCACTGATTATCACTTTTTTATTTGTTTAACAGTTGTTGCGAAAAAATGTGGGCTCATGTTTGAAATTCTTTATTTAATTGAGTAAGAAAGTTTTTTTGCAGTACGCTAACTTTCAGCGCAGTAGCACGTATCTTCTATTATCGCAAGATAAAAGATTGCATCCCGTTTTAAGGCTAAATAGTTATCAAGTGTCATTACTTGAGGAAATTCTCCATTCACGTCAACCAATTGCAATCGCTATAAGTGAAATTATACGTCCAATAATTCCAAACGTAAAGGATGAATTAAATAAATCGCTCGATGTCGATGATCTTCGAGAATTGTTGAGATAACTCCAATTTGAGGCACATAATTGTAGGAAAAAGTAGTTTACACACCATTTTAGACAGAGTCGGACAATTGTTGCCAGGTACAAAAAAGCAAGAGAATGCTGAGTTAAAGGAGTAATATACAGACTCCTGTCGTGGAAAACCTAGACATCACCTGAGATCCTTCAAAGCAGTTCCTCATCATCATTAGAGGATGCGAAAGGTATAGAAAAAGAAGGGGAAGGGGAACGCACTGAAAAATATGTTGCACGTAGGAGTTGAAAATTTTTCCAGTGCTGCACGTATCCAGACTCTTTGTCTAAAAAACCTACAGCTGTCACCTGAGATCCATCAAAGCAGTTTCTTACCTTCAGCAGAGGTTGAGGTAAGTGAGGAGAAAGATCGAGAAGGGGAACGCGCTCAAAAACGTGTCACACGTAGGAGAGTACGTACTACAACAGAATCAAGCAGTATAACTTTCGCCTTGTTAGTAAGCTCTTCGTGGAGGCATCAAAGCAATCGCGAAACGCAGGGACGCACCCGTCACTTAAGGGAATCCCACATATCAACAATGCAGATCTAAATTGATAAAAAATCTGCAACCGCCTTTTCTTGAAAATTGGAAAATATTATGCCCCATCAATTTAGGAAACTAATTTTCTATCATAAATACATAGGATGAATATTTGATTTGTTGTAATTATTAGAAAAAATTATTTTTCAAAAATTTAATATGAGCAGTTTCCAATAGTCCAAACCACCATAACCACATTTAACAGCTGTTTGGTGGTACATTATTTTGCAATGGAACCAATAGATGGCGCCAAATGTACCAGAAATGATAAATTGTTGATTATTTTTAATATTAAACTAAAAATAATTTAATATAATGTCTTGTTTGTAAGAGAAAATTGATTAATGGTAAAAAATATATAAAATAAGACAATTTCGCAAATATATTTAATTTTCTAAGTAAAAAATAAGTTTGTTTTGATGTTTTTAAGGAAATTTAAAATTTAAAAGCCTTAATTTTTTGTAACAATTACAAAAAAGAAATATTCATCCTGTGTATTTATGATAAAAAATGAGATTCCCAAATGGATATGGTATAGTATTTTATATTTTTCAAGAAAAGGCGGTTGCAGTTCTTTTTATTAATTGAGATGTGTATTGTCGATAAGTGGGATCCTCTTAATCGACCCCTTCTTCAAAAGACCACTACGAGATAGTGTCTAGTTTTGGAACTGACGAAAATAAATAAAAGGTAAAAGTTTCACGTCAGTGAAGCCTGACCGAATTAATTATATTCGATTCAAGTACATGATTAACATAACGTACAAAATTCAATTCACAGACTAAAATTTGAACGGCGTTTAAATGGTAACATCCAGTGCAAAAGTGTGCGTTTTTTATTTATTTAAATACTTTTGTCCCTCAAATCGTGAGTTTTTATGTGTGAGTGTGGTGCCTAAGCCGCTCAGAGTTTAAGAGACTAGCAAAAAAAACAATAAGAGAAATCTTCGCCCACTGAACAATCACGTTTCATCGGAAGAAAATAAGAAAGCTTATTTGGTAATGGAATTAGGAGCAAAAACTAGGGACCTGGTGAATCTTTTTATATATCAAAAGGATGATGTCCCTCTATTTCCAATCACTATAGAGAGGAACAAGAAGCGCAATAAGTTTCAAAAAACGGAAGAGACATCAAAAGAAACAATGTTAAAAACTTTAAAAAGTAGAAAGAAAATAAAAAGTTTCTTATTTTTTTATTTTAGATTAATTGTCACAGAGAAAAAATGTAAAAAACTTTTATACTGAATCACTTTTGGCAGCCATTTTTTAAGACTCCATTAAAAAAAATAAAAACTGTTTTTTACTACTGTAACACTTGTATCTTATTGTAAAAAGTTTGACTAATAAATATTTATTTTACTGTAAATTTTTTTTTTAAAAAACCTAAATTCAGTGGAATCTCCCTTATAAAACCTAAGATGAAATTGCTATTTACATCTGTCTGGGGAAAAACTGCAGCGTGAGAGAGGTTTTAAAAAAGGGTTCTTTTTCAAAGGAGAAAATGTCAATTTTTTCCAAATAAAATTTGATTTTTTCCAGAGAAAATCATTTTTTAAGGCCCAGCGTACGCGTCATTCGGTCTGTTGTTTTTTTGTTTTCTATGTCATCTAGAAAAGTATCTTACTAAAAAGTGATAGTTAAAAGTAGTTAAGGGTTCATTATATATCATTATATATAATATATAAAAATCTGAAACAAGAAGTTTATTTTTTACTATCTAATAAATTAGAATACTTATGTGCCAACAAAATAAATAATGCGCATAGAAAAATATTACTTACCTTATATGTAGAGCACCGCAAGGACTAAAATTAATGTTTGCGCTTTCATCAACATTTTTAAAAAGAGATTTAACATTCTCAGTACTAAAGTCTTTTTGTAAAGGAATTATTGTTACTAAAATTGGCGGTGCTTCAGAACTACCAAATCGTCGTTTGGCTTTTACAATTTCATCTCGTTTATTTTGACGTATTTGTTGTGCCTGATGACGTCTGGCTTCTTTGCCTAATTCACCTTTTATGCGTTTTGAAAGTGTTTTTACATTAACCTTTCCTAAAATTAGAGTTACAATTACATTAATTCCTTCCTGTATTTTAAAAAAGTGGCAAATAATTAATTAAAAAAGAGATGAGATAAACGATCACTCCGAGTATAATAAAAAAATTAGTTATAACAATAATATACAAAATGTTTCCCAAAGTCTTTCTGCCTTATGTTACAAACTTATATTAGAACACTTCAGCGTTTCTTAAAAATTATAATATTCTAACGATTCCTAATGATAATAAAAATATGAGTTATAACCTTGTCAAAAAAGCCAAAGACAAAAATAAAAAATCGGAAAATATTAACACTGTTTAAAAAATTAATTGTGGTGATTGTTCTGCTTCTTATGTTGGTCAGTCCAAAAGAATGGTGGGCGTACGTATAAAAGAACAAAAAAATTCTAAAACTAATGTAATTGCTGAACACACTGATGAGTTTAATCACAATTTTGATTGGAATAATTTTTTAATACTTGACAAAGAAGATAATTATAATAAGCGTTTAATTTATGAAATGATCCACATTAATTTGCAAAATAACTCCGTTAACAAAAAATATGATATACAAAACCTCAGTAACTATTATATTCATTTTGTTAATGAAAAGAAACATGTGTAAATCTTTATCAACTTTGATCTGCCTTGACATTTCTCTTGTTTTCTTTTTTCTGTTGGGTCAGTCACCTCATGTTCATCGATTTTACTTACTTTGCGTATTTCTTAAAAATGTTTATATTAAATTTGTTTAATAAATTGTAGTTTCTAAAGAGGACAGCTGTGCTGTTGAAACGTAAAAAGAAATTTGCCTTTTGTTATTGAAATCCTGACTCGGAGTGATCGTTTATCTCATCTCTTTTTTAATTATTTATCGACCGAGTGATAGCATCATTACTATATATAGTAAATAATTAAATTTACTTAAAAAACGAATAAAATATTACTTTCAAATTCAATCGTTTAAAAATTCTAATTTAGATAGACATGAAATAATAATAATTCAAAAATGACATCAGATATTATAACAACTATAGAAACCTATGAATAACTTCATTTTTTCATATTTGATAAAATTTTGGAATTCTGAATTTTTGTAATTTTTTATTATTAGGAGTAGAACTATCTTCAATAGCTTTGGAAATATTTAGGTTAGAAAAACGTTGTCAAAGGAAGAAAATTTTGGTCTTTCTTCAACTTTTGAGTAGGGTTAAAAAATAATTTGTAATTTTTTTATAATTAAATGTTCAAAACTGTCTATATCATAAAATTTTTAACAGATTTAAGTGTTAAAAAAGTTGTAGGTTATGAATAGTTTTAAACTCTCAATTGTAAAAAATGTACACTGTTAATCATAACGTAGCCTATAATCAACTTGAAGGCGATTTTTAAAAAAAATTTCGAACTACTTAAGATCGATTTGCCCATCTCAGGTGTTTTTGCACAGTGTGGGCAAATCCTGCTGGGCGGCATTGTACGTGTTTAATATTTTTCTATAAACAAACAAAAAAAATTGATTAATGAGTTTTAAAAAGTAAAATAATTATTAAGTGGACTTGCCCATAAATAATAAACATTTTGAAAAAAGATAGATACACACATTGTTAAAATAAAAATTAATTACAATTTTTTTATATTTCGTAAATTATTATACAAAAAATTTCATTTTTTTATTAAAAACCTCTTCTGACAACAAAAATTTTCATTACTAGAATGTCCAATATGATAAAATTTAGCTGAGTTATAAGCATTTCAAAAAATTACGAATACCTAAAATATATAAATGTTAAAGGATAATTCCACTATTATTAAATAACATCTTAGCAGTCACCACATTTGTTTAAAAAAGTTATTTTTCTTATCTAGTATCAAAAAAATTGTTCTAATTTGACAAATTCAATATAAGTTAAAAGTAAAGGAAAAAATTGAAAAGGGGGTTTTTTGTAAAAAAAATTGCGTCGGTGTTGACGGTAGTGTGATCAGAGGAGAGAATAAACAGCCACAGCGATCGACTACCATTCCTGGCAATCGTGAAAAAACAATTATAATGCCATCGGGCAATATCGAGATTAAAACAGTGATTGGTTGAGATTTTAGCATGAATAGTTGATATTGACATCAAGAATTCCAAAACTGATCTTAAAAATTTTAATGTATGTATGTATGTCTGCCACAAAATCTTCGTACCCCAATCACACAAAAACACGTTTACCGATTTGAACTACATTTAACACATTCTTAGAACAACAACTATTTAATATTTATAAAATATTAAATAGAACGAGAGTATTAATCTATACTTAAGTATTACATGTTATTTCGTCAAATTTTAGCATAATTTTGCAAGAAATACTATGCTATAACTAATATATAAATATAAAAATATTTTTAAAAAATTAAAAATTATCCAATTTTACATTTTTTAATGGAAAGCTTTTAAAATATCTTCCCGTGGTGCACATACTTTTTTTTCTAACACACGTATACGGATTAACAATAACCACTTCCAAAAAAATCGGCGAGTGGAGTTTTTCAATTCCTTGGAAGGGCTGTCCCGAAATATTACAATTGAGCCTCCCAATTCAAGAATCGGTCGGACGCTCGGACGACACGCGCAACTGCCAGTCAGTGAGCAGTGAGCTCCTCTGGACCACTCACTGTTACCCGACTGGTATTAGCGCGTATCGTCTAAGCGTCCGTACAGTTTCTTGAATTGGGAGCCACAATTAACCATCGAAGCATCAGTTCGACAAACCAAAGAAATGGGTGAAATACGATAGATCAGAAATGATTTTCATGACAATCGAGCATATATGGTGTTTCTATACGTCAAGTATTATTCAGAGTACCAGTGTTACTCCGCTGAAGTATGCTGACTTACATGATTGTAATGAGATTGTAATGTCTACTGCCAATCTTAAGTAGATTTTAATAATTTAATTACTCAAATCAAATTCTACCATCTAATGCCAGATTGGTAATTGGCAAAAGCTTCCAGCTATATTAGATAGAAAATCATTAAAGGACAATGACAAATCTATATATATGAAGTTAGCAAGACCACTTTATGAAATCAAGTTGGTGGTGCTTTTTGGTATTGAAAATTACTAATAGTAATTATTGGTCGACATCGCGGAAAACGAAACTTTTCTAACGTAACAGTCTTTTTAAAATGTTCATAAATTTTAAAAAATAAATTCTAAAAAATTTTATATTCATAAGCAATATCGGTAAAAAAATATATTTTAAGATGCATGTAAACAAATTTCTGAAATTCTTGTTATTTAAAAGTTATGGACAAAACTTTTTGTTTTGTTACGTTACATGCTTCGCAATGTTGACCATTATAGAATTCAATTTTAAAAATTGCTTTAAGAATTTTAATTTTTATATCGTCATAAGGAGCAATCCATAAACCACGTAGCCTCATGAGGGGGAGGGGGGTCAAATAATTGACTACGACAACAGGAAAAAATGGCGCTAATACATGTAATAGCGTACTACATGGGGAGGGGGGGGTCAAAATTCCCCAAAAAATAGGGCTACGTGGTTTATGAACGGCCGCTTACGATTTTCATTAAATTTTGTATTACTTTTTACATATAAAGTTGAAGTCTACAACGTTGATCAACTAAAAAAATTTGTTTAATTTAGTCCAAAATTATTTTTAATTTAATATTTATTTATATAACAATTATTATCATAACATAAACATTAATCAATTTTTCCTAAATATTTTTGTGTCAATATTGCTGCTTTGTTTTTTTTAATTTATTAAGAGAATAAATTTTTTCGTTGATGAACGTTGTAGACTTCAACGTCGTTTTTACATTCAATATGTTGAAAACAACTTTATGAAGTAGTAATAAATACTCTGTTTCATAATGCAAATTGCTTCGCTCAGAGTATTAATTGCTTGGGAGTTTTTAAATATTACTCGGCTTTTAATATAATTTAGATTTCTTTAAGGAGGTTAGTTCAAAATCATGAATCATAGAGATTCGTTTGAAATTTGCAGCAAAATTAAATGACATATTAATGCATATTATTGTTAAATCTGAGCCAATTTGACTGTATAGTTTTCGAGAGAGAGAGAGATTCAACTCAAAATTAGAGCAAAATTAATTCAATGTTTAAGGACCATAATACTTCAAAGAGAACGAAAACTATTATATTATTTATTACGAATTGTGATATGAAAACTTCAAAACATTCTACTTCTGACTTTTTTACACTTTCGATAATGTAAATTTTAAGATTAATTATTTATTATAATATATGTGTTATTATTAAAACTTTAATATAAACAGTCATTTGTTTAATAATTTATAATTTTAATAATTTATTTTAAATTATACTATTTAAACTGAAAAATTCTAACCTTTTTGTTTCAGTGTAAATGTCGGATGTACAGACAGATATTGTTTCATCAATTAGTTACCGTTGAAGTTATATTGAAGTCATACTGGAAAATTGGATATGGATCGATATTATCACTGTAGATCAATTTCCAGGTATAAATAGTTCCAGGTACTATTCCTACGTTAATTGGTATAACAAAGTTGAAGTAGACAAAAATGACAATTCTGATAAAACATGGAGAGAAATGTCGTCTTGTATAAAATATTCAAAGATAAAACAATCTTCGCTTGGATCGTGCGTAATTAATAAAGAACAAAAAAAACAGTTATATACCGAAACAATACTCAAAGCCGATCATCATACTGTAGTTGAGCCAAAGATATGTTTACTAGTAAAGAGAGCAGAAATATGTATTTAAAAAGTCCAAATCTTTTTGTGCGTTTTTATAAAAATGTGATGACAGTTAATGAATTAGCTTTGTTAATTACTAAATTACTATCTACGTCAAAAGTTCAAAGCTGTATAGAGTTTTTTTAAATCCTGTAGGATTTTAGAAGACAATAATTATACGTGTTTACATCAGCAAATGTGCTTAGTGCTGCAAAACAGAAAAATAAAACAAAACTGTGTACTACCGCCACGGTAAAAGATTTCATCAAGTTAAAATCTAACGTAAGGGTCATAATTGCCCATTTTTTAAATATAAATGGTATGCTACATTTAACCAAATGTTTAAATGAATTACATGAGTATCATGGAAAACTGTTAGATTACTCAAGACACAAATTTTTGAAATTAATCAGTGAGTATTCTTATGGAATTGACGTTTTCAATTTCAACGCATTGCAAATGCAATTATTGAAAGGCATACTAAAACTAAGGGAGAAAGAGGATTATTATTTTGAAAATGGCAACAAAAAGTTGAAGGATTATCTGCGGCAACATGGGTACATCACTTTATGAAATAGAATATGAAGTTCTGAAGAGACCAATTTTAAAATTTCTATCGTTTGATAGAAATGAATTCAACAGTTCTTGTAATGAGAAAATGAATTTGAAATGCCTTATAGACGTACTCTATACCAGCGTGCCTCGTCGTCAAGTTGAAAAAGTTACCGTTGCCACCGAGCAGTCACCGTTGACGAAAAAAGAGGAATCAGGAGCTGTCTCGAGAGTTTCTCGTCGTCAAGTTGAAAAAGTTACCGTTGCCACCGAGCAGTTACCGTTGACGAAAAAAGAGGAAGCAGGAGCTGCATCGAGAGTGTTTCCTCAACATGTTGATGAAAAAGTAATTAATTCAACAGTACCTACAAACTCCTCTTCTAGAGTTTGTCGATTAACGAGTAACCAAATTCAAAATCAAAAGGAGTTGGACAAAAAGCTTAAATCCAACTGTATAGAAGGATTAGCCGTAATAATTATTACTGAGAATAGAGGACGAGGAATAATAACTACTAGAGCATTTAAAAAAGGTGAATTTCTAGTTAGCTTTGAGGATGAACACTATTGCATCGATGCTACCCAAGAAACAGATAAGTTAGGTCGCTTTATTAACCATAGTAGGGAACAGACAAATATAGACCCAAAAATTATTAAAATTAATTCCCAACCTAGACTGTATTTACAGGCTAAAATTCATATTTCCGATGGAACAGAAATCTTGTACGATTACAGGGATAGAAGAAAGGATATCTTAAAAAGTCATGCTTGGCTGAATAATTGGTGAATATTCAAATTGTTATATTTATAAAGAATAAAACGGAATAGTTTAAATAATTTGTTTTTTAATGCAACACTTTTCACTTCTGCACGAATATTCGTGTCTGGAAAGTTTGACTGTCTCAATTTTTGAGCAACATTGATCTCTAGAGGTGCAAATGATTTCGATGTGCTCTCTGAACAGATCTCCAAAGGGTCAGACTCAATTTTAATTGCAGAAAAAAATCGAATTTAATTTTCCTTAATTTATCCATTTAATTATTTTCATCATTTTACTCTCTGAATTAAGAATCAACTTTTTACCTCTCAATAAAATTCACCATTCCCTTTGGCCAACTGTTCAGGGATTTCATAAAGTCTTCTTAACATCTAGAGATCTATTTAGCTCTATAATTGACGCAGTCACACTCTGAAGACCTGTGCAATTTTTACTAATTATACAGGTTTACAAATTCTGATTGTGACTCTTACTTTTAATTAACTAATTAATTAATTAAGGGGTTACACCACTCTAAGATTTTCAAAAAATCGAGAAAAAAATTGTTGCTTAAAATACACTTTAGGGTCGCAGGGTTCGGAGCGGACAATGTGCGCATTGTCTACCTGCCGCGGCGGTATCTTTTTTTAGCTCTGGTTTCCGAAAATCCTTGGTTCGTTCATGGGTGCAAAATCGTGTCGGACGGTGTTACAGATACAATTTTTTTTATATAAGAGAGAAGCATCTCCAACAGGCCGAAGATCCTCACACCAACGGTCCTCAGAGAAAGTTTCCGCCTGGGCCAAAATTTACAAAAAAAAGAAAATTCCATTAAAAAAGATACTTTGGCCTGGGCCAGGGAGGGCCGCAATCCATATCTACTCGACAAAATCTGCGGATTTAAAAAAAGAAGAGCATATTACGCAACTTTTAGTTCTGATGAAAAAGTAAAAACTGTATATATTAGCTCTCGTGGGCCCCGGGCGCAGAATAGGCCGCCTGCGACCGGCTGCATGTCGTAAGAGTTGTCCGGATGCCCGGGATGACTCGTCGAAAGGCTTGTCCCCTACCGGTCATTGGGTTGGACTCGTGGTGGCAGTTGTTATTGCCTACATCGCTTGAGGCTAGGGGCGCTGGGCAGTGTCCGAGATAGTCCCGTGAGGGGAAGCAGCTTATCCCCACCATGCGGCACACCAAGTCGAAACTGAGTCCCGAGCGACCCTCACAGCGGGGGCTCTCGGACCCTCGACCCTCATTAAGGAAAACTCTTAATGACTTTTTATATAAAAATATAAATTTTTTAAATATTAATATTTTTAATTTTTTATTAACATATTCAAATTCCTTATTTTCTCACGATTTCATACATATGTTATAATACAAAAAAATAGTTAAAATTTAACAAATTACTGCCAGTCCTAAGCCTGAAAACAATGTGAAGGGAAAAATTCTATAAAAAAGATTTTTTTTAAATGTTGTAGGGGGGGTTGGTTATGGGTTGGGTACCTTCTATATTAAAAAATAGCATTAAATTAATAAAAATAATATGAAAAAGATTTTTTTTAAATGTTGTAGGGGGGGTTGGTTATGGGTTGGGTACCTTCTAGTACCAACTAGGCAGTAAATTTGACTCCCATTCTATATTAAAAAATAGCATTAAATTGATAAAATTAATATAAAAAAGATTTTTTTTTTAAATGTTGTAGGGGGGGTTGGTTATGGGTTGGGTACCTTCTAGTACCAACTAGGCAGTAAATTTGACTCCCATTCTATATTAAAAATAGGGGGTTGGTTATGGGTTGGGTACCTTCTAGTACCAACTAGGCAGTAAATTTGACTCCCATTCTATATTAAAAATAGCATTAAATTAATCAAAATAATATAAAAAAGATTTTTTTAAATGTTGTAGGGGGGTTAGTTATGGGTTGGGTACCTTCTAGTACCAACTAGGCAGTCAATTTGACTCTCTTTCTGTATTAAATGTTAAAATAAATTATTTTATTTTTTCTTGTAACTTTATTTTAAAAAATACTGACATGTTTAAAAAAATATGTATTTAAAAAAAATACAAAAAGGTATAAAGACTAAGTTTATTAATCAAATCTTTTAAAGCTCTTTTGAATACCCTTCAAGTAACGTTGCCATGGTAGCGTATAAGAGTGAGAGAGATAAAATAATTTCCTATCTCTCTCAGTCTTGTACGTTGCGATGGCAACCTACGTGTCCAACCGTGCTGAACTTTGTTGACATAACCTACATTTTGACATAACTGTCAGTTTGTTTGTGACTTTAAACCTGTCGAGATGGATCCTTTGTGCGACTTTTATGCGATCAAATCGACTGTTGCCGAATCGACTCTCATCGAATCGACTACTATTCAAGGTAAGCCTCTTTTAATTTTGAATAATTTTAAATTTCGCTATCATAAAGCTTATGCAGGTGATAGGCTAAGGTGGAAATGTGTTTCTGTAAATTGCAAATCATATTTGTGTACATCAAATAGCATCCCTCGTTCATTATTTTCAGAAAAAAGTTCTTTATTTCATAATCATCCTCCTGTAGATGCTGTCGCTTTACAGAAACAATCACTCAGTGCGAGTGTAAAACGTAAAGCTACGGATAATCCCTGCGAAAAGCCTGCTAAATTAATTCATTCCTGCATAACTTCAAATCATAAAGATTTAACTGTTAAAGATTTTAAAAATGTTAAAAAAAAATTATATCGCGAAGAAATTGTCACAATTGTCTTGAAAAAATGACAGTTAAAACTAAATTTGACGAAAATTTTGTATTGCTAAATGATAATGATGCTAATATAATTATTTTTGGAACAGTTAACAATTTAAAATTCCTTTCCGCCTCCGAAACTATCTACATTGACGGATCTTTCGATTTTCAGAGCCAATGTACGTACAACAAAAATAAATCTACGTGGGCATCACACCTTTAAAAGGGTTTCAAACTAATATTGTGCATTTTAAGCGCATATATATTATGAAAATTCAAAAGAGCATTAAAAGCTCGATTTTTAAACATAGCTTTAAAAGCTTAATTAAAAAATATATTGTGCTACTTAAGCGCAAAACTATTATAAAAATTCAAAAGAGCATTAAAAGCTCGATTTTTAAACATAGCTTTAAAAGCTTAATGAAATAAATATATTGTGCTACTTAAGCGCAAAAAAATAATTATAAACAAATAACAAAGCTTTAAAAGCTTCGATTAATAAACTTAGTCTTTATACCTTTTTGTATTTTTAAAAAATTTTAAAATACAATTTTTTTTAAACATGCCAGTATTTGTTTAAATGAACTTACTGCCAGTCCTAAGCCTGGAAAAAATGTGAAGGGAAAATTATATTGGGACAAATAGCATTAAATTGATGAAAATAAAACAAAAGTAATGAATTTGTTAAATGTTAACATTTTTTGTATTATAGCATATGTATGAAATCGTGAGAAAATAAGGAATTTGAATATGTTAATAAAAAATTAAAAATGTTAATATTTAAAAAATTTATATTTTTATATAAAAAGTCATTAAGAGTTTTCCTTAATGAGGGTCGAGGGTCCGAGCGCCCCCGCTGTGAGGGTCGCTCGGGACTCAGTTTCGACTTGGTGTGCCGCATGGTGGGGATAAGCTGCTTCCCCTCACGGGACTAACTTGGACATCGCCCGGGGCGCTATGAACCCCCCCCCCCCTCTCTCTCTCTCTCAATAATAACAAAAATAACAATAATAATAAAAAGAACAACAACAACATTTGTTTTGTAGGAGAAATCTTTGAATGAAGGACAAATATTTTAAAGTTGAGTTTTCATATTTTGCAACAATTTTAATCTTTTTCATTAGTCAAAATTAACACACACTATTCTCAGGGAAAACACTTAATATCAAAGCCCTTTTTACGCACTATGATTATTGATACAAATGCCGTTTTTTGTAGAAAGAAAAGAGATAGGAATTAAAAATAAGAATAAAATTATTATTCCTTTAAATGTTTAAAAATTTCTTTTTAAACACTCTGATTATTATTTGCATGCAAATTTTTAAACTATTTTTTATTGTTTCTTTACAAAATCAATTTATTTTATGGGCGTTTTTGTTTTGCCTGCTATGTGGCGACACGACCTTCAAACACAAAATTTTATTTTCAAAACTAAAGTTGAGGGCGCATGCTATACAGTTTATACAAATCTTTCATTCGTTTCCATGATTTCGTAGACATCATTAAGTTTGTCTATAGAGTGACACATATTTTTGGTTTGCCTTAATTTTAAATATATTATAATAATAGAAGAAGATACGAGCGGAAGTTAGAAAGGAGAAAGAATAAGTAAAATAATATTTTCCATAAATGAAGTTGCATAATAGTAGTGAATGCTGTTGCAGCCACCGGAAAGATAATATTCTGCCAAATTTTCCCATGTCCACAACGGAAATGTAAGTTGAATGCGAATAAAATATTAATACACAACTTTTCTGTTTTTTCTTTAAACAACAGGTCAATTAAAATGTCTCTAACATATATCAACATTTTTTAACAATATTTTGTCAACTATAATAATATTTTAAAATTAATTTCATTCTTTTTCATTCACAGATTGAAACTAAATTTTATTGACATGCTTCAAAATAATTGAATTTTCTAGAGTGATTATTTTTTGTATTTCTATTATTTAAAGTAATTTTTTTTGTTTTCTTTTAATTCTATTATAATTATTTTTGTAAACAATTATTCATGCTTTCCAAAAAAATTTATAAAGTGTTTTTAAAAAATAATTGAATTATTAATGTTGAATCATTTTTGCACAGTTAAATAAATTATTCCCCTCGATGGCAATGGTGATGGTGTGATGTAATTTCATTTATTTTTCAAATTTCTAGAGATATCCTGAGATCTGCCAAAAAGGAGGACATTAAATTGTGGATGTCAAACCTTGAGGGGTGGCATCCTCATTCAACCGTCACATTTCCCATTGGAATCGGCGGACTTTTAACCCGACTGGGAACGACAGATTCCAGTTTGTCATCAAATTCGTTGTCATCGTTGTCGACGACAACATTAAGTCAGGGCAGCGCGAGGAGCGGCGACAATGGGTTGCCACATTACGATGATGATAATGTCCAGATTAACAACAACTCCTCCTTTCCATCTCCATTGGCACTGTTCTCGCATTCATCGTTTTCCTCAACTTTTTCTTCTTCTTTCACATTTGACAATGTGGCGGCTGCCCCAATAACATCATCTGCTGCTGCTACTTCTTTTGTTCTTTTGGTGGACGTTGAGAATAAAGGAAAAGTTGAGGAAAAGGGTGTATTGTCAATAGCAGGAGCAGCAATAGCAGCATCATCAGCATCATCAAAAACATCGTTTTCAAACAATCCCTCCACATCACCATTGTATTGCAATAATGCGCAATCAAGGAAACGCTCATGTCCGCACAGCATTGAAGTGCTCGTTCAATGTGGGGAAAAAAATGAAAATTTGCACTCCATGCGTACGAGGGGAAAAATTTTAAATTATTTAAATTTCCCTACATTGCCGGAGGACATTACTGATTTTCTTGAAGAAACAACGTACACGTTGGAAATTTAAGAAAAGGTACTGTGCTTCGGTTACGGTAATCGTATAACCTCGGTAATGCTCTGCGATATGCAGAGACACATTCGAAGAGGGTATCATTTACTTTTACGAGCACTTCAATGATGAGGTGGACGGGGCATCTCTGCGATCACTATACCATACGCATGGTATAGAACACACAAAGGAAAGTGTGGCGATGAGGACAGAGATCCTCCAAAGTTGGGCAGCATATTTGCCGAATTATGAAGAGGAAAAGGAGAAGCAGCGCGACTTGTTCCGCATGAGAGTGCCGGCCATGCTGCGAAGGGCATCGCTTTCATTGAAAACTAATACATGGATTGATTTCTTTGGGTATTTGGGGCAGCCAGAAATACCCGAAAAATACCGGTTGCTCTTTCATGCAAGCAAATTTGATTCGAAAATATCAATGATGGCATGTATGTTTGGGTATGTGAATCGAGTACCATCGGCCGTGCTCTGCGAGGTACTCGTGTGGAAATATGGAGCAGAGCATTTCACCGAGATCGAGGTCAATAACATCCATCAATTCTACAAGTACCTCAACGACAGCGAACACGGGGTGGAGAGGAGGGAGGAATTCAGTTCCTTCAGCATCGTTCACAATGCTGTGGTAACACTTAATTTCAATGCCACAGTGTAATTATCCACATACCAAGTTACACAGTTAGGGAATGACCTTTTGCTTTCTTTTTGTTTTTTTCTTGATTCAATTCTATTTCGGTCAATTTTTATATTGTCTTCAAATTAATTACAACTACTAAACTAATTGTAAATTATCGATTGGTGAAATAAAGTCTCGTTATATTGCTAATTTTCAATTGGAATTGTTTTTCCTTTGTTTGTTTGTTTGTTTTTTTTAAATTATTATACTATAATAATCATCTTTATTATAGTGTGTTGTGTCTTTCTTTACTTTAGGCAATTTTAAAAATGTATTTTAAATATTTTATTTTCAATTGTCCCCTTTTTATAGAATTCTGTTTCACAAGAAACAGTTTCTTCCAAAAACGAGACTCTTGACGACCATATTCGGATACCTCAATCGTGTACCCTCAGCCCTCCTTTGTGAGGTGCTAAGATGGAACTACGGACCCAAACAATTCACCGACGCAGATGCAGTTAAAATTTATCAGTTTTATAATTACCTAAATGACAGCACTCTAGGAGAAAAGAGGAGAGAGGAATTCACGTCATACAGCATCATCCATGATGCTACGGACACTCTAAATTTTAATTCACCATAATAATCTTTTGCACACTTTACGGTTATGGAATAACCGTTTTTTTCTAATTTCTTTTTTTCTCTCTTTTTTTGCTCTTTCATTTATTAACATTTAATGTTTAGTTGTATTTTAGAACAATTACAATAAATTCTCTTTAATTTGTATATTTCAAGTGTGTTTTGTTTTATTGTATGCATAGTCATCTGGGTCACCGCATGGTCAAGGAAATAAGTAAATTGAAGGGAAAAGTTGGGTTAAAAAAGAAAACAAAAATTGAATTTGGTAAGGTAAAAACAGGAATTTTTAGAAAACCCATAGGCCATTTTTTTCAACGGGATATTTTTTAGTGTTTTATTAAGAACATTTAAGTATTTTTTCAACATAAAATATCACCCAGAACACTATTTATTTTTAATTGTTTATAAATAAACAATTGCATTTTGCACTCAAATTAAATATTTTTATCTGAAAATATTGTCAGTTATACTTCATTTCAAGACAAATAAAATGCAACTTGAAAAATTAAAATCGATCAATAAGTTTTTGAGAAATTCATTTTTCAATTAAATACGTTCAAAATTTTCAATAGTTAATAACATTAACAAAATTTTTTTTTTTGCAAAATCCTTTGGTAGTATGATTTTTTATATAAAATTCTATTAAAATAACCTCATTAGCATAAAAAAATTAAAAGGTTTTGGGTGGCTCCTTTCAGGAATTCTGACTCAATAGTGTATAGTGTGTTTATGTTTATATTGCCTTAGTTTAGGTTAGTGTTAGGAATATATGTATATAAGCAAGCGAAATTAAATGTATGTGTGAAATAAGAATGTGAACAAAATTTGAACGTGATTGTATGCGAAAATGGTACAAATGTGTGAGTAAATGTGAAGAAAATAATTTTCATTTTTTACTTTATGAAATCAGAATTTCAGTTCTGATCCGTTATGATAACAGAACTGTTTGTGAATAGGGCACTCCTGCGCCTTTTCTGCACAGGTGTCACCGGTTTTTTATTTTACAAAACAGATCTGTATTGAATAAGAGTACGATCATAATTTTTTCCATTTTTATTTCGTCTTTATTAATAGAAAATTTTATTTAACCATTATTGTTCGTGGCATTTCTTCCGAGCAGTACCGTGACAGTTCAGTAATGGCTACAGATAAAATTTTCTCCGTGTAGAATTTAATAACTCTTACATTTAAAAACTAAAAATTTATATTGTGGTTAACAGTTCAAAAACTTACCTATTTAATATTTTATTTAAAAAATAAAGAAATTGATAAAAATGTTTACATTGCTTAGTTAAAACATCACTATTTTGGAAATTTTGATCCTATTTTTTTAAATTAAGAAATAAAGTATTTTAAAAAAATAGTGAGAAAAGTGAGTTTTTTTATAAAAAGTGAGTAATAGTGAGTGTCTTGAAAAAAAGTGAGAAAAGTGAGTCATTGGCAGTCCTGCATATTATCAAAAAGTCGTTAGAGGAACAAGATGGCATCAACTTGAATTCGGATTCGAGGGATAAGGACCAGCAATCAAATGTGGGGGAGACGGCAGAAAACAATGACGACGTTGGCGAAAATTGTTTGGGAAATCAAAAGGAGGTCATCGATGAAAATGTAGCCGGTTGCAGTAAAGATTTGATTGACAATAACCAGCAATCAAATGGGGGGGGGGCATGACTGAATAACATGAATAACACTGCGCTGGTGCCGATGCAGCTCTCTTAATTGACTTAGGGTCTTCCGATAACGAGGAATGGATTCCCGTCCACAATAAAAAAAGATCCCCAGGAAGGTAGAGGTTTCTGCGAAAAATAGAGGTCGGGGAAAAGTTAAATCTTACGCCCAAATGCTAAACACTAATTGGGCCTCTGATGTAGAGGATGAAGATGATCCCCCACAACCGAAAAGAAAGTCGCCACGACTTGAAACGCCACGATTTGAAAGCAACAACAATGACCTACTTTTGGGCTCAGAAAAAGAGAGCAGGCATATAGTAAAATCAACGAAGTGGATGCCGAACTTCAGAAGTGCTTGCGACGCCAGAAATTCTTACCCAACGGAAAAAGGCGATCGAAAAAAGGGATTCCGAAAATTTTGAGATTACGAGATTGTTAAAATAACTTTATCAATACATCCATTACACCTTTTTTTAACATTTAAGACTTTCAATAAGTAAGCTCGTATATCTCATCCCTAAGGAAGATTCAAATCAAATCATTAACTTGTGCAGGCATATGTGACCAAAAAAGGCGCCTTTTTCTTTATTTGTATTCTTTAGAATGGTTCAATATTTTTATTCAAAGGGTTTTGCACATTGTGTGTAATGTTATTAGAAATAACCATTTATTTTTTTATTACAAAATATTGATTAGTTTCTTCGTTGTAAATTATTATTTTATATCAATTTGGGAATTTGTATTTTTTCTGTCGACACGATTATGGAAGCCGGAATCATTTGATATCAAAAAAGCAAGAGGGATTTTGTTATTAGAGTGCTTTTTCTCTGAAGTGATCGAAGGATTTAGAAAAAAAATTATTTTCTTTATTCCATTTTTTTCCTCTTTATCGCTGTACCGCATGTTCCTAAAGTGTCGAACGTTCAAATGGACGACGAGATTTTTTATATTTTGTGAAAATTTTTTAGAAATTTTATTTATTTTTTGGAAATTTAAAAAATTTACTCCTTTATAAATGTTGAATTTGGTTTTACATTTAATTATGAAAAATATTGAAATTGAAAATTTTTCTTCGCTCATTTGAACGTTCAAAAACTTTTAGAAACATTACAGCGCTGTCATTAAAAATTGATGTCATTGCTCTTGTTTTTTTAGACATCTTAATCCTTATCTCGAAATGTGATATTAGTTTTGTTACGCATAAGGAAAATAATATATTGGAATCGTTTGCTCGAAAAACGGCTAACGTTAATTTAATGTGATAATTTAATGCCTCAAAAATACTAAAACCTTTATTCGAGCGAAAGGTTCATTTGTGATATTTATTATACATTTATATTATTTGTCATAATACATAATGAAATTCGAATTTTATCATTAATGTAATGCTTTTTGGAAAACGAATGCTGAATTATTCCTATTTAACCCTTAGCGCGGGACAATTCTTTTTGGAGTTTTTTAGCAATGAAATGATTTAGAAAAATTGCCTTGCACTGAAGGTTGATTTGGAATGGTGTAGTATTCGTTTTTCAAAACATAAGGCGTCGAATTTTATTAGCATGTAATGTTGAAAAAAGACTGAGCATTGAAAATACTTTAAATCTACTTTAAAAATGTAATTTAATTATAATTTTTATAATGTTGAATTTAATTGTCATGTACTGTTCAAGAAAGACTGAGCATTTAAAATATTGTAATGTTCTTTTTCGAAAATAATTGAATTTTTTAAAAAGAATGTTTGTATAATTTATAAAATATAATTAATTTTATGAAAAACTTTAAATAACAATTTAGAACATAATTGATTCCTCCAATATGTTATAAACACAAGAGTCTCACCAATAGGGTTCCGTCGGTACACCGTAGGTGTACGAAACCATAAAAACGTGTGATATTAACTCTATTGCAAATTAATGCAATATATTATTGCACAATTTTATGTTTATTATTAAATAATTATTAAATTCAAATTATTATTATTTATTATAAAGTTACTTTTTATAATTTTAAATTTTTTCAATTATAATAATATTTTTATTTAGGTATTCTAAGAATAATAATTTACAATACAAATTTATTTAAAAACTAATTTCCTTTAAAATTTTAGATAAGAATTTAATATTTATTACAGCATGAATTTGTAGAAATAATTGAATTTTTAAAATGTTAGAAAATTAAAATCTATGAAAATTGAATTTAAATGATAAAAATATTTTCTAAAAAATTAAAGTAACAATATTTTATTAAATAAAATAATAATCTTATAACTAAGTTAAATTTAATTATTAAAAAAAATAACAAATCTCTCTGAGTCAAAAATTTAAAAAATAATAATATTCATATAAGCTTTTACATTTCAATTTTTTTTTAAATCTTAATTCTTACAAAAAAATAATAAGTAAATATTTCTTTAAAAATGTAGTTAATTGTATTTTTGAATAATTTTACAATTAAGAAAATTCGTAAATAACTATAATAGTAGGATAAAGAAAAATTCAACATTTTTAGTATTTAGTTTTTTGCAAGTTGTTTATTATTAATGTTTAAAGAATTCAGAAAAAAAAATTTTAAGTTATAAACTGGTAAAATGGGGGCTGAAAAAAAGACAGTACAAACTGATTGACAGTGTGGAGACTTTTTAATGCTCTAAAACAAAAAACCTAAAGAAATTCTTGGTTATTAAAGAAGAATTCTGCAAAATTTGAAGTAAATCAATTGAGTAGATTTTGAGTTATCGTGTCAACCGGAATTTTTTTCAGTTACAAAATTCAACAGTTTATAACTTTTAAAATTCTTTATTATTTTTTTCTAATTGTTAACGACGAGATGTGCTGCTTTTTAACATGAATTTCAAACGCCTACAATTAGTAGAAAGAAGCCATAAAATTTTTCAAAAGTCCATATCCTACTATTTTTGGGGTCGCTCTTTCGAATGGCGTGGTCAAAATTTTCAAAAAATGATATTAAACCCTTCTTTTTTTCAAAAATACTTAAAAAAGTCAAGTTTTTTGAATGCAATTTTTTTTTAAAGAATTTTTTTTCTCCGCCATAACATTTTTTAAATAGAACAAAAAGTATCAAAAACGTGTTCCCGATAGTTGTGCTTGAAAAATATCAATTTCTAATTGAAATTTATTACTCGGGGGTTTTGGCGGTCGCTGATTTTGAATATAAAGTCGCATTTATCTTTCAAATAATTAAAGTTGCTCGATTTTCACCACGAGGAGGTAGGTGATATAAAGAATCATTTTTTTTTACTTTTTCAGTGATTTTTCATTTTTTTTGTTTTAGAATAAAATTTTTTTGTTTTTTCAATTTCTTTGTTTGGAAAAAGAAAGTACAAAATTTTTTGCTATGTGCATCAGCAAGGATTATTTGAACAAAGTAAAAACGGAAAAATCGACAGTACATAAGACAGAAAAACAGCATTTACCTCGATACTGTTGCACCTCAAAATGCAAAATCGGAACAAGAAAATGCTGTAAAACATGCAAATTATATTACTGTGACAATTGCTTCCAAAAAGCGCATAATACAAATTAATAGTTTTTAATAAAAAGTTGGAAGAAGTTAATTATAAAATTGAAAAAACAAAAAAAAAATTTTTTTAAACAAAAAAAATTAAAAATTACTGAAAAAGTAAAAAAAATAATGATTCTCTATATCGCCTACCTCCTCGTGGTGAGAATCGGGCAACTTTAATTATTTAAAGGATTCAAAATCAGCGACCCCGAAAACCCCAGAGTAACAAATTTTATGCAAATCTCAGTAATTTTGGAATATTAAGCTGCCATTTTGGGTTTGCCATTTTGAATTTTTTGAATCTGACTTCATATTTGTAATCAGCGACCTAAAAAACCCCCGAGTAACAAATTTCAAGCAAATCTGAATAATTTGAACAATTAAGTCGCCATTTTGCATCCGCCATTTTGAATTCTTTGAATCTGACTTCAGATTCGTGATCAGCGACCCCCAAAACCTCCTAGTAACGAGTTTCAACTGAATTCAATAAGTTTCACAAAATTCGACCGCCATATTGGATCCGCCATTTTGAATTTTTTGAATCTGACTTTAGATTCGTAATCAGCGACCACCAAAACCCCCGAGTAACAAATTTCAATTAGATTTGAGCAATTTTGAAAAAGTTTGTAATCTTACGTAAAATTAGGAAATTTTTTTGTCCTTCAAGCTCCATTTTAAATTTAAAATCGAAAAAAATAAAAATTAGAAATTGATATTTTTCAAGCACAACTATCGGGAACACGTTTTTGATACTTTTTGTTCTATTTAAAAAATGTTATGGCGGAGAAAAAAAATTCTTTAAAAAAAAAATTGCATTCAAAAAACTTGACTTTTTTAAGTATTTTTGAAAAAAAGAAGGGTTTAATATTATTTTTTGAAAATTTTGACCACGCTATTCGAAAGAGCGACCCCAAAAATAGTAGGATATGGACTTTTGAAAAATTTTATGGCTTCTTTCTACTAATTGTAGGCGTTTGAAATTCATGTTAAATAGCAGCACATCTCGTCGTTAAAGGGTTAATAAGTCATAAACATTAAATTTGCTTAAGAAATGATAAATATTATTTATTTGAACATTCAGAAATTTGAAATTATAAAAATTTAAGAGAAGGTCAATAATTATAACTATTGAATAATAATAATAGAATAATATAAATTTTAAGAAGCAAAAAATTTATTAAAAACTTTAAGAGGGAATTTATATTTTAAAAATAATATAATAATTACAGTCACTAACATCCCTTGATTGTTTTTGAAAAATGTAAATTAAAATGCTTTCAAAGAATTAAATTATTAAAAAAAAATGTAAAGAAATTTCAATTATTTCAAAAATTTTCAATTATTTGTTTAGAAAAATTAAACTATCTTGAAATAATGGAATTTAAAACAAATTGAAATAATTAAACTTTTTTTAATTTTGGTGAAAAAATTCCCGGTTTTGTATAAAAATCCTGGTTTTCCCGGTTAGTAGACACCCTGTACGTATAATCGAAATTATTAAATTAAAAATATTTTAGTTTTATAATAACACTGGTCGATAAAATTAAGGTTTTTTCTTGCTACAAGAATAAACGAAAGTGATTCTTACAGGATTTTTGACGTAGATTACGAATCTGTAAGTGAAATTATTCCATAACGTCTCAATTTTGAGAAAAACGGGGTCAAAATGCAAAAAATGACATTTTTGGCACTTTTTGAAACATAATAAAAAGAGAACGCGAGGTGATAAAAGGTTCAAATGTGGCTTAAATGAGAGCTCAAACCCTCAACTTTAACATCCACGAGCGAAAAACCATGAAAAAAAACTCAAAATTGTGAGGAACCTCTTTTTACCAATTTACTCTATATTATCGCTAAAATAGTACCTGTTTTACGCGCATGCGGTAAAAAGTTGTTCTCAACAATTTTGAGTTATTTCTACATGGTTTTTTGCTCGTGGATGTTAAAGTTGAGGGTTTGACTCTCATTTAAGCTACATTTAAACCTTTTATCACCTCGCGTTCTCTTTTTATTATGTTTCAAAAAGTTTCATTTTTTTGCATTTTGACCCCGTTTTTCTCAAAATTGAGACGTAATGGGATAATTTTACTTACAGATTCGTAATCTACGTCAAAAATCCTGTAAGAATCACTTTCATTTATTCTTGTATTAAAATTTTGTCAAACAGTGCAATAGAATGAAAAAACTTTTGCGTATTACTTTTTTCAAAAATTTTTTATTATAATTTTCATTAATTTTTATTATTAAATTTACACTTGAAGAATTTGTTATCAACATTTTTGAGAATTAAATTATTTTCGCAATTATAAATTAAAATTCTTCAAAAAACGATTTTCAAAAATTGTAATAAATAAATTTTTTTTAAAACCTATTATTTTCAATTAAATTTAATAAAATTTGAATCATTTAAAAGAAATTTAATTACAGGTATATTTCTAAAAAACTTAAATTGAAATTTTAAACAATTGAATTTGAGCTTAATTAAAAATAAGATGAATTACAGAAACTAAAAAATGAAAAACTTGAGGAACTAAATTAGATTTTATGGTCAATTTAGATAAAATAAATATATTATGTATTATTAATATTACACAATATAATAATATATTAATAAATTAAGAAATATATGGGGCATTTCACACCCAATCTGAAATTATTTTGTTTCTGCATCTCAAATTTTTTTTTCTTTTAGTGCTCGTTGAAATGAGCTACCATTATTTTTTGCAAATTTTTTTATAAAGCTACTTAAGAGATACAGATTTTTGAAATATCACGCTCTTATAACAAAAATTTTTGTTTTCACACGTATAAAAAATGAAACAAATTTTTTAAATAATTTACTATAAAATTTTTTAATTTCTTAAATAAAATTTTATTTTTTACAATGTATGTACAGATAAATTTTTCTCAAAATTTTTTGTAAGAAAGTAGTATTAATTTAACCATTTGTAGTCCTTGTCTGATTGTGGGCAAACGATAGAATAACTTATATTGAAATTTTTAATTTTTATAAAACGGTAGGTAGCCAAATGCCTAACTTGCAATTTGACCAATCACACAAATTTTTAACACAACTGTTATATACAGTAGATAATACATTTATAATATTAATAAATTATTAAAATGGAAGTTTTTACAATTAAGATTTATTTAAACTGTAAATTAATTAATTATTAAACTTTAATTAAATGTAGATTAATTTAATAAAGTTTTTGTATTTTAAGAAAATATAGTTCTACATTAGAATTATGGATTAGATATTAGAATGCAATTATACATTAGAAAAACATATTATACAATGAATAATTTTGATGATAATTATAATTGCAAATTTTATATATGACAAATGTCCATGATAATAAAATAAACTTATTCAGATATCATAAATTTTTGAATTATTTTTGGTAATAATTTGAAATATAAAATGTAAACTAGTATGCTTTTATCTGAATCATCAAAATTTTGATAAGAATATAAATAGTGAACCCCTATAAAAAACTAATTACATGAAATTATCTTCCTGTTTACAAACAGTATAAGGAAGAATCAAACTTACAATCAAAACAAATGTTAGTCCAATGTCATAATTTCATATTTTTCAAGAAAAAGATCAATTTAATTTGGAATTCGTTTTATTAGAATGATAGAGACTTTATATTTTCTTAAAATAAAAATTTATTTTTAAATTAATATAAAAAGTATTATGATTGTCTTTCTAAACACGTATTTGTAAATGCCCTGACGAATGTTTTCATTTCTGAGTAATATAATTAAGAAAGTAAATTATTAACTTAATATTTTATTTGCATTTTCACGTTCAATTACTAAGAAATATTACGTTAAAAACAACAATTAATGTCAGTACAAAAACATTTCAAGTGAATTGGTTTTCGTTCGTGTATAAAATATAAATATAGGGTTATGTGTATTTCACGTGTATAATTTATGAAAAAAATTAATTTTCATAAATTATACAAGTAAACTAATATTTGTGAAATTTAATATGTCGACATTCTTATTTATACATGCATTATTATTGTTATTAGAGATGTTAAAAAATATGTTTAATATGTTACCTTTAACCTCATTATTTATTGCGCCTTTGCTGCGATGTCTACCTGTCTTATGAGATTTATTCACTTGTTTGAATGCACCAGGCCGATGAGCAGTATGTTTTGACATTTTTTTTGTTTAGTTATAACTCGTAAATATAAAGATACTTTTAATAAGTATTTTTTACTTTACACTTTTACTACGATGATTAAGAGCACATGGTAGTAGCGGCAATGCACTTCTTCTTCAAAACAGGTTTAGCCATGCTCCAAAAGGGTCTTAAGAGCATGCGTTGTATTGATTGCTATGGTAACCAAAACGCAAGGAGTGTTTTCAATATTCGAGACAGGCCTTAATAATCACCTCTCAGTTCATCGATGTTTGCGAGTTCGAGATGTGACGTCAGACAGATTGCTAATACGGCTAATATTGGAGTAAGAGAGATAAACTGTGTATCTGTCTCTCTTACTGCTAATAACTGTAATTTTCAATTTTTACAAAATTCAATCATTTTTTAATGTTTCAACTTTAAATACAAGAAAAATTCAATTATACATCAAAATAATTCTTATAAATATTGAAAAAAAAGTTTTTTAAATGTACAATTTATTTCAATTAAATTTGACAATATTTCTTTAAATAATTTAAAACATAATTTAATCTTTTAAAAATATTGTAAGAGAATTCAACAATCTTCAGAAAATCTTTTTTAAATCTAACAATTTCTAAAGATTACAACTGCAATTCTTCCAAAATTTGTTTAATTAGAATTATTCAAAACTTTAATAATTTTTTAAGAAAAAAATAAATATTAATTTTTAATTAATAAAATATAAATATATATTAATATATATTAATATTAATATTAATTAATATTATTATTATATATTATTATTATTATATTATATTATTATATTATTATATTATATTATTATATTATATAATATAAATATATATTTTTAATGAAACAAAAAGTAATTGAATATTGTTACAGTTTTAGAATAACTAAAATTTTTAAAGATTTAATTGTACTCCCTGATGCTTACTGAATAATAAAATAATGCTTAAAATTGAATTCTCATAAAAAAATTATTAAAATTTTTTTTAAATAATTGATTTCTTTCAAAGAACTTTAATAATATTTTTTAAAATAATTGCATTTTTCAAGGAATTCATTTAAAATTTCTATAAAAAATAATTAAAATGATGTGAAACGTATTATTACTTATATAAAAATAATTTAAGTCTTGCAAAGAATATAAAATTTATATATTCAGTTCAAATGAATTTATCTAAAATATTGCACTATATTTATGAAAATAATTGACTTCCAGAGAAGAGTTTATTTACTATTATTTACTTCAATTATTAAAATCTTACAAATTTTTTTCGACGAATTTAATTAAAATTGTATTGAAAATAATTCAATTTTTATAAGATTTTATACAAAATTTTTAAAAATAATTGAATTTCTGCGAAGAGTTGCAATAAAAGTTTCAAAAAAATATAATTGTAGAATTTAAAAAAAAATTTTTAAGAAAAATTATTTTCTAAATAATTATAAATTTCTGTAACAATTTTTATTAAGATTCTTTTAAATAATTAAATTCTTTTCAACAATTTTATCAAACATTATAGTAGATATTGAAAATAATTTAATTTTTACAACAAATTTTTGAAAATAATTAAATCGTTACAAAGAAATTTAAAAAATTTGAAAATAATCTTTTATTTCAACTATGAGCTGAGTTAAAGCTCAGTAAATTATAAAAAATAAAAAGTAGCTGATTATTAATCTAGTCAGACTTTAACAATTTAAAATGGCGGATCCAATATGGTGGCTAAATTAAAAAAAATTTATTATGTTTATACCAAAACGGATTGACTAGAAATGCAATAAATTATTGGATTTGCTTATATAGTTACAAATTTCCATGTTTTAAATATGAATAAAACTGAGAAAATTGGATTCAAATATATTTTTCCTCACAAGAATAGAAATAGTCGTGTCGTCTATTTCTTGGTTCTCAGCTCTTTGACGTCATAAGTGAAATAGACTAATTTGGTAACTTTTACCTCATTGTGAGCTTGGCTTTAGACCTTTAATTTTAAACCATGAATAACTAAAAACATAGAGAGACAGTTTTCTGATTAAATACTAAGTGCTAATCACTTACATCTCAGTCTTGAAAGTGTGTAACAAAAATATTGAACATTTAATTAAGTAAAGTATTCCCGTTATTACTGACTGCTACTTATATATTCGCTGAAAAATATAAAATTTATTTTTTAGTATTTTTAACCTTATGCTTTTATGGAAATCTATATTATTGTCTTTGAATAATGGAAGATGTTTTAGATGAAATTGTTTCTTCAGAAGATTTAAAGGTAATGTTTATTTTCTCAACAAACTACACGTCAAATATTATTCATCTACTGAATATCAACATTTTTTCTTTAAAGATAAAAAAAATAAGTAAATATAAAACAACTATAATTTTACACAACTTCTCAAATAACTATAATCATTCGTTTTAGAATTTGTCGAATCTGTCAATATTTCTAGAAAATTTTAATTTTATTTCGCCTTTCTTTTTGTTTATTGAATTTATTTTACTGTCGAAAAAATTACGTTTCTGACGCAATCTGATTAATTTGCAAGTAATTTACTTTTTACTATTGTTTAATTTTGAAGTTCAATGACTCATAGTTTTGTGGATAGAAACGGTAAAGTAAAATCGATTTTATTCAGAAAGGAAAATAATAATGTGTATGAGATCAATAATATTTTTTTAAATGAATAATTTGTAATACCTATATAAAGTGACATAATGTAATTTTTTATCTTATCTATATATTTCCCGATTTTCATTTTTATCAATTAACTTTGAACGAATATTTTTTAAAATTAAAATGATTTTGTATTTTATAATGTAGTGCAGATTGTAATGTACTTTGAAAAAAAATTATTTCTTTCATTGCTTTTGAGATGACGTCAGCTGTTTTTCCTTATTGTATAAAATTATGTATTAAACAATATTTACCAAAATCCAGGGGCGTAAGAGGATAAATTATTTTTGGCGTCAAAAGTCAATAAATAAATTATTTTTATTAGAGTAGAAATATTTAAATTTTCGGAGCAACAATTTGTAGCAAGTGTTTAAACTTTTTTTAATTCTTATTATTTTATGTGAAAATTTTTAGAAGTGTTCGATAAAACAGAAAATAAATGTACTCTCCACATATGATTTTTTACTAATTTTTTAACTAATAATCTTATTAATAATAACTAATTGCTAATTAAATTCACTTTTAGCAATATGTTAAAATAACAAAAATTCAATTTTCGAAATGTTTTATTCAAACTAATTTATTTTTTTTTAAGTATTTTGTTACAATTTTTCAAAACTAACTTTTGAAGGATTTTAATTTTTAAATTTTGCAAATAATTAAATTCTCAGAAGTTTTAATGAAAAATCTTCAAGTGTAAATTTAAAAATAATTAATGAGATTAGTTTATAATAATTATAGGTATTACAATATTTTTGAAAAAAACACTTTTCATAATTTTTTTAAGTTCAAATATATTTAATATTTTCAATTAAAGATTTCCAAAAATTCAAATGCATGCAAAAAAAACAATAACATTTACATTTTAGAGAAATCTATCAATTTCTAAACTTTTAGTTAGAATACAAAAAACTAATTAGTTTTTTTTTAAATATACATAAATTTTTTCAACTTATTCTTTCTAAATAAATAAATGCATTTATGAAATTCAATTATTAAAAAAAATAGAATTACAATATTTTAAAAAAGCCAATTCCGTTAATTGTTTTATCAAGTATTTAAAATTCAATTAACTTCGAACGAAGTGAATTAAAATTTAAAAAAATTAATTTTGTTATAAATATTAAGATTTGGAAGAAATTATGTTCATGTTTATAATAACAAATTCTTCATAAATTTCATTATTTTTTAAATATTTTTCAAAAATTCAATAATTCTTAAAAGTTTTTACCAAATTCCAATTTATTGGTAATTTTTTAGTTCTACATATAATTAAAAAAACTATTATCTTTTTAAAATTAATTTCAAGAATTTCTTTATTTTATTTTTTGAAAATATTATACCCTAATAAATTTTTTTAAAAACATTAGCAGTTATAACTATTATATAAAATTGAATTTTTTTGTATTTAAATAATTTATTTCGCGATGAACGTTCGAAAAGTTATTTATTAAATGATTCTCAAAAATTTTAATAAAAATAAAATCTTCAAATATTTTATTAATTAAAATTCATGAAAATTAGTTTCTGAAAAATATATCAAAATATTGTTGAAAACAGTAATCTGAAAATTCTAATATTTGCGTACATTCTATTTTTAATAAAATTTTCTTACAAAAACAGATTTATAATAAAATTCATTTGAATTAATATTTTTATATTCAATAGTAATTATATTAAGACATTAAAATAAAAATTATAGTCGAATTCATTTTGACTTCTTGTATTATTATTAGACATTTAAAATTATAAAAATTTTGTTCTGTAAAAAGTAGAAGAAGTAATATTTTGATTTTAATGTTTTAGAAATTTGAACGTACATATCATGAAAATTTACGTTCGTCTAATGTACCGCAGAAAGTTCAGTTTGAATATGCATGGTGTTTAGTACGAAGCAAGTATCCAGCTGACATAAGGAAAGGAATTATTCTCCTGGAGGATTTATTTAATCATCCTGAAGAGGAAACCGGAAAGCGTGACTGCCTTTATTATTTAGCTATAGGAAATGCTAGAATAAAGGTGTTTATGAATTTAACTTTAAAATGTTTACATTCACATTCAATTGTGTTTGAACAAAATTCCAGTAATTTTTTAATTTTTATATGACGTAACTTTGTAAAATGAAATTATTCTTTAAGTTCTCTTTACATAATTTGAAAATTGATGTACAAAAATAAGACACTCATAGGTATTTTTTTACTTATTAAAGAATTAATTTTAAAAATCATTAACAAAAGAAAATTGAAATTAAAAATTATGTTTTTATTGCAGGAATATACGAAAGCTTTGTCTTATGTCAGAGCATTTTTACAAATTGAACCTGGCAATCAGCAAGTTCAGCATTTAGAGACACTCATAAAAAAGAAAATGGACAAAGGTAATTTACTTGTTATTATTCTCGTCAATTTTGTTTTTTAAAATTGACAATTTTTTAAAATAGGTATAAATTCAATTTTTTTTTACTCTGAAGCTAAAGATATTCGATTTGTCAATCATAATTTTCTTAATTGAAAATGAAACAGATTTTTATAAAATAAAGAGAAAAAAAATGTCTTAATTTTTAAGTGGTTTTTAGAAATTAATGAAAAAACTTTGCATGATTTCTATTTTATAACCACAACTTTTGATTTTAAAAAATTCTGTTTTTCTTCTTTTCTTAACAAAATAAATGAATTTGGACCATTTGCATTTCACAATCTCAATATTTTAAAGAAATATTCCAGTTTTTTTTTAAATCAAAACATAAAGCGTAGATTCTAATTCATAATCACAATTTTTATACAAAATCGTATTTTTTTGAAAAAGAGAAATAAATTTTGAAAGAGAAATTTCAAGTATTTCTGAAATAAAAAAAATTACCAATTTTTTAAATTCGATTTTTTAATCACAATTTTTAATTGAAAATAGAATCGAATTTTAGAAGAATTTTATAGAAAATTAGGGGAAAATTCTTATAATTTCGATTTGTCAATGAAATATTTTTCTACAAAATTTTTATTATAATTTTAATAATAAGTTAATTATTTACTATTTTTTTAACAGTTGTCTTAAAATTTGAATATAAGTAAAAGTTACTTTTTATAATTTTGTACCTTTGTAAAATTATTATTTACTTTAAAAAATTTTTTTATACAAAAGAAATTATGCAGATTTTTTTCCTTACTTTATAAAGAAAATTCTAATTTTGTAGTAATATAAAAATTGTAATTAGCAAATCAAAATCATAGGAAAAAATTTTCTCTTATTTGTATGAAAGAAAACTAAATTTAATCTTTAAAAAATTTGGTACGACAAATCGAAATTAAGTAGAATTTTTTATTTAATTGTAAAAAATCGAGAATCATTTAACAAAATTCCAAATATTTTTTGTTACATATTAAAAAATTTATTATTTTTCAATCGCAATATTTAAAAAATTCTGATTTTTAAGAAATAAATAAAAAGTTTGGCATTGTTTCTATTTGAAAATCATGTTTGTTATCCTAAGTTAATTAATTTTTATTTTTTTTTATTTAATAATAAAAGTATTAATAAATAATTTAATAATGAACATAAATTTGAGTTTTAATTAATTATTAATTTTATCCTTTTTATAATTATTATTTTAGAAGGACTTGTCGGCATGGCTGTGGCTGGCGGTGTTATTATAGGAATTGCTAGTATACTTGGACTTGGTATAGCAATGTCAAAAAAATGATAATATCTATTGAATTTTGCTACTAAACCAAAAGAAAATGTAATAAGTTTATTGTAATAAAACCTCTAAAATTATTTGACTGTTTATACAATAGTTCACAGTAAATGAAATTTATTAATTGAATAAGTTTGTGTACATTATGTATTTCTATGTAATAAAGTCGTACAAATATTATTTTTTTTTAAATTGAATTACCAGTAAGTTGTCATTACTAGTACAAATGATAATAGAACAAGTCTACTGATTCTAAACTTTAGACTTTAGTATTGTAGATTTTTTTAATTAGCTTATTGTGAAGTAAACTTACATGCATATAATTATCTAAACATGTAATTGATAATACTGATCTAAATTTTAATTTACAAAATTATTACTGATATTCTTATTAGGCGATACATTATTATTTATGAATATTGTAAGCAATAAGCAAATAAAAATTATTATTTTCTGAAGCATCTCAAATATAATTACTTCATTGATACATTTTAATTTTGACCAACAGTTTTCCGTTAGAGGGTAAAAATCATATTTCAGAGTGTGTCACAGGTCAGGGACTTCAGGGAAAAATTAGGGATTTTTAGTAAAAGTACTGGAAAAAATCGAATTTCAAAAATTCATGAAAAAACTCTAAATTTGGATGTTATTTGTTTGTGTTGTAAACTATAAAAGTAACCACGAATTTTAATACAAAACCTTGAATTTTTTCAATTTCAGACAATAATTTCTTTTTAAAGAACTATCATAAAATTATGACTTATAAATTATGTAATCAATAATTTTTACAATTTTCATAAATACTAGATTGATAAAAGAATTTTAGTTAAAAATACTAAAAAAAATTTGATTTTGGAAAATTTACAAATAATTACAGAAATTCTATTATTTTCAAAAGTAATAAAATTTTTCGCAGAAATTCAATTATATTCAAAAATTAAAAAAAATTCTGGTCATTTCAAATATATCTTTAAGGGCATTTGAACCACTATGACATCACAATGTGTGAAAAGCATGAGTGTTAAAATTGTGATGCCATAATGGTTCAAATACCCTTAAAAATAAAAAAATTGTTCTCCAAAATTCAATTATGTTCAACATTTTTTTAAAAATTCTCTTCAAAATTTCAATTATCCTTATATATTAATACAATTCTTCTTCGAAATTCAATTATTTTTAAAAACTTTAATAAAATTCTTGGAAAAATTTCACAGAAATTCAATTATTTAATATAAAAAATTTCAAATAATTTTTCGAAAAATATCAATTATTTAAAAAGAATTTTATAAAATTCATCGCAAGAGTTCAGTTATTGAACAAAATGTAACAAAGTACTTTTGAAGAATTCAATTATTTTTAGAAATGGTACAATTCTTCACCGAAATTCAATTATTTTTATAAACTTGAATAAAATTCGTTGGAAGAATTAAAATATTTTCAAAAGTAATAAATTCTTCGCAGAAATTCAATTATGTTCAAAAATTTTTGTCAAAATTTCAATTATCTTTATAAATAATAAAATTCTTTTATATTCATTTATTAAAAAAAATTTTTTTAATTCTCGTCAAAATTTAAATATTTTTAAAAACTTGAATAAAATTCTTGTTATTATAAATTTTTTTGAAAAATATCAATTATTTACAAGAATTTATTTATTTTTATAAATAATAAAATTCTTCACCGAAATTCAATTATTTTAGAAAAATTTTAATAACATTTTTGGAAATTTTTAAAAATTATTTTCATAAATAATAAAACTTATCGCAGGATTTTAATTAATTTTGGATACAATATTTTAATCAAATTCCTCGAAAAATGTAATTATTCTTAAAAATTTTATTAAAATTTGTCAAGAGAATTCAATTATTTGAAAATTTGTTGATAGGATTCTTTAGGAGAATTTAATTTTAACAAACATTCAATTATTAAATAAATTATTTATTTTTCAATTTAAATAATTGTATTTTTCTAGAATTTTCTAATAAATATTGATTCAAAAATGAAATTACCGAATAATTGATTTATTGTGTATGAAAATGGTTGAATTGTTGCAACGGATTTTGTTACAATTTTTTCAAATGATTGAGTTTTTTTTAGAAAATTTACTACTTTTAAAAATAATTGAATTCTTGGAAAGGATTTTTTGGGGATTTTTGTAAATAATTGAATTTTTGTTGAAAAATTTCATAGTTATTTAAATTATAACAAAACATGAAGAAGGTGATCGTGATCTGATCGTCTTCTTTATGTTTTGTAATAATATTCTTATAAATTGTTGAGTTTCAAAAAGGTTTGAATTTGAATGTTCTGAAGAATTTTAATTCCCGTCGAAATATAATAATTAAATACTTATTTAAAAATTTAGTTATTGATGTTTTTGAATAATTTTACAATTAATGAAATTTGTAAATAAATTTAATAGAACATTTTTTTGAGTATCTAATAATTTTTATAGTGAATCAAAATATTTTTTATGGTCAGGGAAAAAGTGAGAATTTTGTCTGGAAATCAGGGAAAAATAAAATTAAATATTTGTGGCAACCCTGTATTTCCTTTCTACATTTATTTTTTTGTGTTTAAAAAATAAGAGAAATATAAATAAAATATTGAAAATAATAAAATTAGAAATAACGCAGTTTGAAAAATAATTACTCGAAAGATTTATTCAGGACAAGGTTAGAAAGTACATATAATTTAAACTATTGGTGTTATTATTTTTATTACAAACAAGACCTAAATTTTTTATTCTTTTCACATTTTTATTTTTAAAAAAAGTTATAAATGCTCTACTTTTAATATTAATATACACTCATTAAAGTTCAGTGTTGATCTCTATAGTAACAATGTTATTGACAAAACTCTTAAAATCTGCGATGTCCTAAATTTTCAATGTCTACTCTTAAATTTTAAGCTTTTTTCTATATTTAACATAAATAGAAATTATATTGAAAATGAATTTTAGTTTAAATAATACAGTAGCTAACAATTCATCATCTACTCTTAAATTTACTAAAGAAGAATGGATAAGTAATAACGAACGCAGGTTATAAATTTACCATATTTTAAAAACATTTTTTTGCACAAAAATTAAATATTACAATTATTTAGTACAATTATTTCTGTTGAAACGAAATATTTGTAGAATCGTAACTTTCAAACATTGTTTTAAAAGACCCCTAAAAGATACTATTTTTTCGAAAATTTATTGAACTTTTTGAACTATATAATTCCCATTAGATTATCATGTAGTGAAGCACAACGGATTGCAGCGGATCACCTAATTTTTGAAGTTAAACGTATTGCTGAATCAGCTGCAGAAACAATTAAGGCAAATAAAGAAGAAACCGACTATCGTTTAAAGGAAAATTTAAAAAATATAGAGTTTTCGAAAGACGAGCTTTTTCGAATTCAAAAAAATGTCACACTTGAGATAGATGCACTTCTCGTTGCAATAAGAAGAATTTGTAATGCTTTGAATACTGCATTTGAAAATGCTCATCAAATTTGTAAAAAATGTCTTCTCGCCAGGTAATAAAACAAAGTGTATCTTGAATTTTTTTTTAATTCATACTAAAAGAAAGGGATAATTTTACTTCAAAATACTACATTCTTAAGAAATGGAACTATAAACGTAAAATTCTGTTATTAATTATATTTATCGTAGGGAACATCGTCTTGGAATCGATTTAGTTCATGATGATGTACAAAAGGAATTGTATAAAGAAAATGATTTGATTCATAGAATGAAAGAGTTGTTGTTCCGTGTACATGAACAATCTTTGGAACAAGTTAGAAAATTAAAGGCAATTTTATATCATATGAATCATGATCTTCAAGGTAAAGAATATAATTTGAAAATCCATCAAGAAAATTTGAATTCCAAGGAAAGCTGTTTGGATCCGAATGTTCGTCAAGGAAAATTTAATCACAACACGTAGGAAATAGTTTTCCGTTGATTTTAGAAAAATGTTGTAATACGATCAAGTACAATTTTAATTTATACTTGATATTATTTTTTACTTTTCTGTTTTATTTCTACAGTCCGTTTACTTTACATGAATGGGAAATGCAATGGAGGGAAGTTATCTTGAACGGTACTAAAGAAATAAATACGACAAATACTTTGCGAAATTATATAGACAAAAGCTTGAGACGCGCCACTGATGATTTATGTAAACAAAAGAAATTAACAGACGATGCTTTGAGGAGACGAATCGAACAAACTAGTGAGGCAAAGATAAAGTTAGAGCAGGAACATTCAGCAGTAAGTTCTTAATAATTGACTCATGATTAATTTCGATTGGAATAAAGGTAGAATACTCTGTTGTCCAAATGATAATTGAAATTAAACCAATGAATAATGTACAAATTAATGTTTAAGTTTATTTAAATTAATTACTAATGTTGAGTATGAATACTTAGATTATTTGCCAAACAAAGACTCTTGGTGCCCAAATCACAAAGTTGGAGAAAACAATTGCAGATAAGGAAGATTCAATGGCTCTAGTTTTTACACACTTAAACAATTGTGATAAGAATAACGGTCCAATATCGCTTTATGATGTCTATGATGGATCATTAGTTTCCGAAGTTGTCGATCAGAGAAAAATAGTTACTGAACTTCAAAGAAAATTGTGTGAGGTAAGTTTTAAATTAACGGATTTGATTTGCTTTGAAGGTTTTTTCAAATTTAACGAATATTTCGGCCTGGATCGCAATAAAAAATGTATTCAGCAGAACAGTTTTATATTTATTTTTACGAAGAAGGTGTAAGTTTTTCTGTAAACTTTAAAAGAGTTAGAATTTTAAATTGTTTTAGGCTCAAACTTGTATGCGTTCCATGTTCAAGATTCAAATCCAGTTGGAAGAAGATATAAATATTAAAAATAATACTTTAAAAATCGACGAAGTTGATTGTATGACAATACGACAAATTGTAGAGTAACTGTAGTATACTTTACTAAACAAACTTCGTTTCCTTTTACCTGTATGTTTTAGATGGATTTTTATATTTGTGGAATAAATTATTACTGTTTACCATTATAAGTACGATTAAAGGCATTAATTTGTAATAAGTTTCTATCTATTAGAAAGCTTTTTTTTATTTGATTGAATTAAAATTAACATTGTACCCCAAATTGGATTATTGCACTATAAATTCTCCACCCAGTAAAGTAAGGTGTCTACAGTTGGAATTTAAAATATTCATTAGTATTTGTGAGCATGTGAAATAAATAAAAATTTGCTACCTGATGCTATTCTTGTTATATTTTTCTCGAAAGTTTTTGAGAATAAAAATCCTATACTATAATTATACAGCAATAACATTTAGAGGGAATTCCACAAAGATGTTCCTATTTACAATAAAAGAGTTTTTGTATTACTCAGTTTTACATTGAGCAATTCCTAGTGTCTTAGGACATCTAATTTAAGGTATTTAAATTCATACTCTTAAGATTCCAGGTGGAGCCAACAATCATTGAGTGAATTTTGATAAAATTTATTTTCAAGTGATTGGACTCTAATATTGTACTGCCTTTACATCTTTTTCAATCAATGATAAATTTCTATTAAAATCATGGATACTGGTGTCCCTGTAGATCTGAAGACTTTGAGTACTCAGAAACACACCTCGAATCATTAGTACAAAATAAAAATAGTGAAGAACCCAACACAGAACTCTGAGATACAACTGTTCAAAGAACAGAAAAGATGGAAGAACATAAAAATTAAAAGAATCAATACAATTTCTAAATCCGTTGGAATCAGAAGTATTTTCAATCAGATCATAATTAAAGTCGCCACATATTATTACATTATCATAAACATTAATAAATTTTGTTAGATATATTCAAAAAGGTCAAGTTAAAGTTACATCAGATGATATATTGTAATAAAAAGTCAAAAATTTAAAAATAACCATTTTATTAAAATTTAATTTTCTTTTTACACATTTCTATTAAGAAATACTTTATATTCTTTTTTATTCAAATATAATTATCAAAAATAACAACACTTTTATAAAGAAATGTCAATAATAAATTGATAGTAATTAATGTATAAATTTTGTGTTCGTTTAAAATTAGGCATCCCTTGGTTCACTATGATCGTCTGAATCTAAAGATTCAGAACTTTCACTGCTGCTCTCCAGTTTTTTGCTCTGATTACTTAGATTGCTGGCCGAATTGCAATCACTGTTATTACTACTGGAAGACGTTGTTGAGTCAGAATCTGAATCCGAATCAGAATCGTCACTGTCAGAAACAACTCTGAAGCAATAATTATAACAGATTGCATTATGTTAAATATTAATTATAAAATAGTTAATTTAGTAAAAGATTATAAAGCTAATAGGTAGTATAATTATACGTACGGAGTAATTGGTTTTTTGTTTAGTGCCATATTGCTAAAACTAGTCATTAAATCACCGTCGCTAGTCTTAGTATTTTCGATAATCAAATCATTTGCATAAATATCATATGCTGAATTTTCCAATGAAACCAAATCAAAACCAATTTCCTCCTTCTTCAAATTCACCTGTAGAAGTTAAATAATATTTCAAATTATTTTCTGATCCCTTTTCCTAAAGTAAGACTAGAATTACCTCATTCAATTCTTTAAGAAGAAATTCCAATACTGAATTTTGTGACTGCTGAATCCAAATTAAGTAGTCCTTTATGTAAAGTTGATTGAGAACGTATCTTGGTTCACAGGAAGAATTAAAGAAAGTGTAAATTTCACACAGACATTTAACAATATACTTCTTTCCTAATAAAAAAATTGCAGATTTAAACAATATATTATTTATCAGTTTTGAAAAAAAAAGTTCGTGTACATACCAAGTTGCAAAACTTGTTTAATGTCCTCAATTACTTTCAACGAGAGATTCCAATTTCTGAACAACGGAAAACATAAAGATCGTCTGATACATGCAATCAGAACGTCCTTAAGTTTTCCAAACGTCTGCAAGTTTTAACATAAACAAGTTTAATATGGGAGAAAATAATTTTTAAGCCTGGTGCAAAATTTTTCTATACCTCAAACCAAGATAAAGAAGAACTGAGTTTAGCAACCGTCCATCCACTTTCAACAGTACTTTCGCCTAATGTTGTTCTGTGATTGTAGCAAAATCCAAAGAGTATATCGACCAGACCTAAACTAACGTTTAAAATTTCTTTATCGTCCAATAGATACTCTTTGTTTGGTAATTCCTTTAAAATATCAATCTCTTTCTCACTGAAAGCAACATCTTTTTCACTGACAACTTCCCATCCTGCTTTAAATTGAATACACTCTTCGATTTGTTCTGGTTCCAAATACTCTGCTATGTAATGTACAACATTAAAACTACTTGATTCATGTTTTTCTCTGAGATTCCTCCGGAGATTTACTGGTGTTTCGTCGGGTCGAGGAAGATCGATTATTTCCGCTAACCATGATTCCTGATTTCCCGTTATGTTAGTAAGCAAATTGTTTGTATTATAATGAAGGGAATTGGATAATACATACCTCAAATGCATCTAGTGCTCGAGATATTTTATTTGCAAAGCCATATTTAGAATTATTTAATGAGACGTAGGGATTTTCGCTCTGCACACTTTGTGGGATGAACCATTCGTCATCATCGTCACCATCATCATTATTGTCATCAACATTATCATCTTTTTCGACGCCTTCGTTATCTTTCGGTAAATCTGTTTCACTTGTTACAGGGTTACCTTTAAAGAGAGTAGGGATTACTTCGAATTCCAAACGAATCCGTAATTAGTGAAATAATAGCGGATCGAAGAAAAGTGACTTATGGGGTGAAAAATTCAGTGACATTGAAGTATTTGTAAAATTTTAAAGCTTAAGGTTAATAATTGTCAATTGCTGAGAAACAAAACATATCATACATACTGATGACTTCAATATTTGGAATTTGTACTTGTTTCTGTGTAGATGGTAAAAGTAAACTGCTTATCATATCAAGATTTTCAAAATGTTCTCCTTTATTAATTTTTGAAAATCTCATGGAAAAATCTCCTTTCTCACAATCATAACTTCCTGTCGAAGCATCATTTTCTTCTATTTTTCCAGGAAGATTTAGCCTATTGTAACAATAGGAATTCTTATCAATAAGAATAATTTTACAAGGCCTATTAATCATTAATCACTGTTTAGGTAGTTTTTTACATCTTTTTTGTTTGAATACACATGAAAACGATTTTTGTGTTCCTGAGGTCAAAAATCCACCAAAACTTGCAAATGAAAATTTTTAATAAAACAAAACTTTCTGAGGAAACAATAAAGAATTGAATACATGACAAACAACCTAAACAATGATTAATAATTAAATCCGTAAAGGGTCTGGTGAGGCATATAATTCAATATTATATATTATTATATTAATTATAATACCTAAGGTAGTATGGATTCGAAAAGAATCTGAAGTCACATTCCTCAACGTGCACTTCAGTATCTTTAATGTTCGCGTAAGGGGCATGAATAACTACAAGCACTTCATCTTCTGTTTGTGTCAACTCAAAGCGTGGTGTTAACATTTTTTTCAGAATGTCAATTTGTCCCTGAAAATAATCCATTAATTATTCCTTACTAGTCAGAAATACCAGTATTTAGATACAAAAATTTTCGTAAAATTTAGGGCAATCATAGTGCTATTTGAAACAAATTTTCCCTCGATATTTTAAAAAATTCAAAGTACAGAAGAAACGGTAACTAAATTTTTTCCTAGGTGAAAATTTTTAATGTAAAACTCTTTTAATTTATAATAAAATCAAGTGTCATAAACTGAATGATGTCTTTTTTTGTTTTTAATAATGAAGAAATTAGAGGAAAAAAACAAAATTTGAGCTCAAGTACTCATATATTCCTACTCATATAAATGTAACTTTCTGAAATTTTCAACTGAAAATTTTGAATTTCCTACTTTATAAAAAAAATTATGATTAAAACGACAAATCTTCAAACTTTTCTTATTTATCTTCAGAAATCCTTAAACTAGTCAAAAAAAAAATTCTTGAAAAATTCCTTCAATTTTTGGTTATAATTTTTTCTAAAATATGATAAATAAAATTAAAATTCACAAAACTATTTCGGTTTTTATCTTATTCAACAAATTCTTTTTAAATATTAAAATTTTTTTAATTAATATAATAAAAAGTATTAAATTCTTTTCAAAGTTTTCTTAAAAAAAAATTAGAAAATATAATTAGTCATTTAAAAGATTTTAATCAAAAATGTTTTTTCAATAATTGAATTCTTTCGAGAAAATCTAATTAAAATTGTGTTGAAAATAATTGAATTCTCTTAAAAAATATTATTATTAATAAAAAGAATTCATAAAAAGAATAAATTGTATTAAAACTTTTCAAAATAATGAAATCTTATCAAGTATTTTATTAAAAACTATTTTAAATATTTGAATCTTTTTGTGAAATTTTATTATAAAATTGTTTTGAAAATAATTGAATTCTCTTAAAAAATATTATTATTAATAAAAAGAATTCATAAAAAGAATAAATTGTATTAAAACTTTTCAAAATAATGAAATCTTATCAAGTATTTGATTAAAAACTATTTTAAATATTTGAATCTTTTTGTGAAATTTTATTATAAAATTGTTTTGAAAATAATTGAATTCTCTTAAAAAATATTATTATTAATAAAAAGAATTCATAAAAAGAATAAATTGTATTAAAACTTTTCAAAATAATGAAATCTTATCAAGTATTTTATTAAAAACTATTTTAAATATTTGAATCTTTTTGTGAAATTTTATTATAAAATTGTTTTGAAAATAATTGAATTCCTGCGATGAATTTTAGTGCGTTTATAAAAATAATTGAATTCTTCTGTAAAGAATGTTTTATTAAAATTTTTCAAAAAAACTTGGTTCTTATCAAGAATTTTATTAAAAATTTGTTAAAATATAATTTAATTCTTGTGAAACATGTTATTCACATTTTTAAAAATACTAACAAAATTAATTATCTACTTAATAAGTGATTTTAAAAATTTAAAAATTGAAATTATTCAAAAATTTATGTTTATATTTAAAATATGAAGTTTTTTGATTTGCAAAATAAGACGGCAAATTGTCATTTTCATGATTTTTTCAAATTTTTGTATTCAGCCGTTGACATGAGACGAAATTAAAAAAAACTTTACGTTTTCTCATTCTCAACATTCTCATATGAAAGTTGTGTGTTTTTTGATTAACTTTTCAAAAATGTTATAAAATTCATTAAAAAAATTGAATTTTTTTGAAAATTTTTTAAAATAATTGAATTCTGTTTGGAAATTTTATGAAAATAGAAGTTATTGAAAATCATTGAATTGTAAAAAGTTCTTAAAATTAATTAACATTTACGAAGAATTCTATTAACATTTTTGAGAATAATTAAATGTCTGTGTGGCATTTTATTAGAATTTTTTAAAATAATTTAATTTCCAAGAAAAAATGTGTTACTTTTAAGAATAATTGAATTCTTGTGATGAATATTGTTATTTATGAAAATAATTGAATTTTGAAAAGAATTTTATTAAAATACCTCAAAATAATTTAATTTTCGGGAATAATTTTATTATTTAACTTTAGGAATTGAATTCTTTTGAGAAATTATTTATGTAAATTATTAAATTCTAAAGAAGAATTTTATTAAAATCTAAAAGAATAATTTAATTAATTAATAATTAATTGATTTATTTAATTAATCAATTAATAATTGATTTCTTTGGATCAATTTTATTGAAAATATTTTTAAATAACTGAATTCCTGTGAATAATTTTAATATTTTTGTAAATAATTAAATTCTTTTAGAAAGAATTAAAAAAACATTTCTTTAAATAATTTTTTCGATGAATTCAAATTAAATATTCCGAGAAAAAGTTTTTAAATAATAGAACATAAAATTCTAATAAACTTATAGTTGAAAATTCCATTTAAGCGAGATGTTTAAAAAATTAGGTTAAATTATGAAGACTGCAGACTATTTTGAAGTTTTCAGATTTACAAAGTTTAGAAAAACTATATATAAAGACCGTAAACACAACCTAAAAATAAAAATAATTTGAACTTAATTTTTCAATTTAAATTGTATTATATTATAATTATTTAAACTTTTCTAAATATTAAAAAATCTTTTTTTATATGAGTAAAAAATGAATTTGAAAAAGTAAGGAATACGTTTTGCACTTAATTTTAGTACAAATTTCAGTGTTAAACTTTCTATTATAGTATTTCTGGGATTGGGGACATACTAAAATATTCTACTTTATTAACCTTGTTTTTCCAAATTCCTATTCAAAGAATATAATTTTTCAATTAAATTATTAGCTATATTTATAAAAATATATAAAATTAAAACATCGCACACGTGGTTATGTTTACAAAATTTCACAATTCCGTCACTAATTGAACTTAATAAGTAAACAAAGAGACAGTTTATTTTTCAATTCATGTCATTATTTCACTTTCATTTTCTACAATATTTTATATAACCGAGCAAATTTATTATATTCTATTCTTTAAATTTTCTTATTTTATTATTATTCCTGGCACTCTGACAATAGAAAACACTTGCAAACTGGAAAACAGAACAATTCATTATTAAAAATGACAGTTTTCTTATTTTTACACAATTTTATCTCATAACATTCTCATCCCTGTTGAGAAATTGTTTCATGAGAATGCGCCCTTACGATTTTCTGATGTTGACATTTTAAGCATGACTAATACAAATGTCTCAAAACAGTCAACAAAGAAAAACATTTTGTTAATTTTTATTCACTATTTAGGACATTAATAAAAGCAATGCTATTATTATTAATAGTACAATTAAGAATATTACTGGTAAGTAGAATTTTAATTTTACAGAAAGAATTCTATTCAATAATTTTTTTTAAATTTCAATTTCAGACTTAACCTTAAATTCCTAATATATAATGTTTACTGTTTTGGAAAAAAATTTGTAAACAGTTTTGTAGATTTTTTTATAATTAAAAAGAAAGAATCTTAATAGTTATTAATAATTTCTCTTTTTGATAATGTCTTTAGGATGAAATTGACAATTTTATTTCTATTAAAGAAGTTTTAAAGGGAACAATTTAAGAGGGGAAATATTTTTTTTTGTAACCTATACTTTCTCCAGGTTTTTCATTTTTCTTAAATAATGTGAATAATAATTAAGATTCGGCGTTGCTAGTTTTGAACTTTTTATTAATACTTTCAATTCTTTTAATATTAACTTGAAATTCACTCATGAACTAGAAGTTTATAATAAAATTAATTTTTAGATGTACAATTAAGAAGAATTAACAATAATCACTAATTGGTATCAAAAATCGATTTCTTCCAATTATATTATAAATAAATAAACAATGGATTAATAAATTATTTTTCACGTCATTCAATTCAACAAAAGAAGAATATTGTTTAGAATTTGTATGATAGAGCAATTTTATTTTCATAACTTTCATAACAAAAACATTAAAAGGAGTAAATTCATTAATTCATAAAACAATAGATAAAAAAGAAACTAATAGTATCGTTGAAGTATTTATCAACAACTACCTAAAGTTTGTACATCTTTTAACAATATTTTCAATTATCCAATAATTAAAGACAATTATAATCAGGGTTGCCACAAAAAGTTAATTTTGTTTTTAACTGACTTTTGTTTACAAAGATTTTAAATTGAACCCTTTTCAAAATTCCATTATTTCTAAAAAATTATGCTACAATGCTCTTAATATTCAATTGTTATTTAAAATTTTTAATGAAATTCATTTTTCAATCAATTTTCATTCGAAAATTCTACTAGAATTCAATTGTTTGAATACAAAATTGAATAATTTATTGATATGAATAATTGAATGTTTCCTGAAATTGAATTCTCATACAGAATTTTATGCACAAATTTTAAATTTAAATCCTAAAAAGGATTTTATTACTTATGAGAATAATTCAATGTCTGAAAACAAATTTCATTTATGAAAATAATTGAATTTCTAAAAAGAACTTTAATATTTATGGAAATGATTAAATTTCTAAAAAGAATTTTATTATTAATGAAAATAATTAAATTTTATCAAAATATTTTTTATAAAATTCAAATCGTTTAGAAAACTTTATTAAAATAATAAATATTGAAAATCATTCAATTGAAGAAATTTTTTTTTAAAAATTGTATATCGGAGAAGAATTTTATTATTTTGAAATATATTGGAATTTCTGCATTCATTATCTAAAATTCAAACTCAAATTTATTTTTAAATCCATTTTTATTAAAAAATTCTGCGAGAATTCAATTATTTAAGTACAAAATTGGATAATTTATAGTTTAAATGAATTTTTCTTAAAATTAAATTCGTATGAAGAATTTAATAAATAAATTTTTAAATAATTGAATTCTATTGACGAATATGAATAATAAATTACATTTCTCGAGGAATTTAATTAAAATTGTATTAAAAATATTTGAAATTCTGCGATGAGGTTTATTGTTCATAAAAATAATTGAATTCCTAAAAATAATTTTATTATTTATGAAGATAATTGAATCTCTAAAAAAACTTATTATTCATGAAAATAATTGAATTCTTGTGAAATTTTTACTATTTATGAAAATAATTTAATGTTTGCGTAGAATTTTATTAAATTATTTTATGTAATGGAATTCTTTTAGAAAATAATTAAATTTATTGAGAAATTCCTGTATAATTGTGTTAAAAATAATTGAAATCCTGCTAACAATATTATTATTTACGAAAATAATAGAATTTCCGAGAAGAATTATAATATTTTTAATAATTGAAACATTGAAAAGAATTTTAAAAAATTTTATAACAGAATTGAATTCCTAAATACATGCTGAGAAATTTAACTAATTGCAGAAGAATTTGAATTATTAAAATTTTTCAAAAATCCAACTTCTTTATAATTTCTAATAAAATTAATTCAAAATTGAAATTGTATTAAATTTCAGATTGAAATCTTTTAAAATTAGTTTAATAATAAAAATGGTAAATTCACCTTTTATAAAATTCATTTATTTGTAAAATTTTCAAATAAAATTACTCATTAAATAATTTTTATATAAGTAATAATTTTATGATAGTTCTTGAAGACTTTTAAGTTATTTAAACAGAAATTATTGCCAGAAACAGACAATATTATAGATTTTTTATTAGAAACCCTGGTCTTTCATGACCTATATTAAATACAATATTTTTACTAAAAAACAATAATCATTCATATTATAATTTAATTTAAAAATATTAAAATAATCTATTAAAGAAACATTCTCTTCAACTATAATTATTACAATATTTACTAATATTTGTTTTCAGTGCTTATAATAAATTGAAAAATATTGTAAACTGATCAGAATTAGATCATCAGTATGGATATCCTGTTTACACAAAATCCTCCTGAGGATTTAGAAGATATTCCACAAACAGAAGAACCTGTTTGGATTTTAGGAAAAAAATATAACGCAATGAAAGGTTAATGAATTTTTGTTTAAAAATTAAAAAAAATTATTTCGTGTATTTCAAATTTATTTCTTTTGTGAAGATCTCTATTTAAAATTTTTGTTCATTTATAAATTTCTAGAATTGGACGCAATTAGAAAAAATATTCAATCTAAATTGTGGTTCACGTATCGAAAAAATTTTGTACCAATTGGCGGTTTTGGATCAACATTTACTTCAGATAAAGGTTGGGGCTGTATGTTACGATGCGGTCAAATGGTTCTTGGACAAGCTTTAATTTCATTACATTTAGGTATGTAAACTTGTTTCATTTATGTTTATTTTTATTTCAAAAAATTAAAAGTAAATTAAAAGTAATTTTACAAAATATTAAAAATAATCACTTAAAATTATCAATTTTTTAGTAGAACGTAGAGATTTTAATTAGAAATTAAATAACTAATTGAAACAAACGAATACAAAAATTGTCATTTTTACTTAAGTTGAAGATACTTTTGAAATTCAAGAAAATAAATGTTCATTGTAGGTAGAAATTGGGAATGGACGCCAGAAACGAAAGATAGTACGTACCTGAAAATATTAAGTCGTTTTGAAGATAGAAGGGCTGCGCCTTTTTCAATTCATCAAATCGCTCTTACTGGAGCCTCTGAAGGAAAAGAGGTTGGCCAATGGTTTGGACCAAACACTGTGGCACAAGTATTAAAGTAAGTTTTTTTTATTTTTCTAACTTTCACCATTATTAATTGTCATAAAGGAAATATTAAATTTTAGATTTTTATACAACAGGAAAAATTAAAAATAATTTATAAGACAGTACTACAGGCGTTGGATATTATTTTTTTCGACTATTTTCAAAAAATGCAACTTTTTTAAAATTTATTTTCAAAAATTGCACCTTTTTTCGACTTTTTTCCAAGTATTGCAACAAAAAAGCATATTTTCAGTATAAAATGCAACTTATTTTGATTTTTATAATGTGAAAATTAAATATGAATATGAATAACTTTTCTAATTAAATTTTCAAAATATAAAATTTAAAAGATTTTGAATAATTGAAATTTTGTCAAATTTATTAAAAAATAATTGTTTTTTCCAAGTATTTTTATTACGATTTTTAAAAATCCACTTTTAAAGAATTTTTATTTGCAAAATTTGGAAATAATTGAATTCTCAAAAATTTTACTGTTAAATCTTCAAGTGTAAATTTAAAAATACAAATTAATTAACATTACAGTTTCAAAAATTTAATTATTTTTAAAAAAATTTAACCAAATTTCATTTGTTTGGATATTTTTCAATTGTATATAATTAAAAAAGTATTTTTTCAAAAATTATTTTAAGATATTAATTAAAAAATTATTATTGTTAAGAATTTCTTTATTATAATTTTTTAAAAATATAAACCTTTAATAACTTAAAAAAAAACATTGTCAGTTACAATTATTACAAAAATTCGAAAGTTTGTACTTAAATAATTAAATTCTCGAAGAACTTCTGGAAAAACAAAAAATAACTGATTCAGAGATTAAATTGAGTTAAAAATGGTAAAATGTAATTAGTTTTGGAGTTGCAATTTCTAGAAATTATTAAATTTCATAAGGTTTTAAGAAGAGACATTGACTTCATTTTCAAACATACGAAGAAAATGATTTAAATCTTTTAAAAAATTATTTTTATACCTAGTAATTTTTTAGAGGAAATCAACGATCAGAAAATCGGTTAGAAAAAAAATTCTGACTCTTTTTTGGAATTTTTTTTTTTTAAATTGATAGATTTTGAAATCCATCTGTAATTTTGTAGAAAATAAGTTTTCGTATCTACAAAAAATTTCCAAAATATATAAAAATCCAAAAACCGGTCAGAATATTTTCTGACCATTGATTTCTTCTCTTAAAATTACTATGAAAATTATGTTATGGAAGATTTAAGTCATTTTCTAGATACAGTTCAAAATTTACTCGACCAATTAAATTGAAAGGACCACACAAAATATGTTTATTTGTTCACAATTCATTTAAATAATTATTTTCTTTGCAGGAAATTAATTGTATACGACGAATGGAGTTCTATAACGATACACGTTGCACTCGACAATACACTGATTATCAACGATGTCTGTTAGTATTAAAATTTTGCAGTTTCAATAAATGATGCTTGTTGAGAAAAGGAAAGATTTTTTGTTATCAATAATGTCGCGCTTACAATTTGATTTCCAGTGAGGCAGTGCAAGGTCGAAGGAGCAATAACTGCAGAAGCGGATGGTAACATTCCGCTACAAGCTCCAAGTCAATGGAAACCTCTTTTACTCCTAATTCCACTTAGACTTGGTATTAGCGAAATTAATCCAATCTACATAAATGCCCTTAAAGTAAGTGAAAAACATCTCAATGTCTTTTATATAACAACTTGAAATTTGGTAGCAACATTAAAGGACTAAAAAATAAATTCTCTCTGACATGCTATAAACTGAACTTTATATTATTTACAGACATCTTTTCAATTTCCCCAATCGATGGGAGTAATTGGAGGAAAGCCAAATCTAGCTCTTTATTTCATAGGATGTGTCGGTGAGTGGTAATTTAATTCATGTGAAATGAAAGAAAAAATTAAAACAAAAAATAAATAAATAAGTTATTAAAAAAATTATGATCTGAAAATTATTAAAGTTTAGATAATGTAACCTAAAACTATTTTTTTACAGGTGATGAAGTGATATTTTTAGATCCTCACACAACGCAGAGATCTGGAAATGTCGATCAGAAACTGGACGAGAATGAAATTGATCTTGATACGACATATCATTGTAATGTCGCTAGTCGAGTTCACATCACTGGAATAGATCCTTCAGTTGCACTTGTAAGTTAAACATTATTTGTTAGTAACTATTAATATTTCCCTTACATATTGCGTTCAGATTCGTAATAAGCGACTCAAGAATTCCTTGATACTAATTTTTATACTAAAATTCGTTAATTTTCACAAATTTTGACCATCAAATTGGATTCGTCATTTTGAAATTTGAAAAAATAAGTGTTTAGATTCGTAATCCTGAATTCTAAAAAACCCTTAACAGTTGAACTTTTCACCGTTAGATCTAATAACTGATTGGCTTCTACCAGATGGATAAGAAGCAAACTATTTTAAGACAGAAAAAGACCTTAATCCCTGAGTGACTTGGTATCTAGATGAACGAATGATTATTTATTTACTGAACCTAATTTATCTAGGACTGATTTTAAATATAAAGTACCTATTCCGGTCATTAATTGACCGACTGTACTAAACCTATTATACAAAAACCGACTCTATACGAAATTCAATTCTACACAAGCCGACTCTAAATAATACAGCGTATAATAATTCCCACAAGCTTACTAAACCAGTAATACCCGTTTCTTCAAACACCGAACCTACTAAGGTCCGACTCTATAACGAATAAACATTAACAGAATTTTTGCCAATAGACCGACTCTACACCAAAGCAAAAGTTAAAAAATGGCTACATCCACAGAACCACTCCACAATGGTCCGACTCTACACTATATTAGAATTCAACAGTTATAACGTAGATCGACTATGTAAAGGTTCATAGACCGACTCGATAAAGGTCCGGCTCTTCACCGTAATAGAATCCAACAGTTATTACATCTCCAAAAACCCTGGTTTTACCATTTTTCGATCGCATGTAGAAAATAATGCATAGCATCTGTTAAAATTAATTCGATGTAATAAATTAAGTTAAATATAAATCTTATACATGAATTGAGGAGCTTCTCCAGTTTATAGTTGAGTTCATCTGCAAGATCATTATAAACAGCACAACAATAGTCAAAATGAGGTAATATTAACGAGAAAACAAGCTGTGTTTTTAGTTTGACAGAGAGAGAGCCTTTATATTTGATTTAAACTGTTGCAATGTCGCATACACATTTCTACAAATTTGACCAACACGTTTTTCCCAAGTAAGAATTGGATTAAACGTAACTCTCAAGTTCTTAACAGATTGCACATAAGGTGTCACAATATTATTTATTTTAATTGGAGAGCACTTATTCAAATCCAAATTATTTATGTTCCATGAGGAACTAATAATCATTGAATAGCTTTTATTGAGATTACTTTTAAGTTTATTTTCCTCCGCCAATTACAAACAGCCATAATATCCTTATTAATCAGTTTCAAACTATTATTTAATTCATTAAGACTAGTGTATATAGATGTGTGTATGTAGATCTGCAGATCATCAACATAATACATATTATACTTAAAATATTGAAGAGAACTCCTCAAATCATTTGTAAAGACTGTGAACAAAAAGGGACCCAATACTGAACCCTGAGGGACATCTGTTCCAACAAGACCCTATTCAGATTTCTCACCATGCGGACCATAAACAGTTTAATATCTGTTTTAATTAAACTCCGGTTAATTTAACTCTATGGAGTAACAGTTTTTTAAACTTTTGGTTCGGTGCAGAGTCGGTCTGTGGAGTAACAGTTTCTTAAGTTTCGGTTCGGTGTAGAGTCGTTCTATGTAATAACTGTTGTATCTTATTGCGGTGTAGAGTCGGACCTTTGTACAATCAGTCTGTTAGTGAACATTCTGTAAATGTTTATTCGTTATAGAGTCGGCCATTTGTAGGTTCAGTATAATTATGAAGAAACGGGTATTATTGGTTTAGTAAGCTTGTGGAAATTATTACACGCTGTATTATTTAGAATCGGCCTGTGTAGAATTGAATTTCGTATAGAGTCGGTTTTTCTATAATAGAACAGTCGGTCAATGGATAACCGGAATAAGTTGAACTGACTCTCCGCCGGATATTATCACGTATTGGCGATTCAAACAGCTAAACTAGCGTCTCCGGTGGCCGAGTTAAAACTAATATATACACGACTTCCTGCATGGTGCTCAATGTAAATATCAACATTTTAAAAGTTTTTTAGTTTTATTTTCAGTATATTAAATCAAGTTTTCTTCTAAATTGTTAACCTTATTTAAATATTTGGAAGCTGATAAAGATTTCCTGTTGTTTTCAATTCAGAGAGAATAACAACTATTGTTTCGTTCCCGTTTTTTCTTTTCTTTCTGTCCGCGAGTAACGATGCTCTTTCAAATTTATTATAATATATTTAATAAATATTTAAACAAGTAGAACAATTAAAAAAAACTTGATTTAATAGTGAAAATAAAATTATTAAGACTTTGTAAAGTATTACATTTTAATCAATAGGACGTTGAGATTTAGATTCTATAAAAGAAATACGTTTCATTATGTGCTTCTTTATAAATTCTAATGGATAATCATTATTTAATAAAATTTCTTTGACAAATTCTATATTTCTTGAGTGGAATTACTTGTCAGTGAGTTTTATATCTCTATCAATTAAGTTAAAAATTATAGCAATTTTTTGAGCCAAAGGATGCTTAGAATAATAATTAATGGTTCGTCCAGAAAATGTAGGTTTTTTGTACCAGTCAGTAATAAGTTGATTTTTCTCGTTAATAATAATAAGAACACCTAAAAAATTAATAGTATTATTGTTTTGTATTTTAAAAGTAAATTGTAATCTTTCGTCATAGCTGTTAAAAGTATTAATCATTTCGTCAATTTTATCTTTTTGTGTGCAAGTAATTATATCATCAACGTATCTATAGAAAAAAGTGGTCTAAAAGACAATTGAGTATTACAATAGGCCTCAAGGTCTTCCATGACAATATCAGCAAAAAGGCCAGAAATTGATGATTCCATGGGTGTACCATAAATTTGTTGGTAGAATTTATCATTAAATTAAAAAAATGTATTATCAAACAGAAATTGACATAAGTCAAGTAATTCATCTAAATTGATATTAAATTTTTGAGCTATTGTTCTATAATGTTTGATGATAGAATCATGTACATGACCAGAACTAACATTAGTAAACAAAGATGAAACGTCAAGACTAATTAAAATATGGTTATCAGGAATAATAAAGTTTTTAATTTTCTCAATAAAATCAAAACCGTTTCGCACATAAGATTTTGGTTTCATCATGGATTTATCAAGTATTTCGAACAATTGTTTGGATAAAAAAGACGTTGAAGAACCAACAGTTGAAACTACAGGTCTTAAATGGTTATCCTTTTTGTGGATTTAGGGTAATTCGTAAATCCGTGGGAGGTTATTAAGTTGTATTACAAGTCAAATAGCTTTATATGACGCTGAAATGTGGTCCTTACGATATATGGACCTAATTGAATCGGTTCAAAAAAATTTTCTTAAGTTATTATTGGCCTAGAGATACGCAAAACTTTTATGTTTGAAGAAAGATGGGAGTATTACCCTTAATAATCTCAGATTAAATTAAGTTATAATAATGTAGTAGTCTTTTAAAATTCGCACTACTCTTTATAATTACGAAATGTAAAGATTAATTTCTTTATGTTAATAGTGTTTTTTCTGCCATTCTGAAAGCGAATTTAAATCTCTGTGCACCTTAATACAAGAAAAATTGATCTCATCGGAAAAACAGCCACTTTTTGAACTGTGTGATGAGCAGACCTCTCATTGGTCCCCAGCGGAAGATGTGATGGTTTCACAAGTTTTAGGAGCAGCAGCATCAAATGGTAAGTTATATAATTTTCAAACATAGTTAAATTCTATTTTACTGATAGACTAGTCTCTTTTTACTGGACATTAAAATAAATTGAGTGATAAACATATCTCCTATTAAAATTTTAGATTGTTTGTCGATCTAATTTAGACGGATTAGTCAGTAAATGATCGCGAACCATTGTTCGCTGGTTCAGTAAAGTATTATTATTCCAAATATTTTGGAATTGTGTCCCAATTAATTAACAATTAATTTTTAACAGTTTATACTTGATTTTTGTTTTAGTACTGGAATTTGAAGACTTTAATCGACAGTATGATACATCAGACGAGGAATTTGAAATTTTAGGATAATTACATAAAAATTTATCAAACACATCATCCCAGGTGCGAATTTTTGGTCAGGACTATCATTTGAAGGTTGGTCTAATACTGATGATTCGACCAATCTTCAAAATGATGACGGTCGACCTAAAATTGGTGGTAATTGTCGGCTTGAATTTTAAAAAGGTTGTAATAAAATTGTTTGACCGTTTCATAAAAAATTGTTTTATATGTATTATTTTACATATTGGTATTTATATTGAATTCTTAATATATATCCCCCTATTTATAATAAATGCTTTCATTATTTAAAAGCAGCTGAATTTTACGCAGAGAAGAAAAGAAATCTGACTGAGAAAACAAAAAATATATTTCTGTAACTGAATGTAATAAATAATAAAAATAATATAGTAATATTGATTAGTATCAAACTTGAAACATAATTATTATTTGGAATATTAAGATAGGTACGCATTTTGTTTCTTCCTTTTAGAAGTTTTAAAGTAGCAGATATTAGGAAACCTGAGGTATTATTTTGATGGTTTATATCATGTGGAATAATTTTGTTACTGAAAGTTTGTGACCTTCACTAAGGACTAATTTTACTTGAGAACACCGTAAGTTACTTACCATAAAGTAAATATTTTCATTTAGAAATATATATATATAACATTTAGTTACTACTAGTTTAGCAATCATATTGCTTATAACCAACCAAAGTTTTCAAGTCTAAACTAATTTTAAAGCTTTGCCGACACTTGCGCCAATATCGGTCCACAATGTTGTCGACCAAATATTTCAAGTCTTTTTAACTGCAGTTACCAGTTTTTTTTTCCCGCTGACCTAAATTTGCACCTGGATTTACCAACACTCATAACTTGAATTTATTTTAAATGTTTTACGATTTGATATACTAATTTGTACATGCTTTAAATGAATTAAATATGTATTGAAAACTAAAAATACTCATAAACTTTAAAGTAATTAACATCACTTGTATCAATATTTATAAATAATAACTCTAATCAGGATTTGTTATGAATGTTTTATAGTAAATATATATACTTGTAGATATGAACCACAACACTTGCGAATTAGGATAACTTTTTAAATAAGCGAACTTTGTACTATTTTTAATTTTTTGCCTACAAGGTTTTTGATTCGTATATGATATCAATTTCTTTTAAAGATCAAAATTTTCTATTTGTTGATTTTTATTTAGTAAAATGGAAGATTAATGTAAACCTAAATTCGATCTAGAGTACAGTTTGTTGTACCTGAATTCATAATATATTATAGTGAATGGTCACAATCGATTTGTATTGAAAATAATCAGATGTAAGTGCATATAAATTTGTTGAGAAAATAAAGTTTTCTTATGTAATAAATCATTTTATCGTAAAATAACAATGTTAGTATTTACATTAGGAACCTATAATTTTAAAAATAATTATGCATTTCATTTTTAGTTTATCCTTTTCATCATCTGTTTTCTTTCACATAGTTCGTTTTATGGAATGAATTATAAAAAGGAATAACACGTCACAAACGTTGTATTGGAGCAGAAGAAAATGATTTTGCACTCACTCAAGTCTTAGTATGTAAACACTTGCATATATATGGGAACCAAACTAAAGAACAAAGTTTAATAATATAGCTGATCAAAGAAGAGCAGAGAATTTTTAGTACAGATAGCTTTTGGAAATATTTAGAAGTACGTGTAACAAAACTAAGTGTCAGAACAACAAATACTAAAGTAGAAGAATTAGAAATGTTGAGCTTCTTATAAGTAAGTATCCTTATTTTTATATGTATCATCGATAGCGAGTCGGTAGATTTGCAATTATCTAATCCATTAATTACACGATTGATCTTCAAATCTTCTGCAAATGACAAGAAATTTGAAAACTTAATTGCAAATTTAATGTCATTTATAATAAAAATAATAGAGAATCCAGTGTGTAACCTTCAGACACTCTAGATTCGGAGAAAAACTCAGGTATGATTTATTAACACGAACTGTGTACGATTGACCAACTGAGTAACTTTTAAACCAATCAATAAGATTCGATCCCACGCCTAAAGATTTAATTTAACTATTACTAAGTCATAGTTAACTTTATCAAACGTCTTTGAAAAATCTGTATAAACAATATTAGGGATCAATGACGGAAGAGCAGCAAGATTTAATTGAACGTGTTAACATTCGACTTATTAATTTTGTTTAATTTACGCTCTTAATAATAATGACTGTGTCAAAATCAATTAAATCATTAAAAACAGTATTGGGAAAAGAATAAGAAGATTTCATAGGAAATTATATTCAACTGCAGAACTGGGCAATAGGTTAGCTGTTAATTTGGTACGTTTCGCAGAAATGTCTATAGACACTGTTATCACATGCAGGTGACTAGAAGAAATAGACAAACGTAAGATTATGTAAGGAATTATAAGATTTGTTTGCTTTGTAATTGACATAGTATATAATAACTGTAGACATTGAATGTTAGTAAGTCTGATTTTTCTTATTGAATCTTATTATTCCTCCTAATCACCTATATTTTGTCGCCGAACGTTTTTACAGTGAAACTCGTGAAAATTTGAATCATTTAGCGACTTATTGTTAGAAACCTGATCCTTTTTCTTTATGATAAATTTAACAATTAAATAAATCAATGTGAATAAATATCGCTACTTCACCAACACTTTCCATCCAGAGTTGATTTTTAAAATCGGATTTACAATTTTTTTACAATATTCTCAATGATATTTTTGACTGTCCAATGACTGGAACGGTTACTATAATAAAATTATAAAAAAATAAGTACTAAAATACAAATCTTTGTTTGAAATAAAAATTTAATTGTCGGATTACTTCAGGAGTACGGACCGTGAGAAAGACACAGTCATCTTTTGGTTTCCTGGAGGGGGTAAAAGTGTCCCTTCCTATTGGTTGTTATCCAATAGCTGACTGGGACTTTCTCGGGGTCCGTGCGTTTGCAATTTTAATCGTTATTTTTTCTAATTACTAGTGAAAATGATTACCTGTTTAAATTTATTATTTCCGTAACGAAAATAAAAAAGATTTAATTTTCATAGTAATTGGATTTCATATATTTTATTACTCAGGGAATTTTGGGTTTGTTAATTATAAATCCAATGATAGTTTTTTAAAATTCAAAATGGCGGACAAAATTTAAACCTTTTTGTCTAGATGTTTTGACATCTAGACATGCTTACATTAATATCTAAGAGCTAATTTTAAAATCTAGATATTAGTTGTTAAAATATTTTATGTTAAGCATTAATATCATTTTTCAATATCTACTTTTAAATATCCAGGTTTCTCTGTGCATTTAAAAAAAACGTCTGCCACACTGGATCCGCCATTTTGAGTTTTGAAAAACTGATTTAAAATTTGTAATAAGGTATCCAAAATCCCCTATATAGAAAAGATGACGAAAATTGTACTTTTCTAAAAACAGCCGGGCATTAAAGGGTTAAAACATGCTTCTAAATAGTTAAATGAATCAGAAAAATAGAATTTCGTTCTCTGTGGTTTGCAGTCACGTAGTGGAAGAACTTTCATCTTACTTTTCGATGAAACATTTTCTATTTATAAAATTACAACATAAATTTATCAAGTCAATGATTATTTAATAATTTTAGAATATAATATCCAAATTAAAACCTAATAGAAAATTAGTAAAATCAATCATTCTTCTAAAATTTGGTAATACCCAAATATCATTCATCTTCAGATTAGAGGCTTTTTTTATCAAAAATACTATTAGGTAATTTTCTTAGATAAAATTTACTCCATGAGTCAGTGTACTAAAAAACTGAGCACACTGACTAGCACCGGATTTATCAAATTCGTCAATTTTTTTCAAATTGACTAATATCATAAATCCAGTCATACCACTTTGTTTCACTTTTTATCAAAATTTCACTATTTACTGTTTGTAACTCTAAATTCTTTTTACACTTTCACCCCCGTTTTTATATTGAATTTTAATTTTAAACTCCTGCTCATTGAAATATCAATTTAAATGCTACATAAGAGAGAGGGAGAAGCATTCCACCAAAGCGAAGGAGAATTCGGAAAAACCAGTTCAATTCGGTTTAGATACTAAATCGGCATGAACCCCAATGCGTTTATCCCCCAAAGCAAAATGGTTTCGTTGAATTCTTTCTTTTTTTTAGAATCCTACTTTGTAGAAGTTGCCTGCTTATGTTCTAATTTTAGTTATATACCAGAGTGTTGTCCAAGTTCATTATATATAAGTTGAAAAATATTCTATTGTAAGTATATGTATGAAAATTATGAAATTGAAAAAAAATTCTTCTAATCTCAATTTAAATGCATAATGATATTTCAAAGTATACATTGAGAATCTAAGGAATAATTGTTGCACTTCAACGCATAATATTGTGTTTATAAATGAGTAAATAGTCTTCCTTGAACGTAAGATTGAGAAACCTGTTCTTATTCTGATTTCGTATCGGACATATCCGGCTGTATCTAGTTTCAAGCAGTCTTTTAAAATTTGTTTTCATGTCCCATAATTTGTTCTTGCACTTGTGTCATCTTCATCTTATAACTAACCTACTTCAAATATGTTTCTAAATATAATTAATTTTATGCATCTGCAATCTGTTTATATGCAAAAATTAATACTGTAAATAAAAAATTATGTGTATTCTTTGAGAATAAACAAACATAGTGCGAGATATAGATTGACGATTGTTTCCTAAGCATATATGTTTATGTTGTAATACCTGGATATTTGTAAAATGTTTATATAGTTAAGTCCATTCGTAATGCCCCATTGCTTCATTATAAAGGCACAAAAAGAAATCTATTATTACAGTTTAATTTTCAAATGTAAATTACTTTTTGTGTCAAAATCATTAGATTTCGAAACTTGTTTTCTTTACGGATTTTTTTTTATTTAAAGTAGAGTTGTATTGACGCCTTGAGACATCACAGGCTTTACACTTGTCTGCTAAAACCTATATTATGTTATTTACTAGTTTTTTACAACTACCTACTAATTGGAAACTTTTATTAAATTTGTAACGCTAAAACCGCCTTTTTTACTTTTTTTTGGAAATTTGCACAATTTTAAATCAGCTAATAGTTGAAATAAAGATAATACACTTCAAAATTTTAATAAAATTCTTCTCAGAAAGAATCGAGGAGACAAGTCAAAAAATATTTATAAAATTCTTTAAAACAATTCAATTATTTTCAAAAACTTTTCAAAATTATTTTGCAAGAGTTCAATTATTTTCGCATATAATGAACTTCTTTCGCTGAAATGAAAATATTTTCAATATTTACTATTGATATAAAAATATTTAAAAACAATTCAATTATTTAAGAAAGTTTTTTAAAAATTCGATGCAAGTAAATTATTTTCATAAATAATAAAATTTTTACAGAAATTAAATTATTATTGAAACTACAGGTTTTAAGATAATTTATCGAAATAAATCAATTATTTTTAATACAATTTCAATTACATTATTTGAAACAATTGACTCTTATTCTTTTAAATTTCAATGAAAGGTTTTAAAAATATTTAATTATTTTAAAAAATAATTTTTAACAATGCCTTGCAAGAATTCAATTATTTTAATAAATAATAAAATTTACACAGGAATTGAATACAATTTTTAAGAAAGTTTTTCTAAAGAAATATATTACTGGAAATATTTTAATAAAATCCTTTCATTGAAAATAATTTATCACCTAAAGTTTTGAAAACATTTTCCTGTAAGAGTTAAATTATTTTAATAAATAATAAAATTCATCTATTTTTAATGCAATTTTAATTAAATTATTTGAAATAATTTAATTATTCTTTTAAATTTTCATGACCTGATTAAAAAAATCCAAAAACTTAATAAAATTCAATGTATTTAATTATTTTTATAAATATTAAAATTCTTCACATGATTTTAATTTTATAGAATATATAATCTTTAACATCAATACTAAATTATTTCGAATACAATTTAAAATAAATTCTTTGAAAAACGTAATTATTTTCAAACTGTTTATTAAAATTGGTAAATAAAAATAAAATACCAATTTTTTGAAAATTTTAATAAAAATTCTTTATAAGTATTCAATTTAATGGAATAATCAATTGTTCTATCAGTTATTTATTTTTTTATTTTAATAATTTTCAATTAATTGAAAATTATATCAAATTTAATTAAAATCAATTTTTTGATTAAAAACATTTATTTTTGTAATTTTTAAAAATTATTTTTTAAATATATTCGACTTTTTGAATAATTCTAACTAAAAGCTTGGCAAATAAATGATTTTCATTAAAATTTCATGAAGATTAAGAATTATTTTTACTATATCCAACAAATTTTTAAAAAATGCGACTATTTATTTAGACTTCTTTTCAAAATGTAAGACTTTTTTAATTTTTCTTTCAAATTTTGCAACAAAATACCAATTTTTTAGTATAAAAAAAAGAATTGACAAAAATATAAAAGTTTTCAAATAAAAATATTTATATAATTTAATAGAAAATTCTAATTTTAGAAAATGAAATTGAAAATTACAATTTTTGAACATCAAGTTTTGGAAAATTTTGAAAATAATTGAATAATTGTAAAAAATTTTAATAAAAAATTTTTAAGGGCATTGTACCATTATGGCGTCACCGTTCGTTTGAAGCATTTGTCCCGATTCTGTAACGTCATAATGGTTCAAATTCCCTTAAGTAAAAATTAAAAAAATGAAATTAATGAAAATTAGCTTCTAAAAAGCATATTAAAATATTTTTGAAAAATATAATATTTTTTTAATTTTTTCATTATATATTTTTAAAATTAATTATTTACAGTATTTTTATTTTAATTAAGTCTTTCCGAAAATTCCAAGAAAAATTCAAATATATGTACAAAAAGTAAGATTAAAATTTTTTAGAATTAGTATTAAAATTTTTGTAGTCCTTGCTATATTTAATAACTATTTTGTTCACACTCTTTATATAATAAAATAATTTAATCTTGTTCTGTTTATAATCATGTTGTTAATCCTATTTTATTTATAATTATGTTATTTTTAACTAATTCAAATTTAGAGTGTAAGAATTTTCGTTACGTGAAGTTTGCTGCAAAATTACGTGCTATTTGGAAAAAAATAAAAATGTAATATACAAATTTTTTATTTATTAAATTTTGAATTAATTGAATTAATAAATTCTTAACCATGGTTAAAATGACCCAGTATGTGTTAAGGTAACGTAAGCTTAACTACAATTATTTATAAAATAATATTTTTTAATAAGTAAACGCTAACTTTTTCCAAAGCATGTTACTTTCAATTATAATATTCCATTGTAAATAGAGCGAGAATTTTTATCTGAAAATTGACAGTTATTGAAATTAAACAAAGGAATTGTAAAAAAAAATTTAATGACTTTTTCAGGTTTTAATTTCAATTTAATAATTTTAATTTTAATAAATAGATTGCAAATTGGATTTTTTCGATATGACTTAGTTATTTCCATACAATTTAAATCATTTCTAACGCATAAAAAAATTATTTTTATACATAAATTTAAAAATTAAAAATCAAAATTTAGTTTCAAAAAAAGTGAAGTTAAAAAATTTTTGTTTGAAAAAAGATTTTGGTGTGAAAAAATATTTAAAAAATGATTTAAAAATTCAATATTTATAACAATTAAAATTTGTCAAGTTTTTTAAAAATTATAAAAATTTCAAACTTTGCTTACATTGAAAAATATGGATTGGATTTAAAATTTAAATTTTTGCATTTAAAAATTATAAGAAAAAATGTAAGAAGTATAGGTACTCGAAAAATTACTCTTAATATATTTATATTATTAGTATAAAAAATAATTATATCAATAGTTATATAGTCACTTTTATGTATTTTACAACCTATAACCTATTTTTCATTCCCCAACTCACCAAAATATGATAAGATTATGAAAAATCGAAAGCAATTTTTTTAAAAATATTTCTTTTATTTTCATCGGTATCTATTGTATTTTTCTAGAAAATTAATTTCTTTAATTAATTTCATTAATTTTTAAATTATATTTCTGAATTTTTCTATAAGTGTTTAAAATTCTGACCTATAGTTAAGAGAAAATTTTTAAAATTTAACCATTGTAAAAAATATTTATTATTAAAAATTTGTATATAATAAAATACAAGTCTTAAAGTTTCGTTGTTTTTTAAATGGAGTCTTAGAAAATAGCTGCCGGAAGTGGTCCTTTCTGAAATTTTGTCATACTTTCAGAGGGGACCATTGATTCTGACATCCAATTTCTAAGACTTCATTTTGAAAAAAAATAATAATAAGATTACTTTAATACTTGTATTTTATTATAACAACATTTTAATTAAAAACTAGCTGCAAAAAATATCCAATTCAGTGAAGCCTCAATAATATTATGGATTTTAATAAATTATTTTACAAAAATATGAATAAAAAATTGTGCTTTGGATAAATTTATAAAATATAATAAAGGTTCAAAAATTACTTTTCGAATTCTATCAAAAAGTAAGAAATTTGACACATTTTGTTTTAATACCAAATTTTAATTACTTGAATTATTAATGTTTTTTTAAATTCAATATCTTTTCAAGAGCCGAGTATACTTTTGAAACATATTTTCTTTCTTTAATGAGAGAGAATAAAAAGTTATATGTTCATTGTTAAATTTTTTAAATTAAATTATACAAAGTAGAATATATTATCGAATGTATTGAAAAGGAGTTTCGAAAATCAATGTCTTCTATTTTTGAGTAAAGTCACTTTCTAAATTTAATTTCCCATCTATGCTGTTAGGAAATAGTTCGTACTTTTGGTGTGCGTTGGAAAAAAAATGTTATTCTACTGACATGTAAACAGACAATCAAATATTTTCTTAGGTATTATGTTTAGCAAATTTTGAAAAGATTAGAATAATTTTGTTTTATGTGCATTATTGAAAAGAGATGAAAATATTTTTCAATCGCTTTGCATTAATATTCAAGGTTGACACATTTTTGAAAATTCCGAATTTTATCACAGAATTGCCTTTTTAGGAAAAAAAAAATATTTATTTTAACTTTCAATTCTTTTTATTTATTATAATAATTATAATTTTAATATAATAATTAAATTCTTAAAGAATTGTCATAAACTTATTTTTTAGCGAATAATTTTATTCAAAAATTAAACAAATAATTTAATTATATAAAATTTGCGTTAACTATTTATATAAATAACTAGTAAACATTGTGTGAAACTCAGCATCTTATTTATTTTTAACATGTAAATTACAACATTTATTATTTTCAAACATTAACTCCACTTTTTGAATAATTTCAGATTAAAAAATTAATTTATTTACTTAGTCATTATTATTATTATATATTGCACTCGAAAATCTTAAACAAAATTCTTCAAAACATATATTTTCTTTGAAAAAATTCTATAATTTTAAATACTTTTTGTTCATAATTTTGAATAAGTTTGAATTTATTTAAAGAATTCAATTATTTTTAATAAATTTTATTAAAATTCTATATAAGAATAAAGTAATATTCCGTACAATTTTAATTTAATTCATCGATTTATAAAATTTACATTGCTTTCATATATATTTAAAGTCTTCCCAAAAAATTCAATTAAATAAAATTTCTCTAAAGGATATTAATTTTTTTTAATTTTAATAAATTCTTCGTAAAATTTCAATTATTTTTATAAATGATTCAATTCTTTAGAGAAATTCTCTAAAATTTAATTATTTTATAAACTTTCCATAAATTTTAAAAAATTTTAAGTTAATTTAAGTTTTTTAAAATTTGTAATAAAATAAAATTTTTTTAGTTTCGAAATTATAGAAAAGTAACAAAAATTACAAAAAGTAATATAAGTCATTCATTCATAAAGTTTACAACTAATGTAGATCCAGAAAATTTTAATTTTAATAAATTTTAATAAAAAATTCTGAAGCAATTAGTTTTTTTTTAAATTTTCATTCCAATCAATTTGAAGCTGAATTTTTAAATATTTTATGGAAAAATTTTTAAATTTTTATGAAATTCATTTGCAAAATAAATGAAGTTTAGAAATAATTTAGATAAACCTTTTTCATTTAATAAATAATTCAGATCTTAAAAACTTTAATTAAATTTTTCCGAACAAGTTAATTATTTTTAAAAATATTTTATTAAATTTCTTTCAGTAATATGTACAATTATTTTCGTAAATGACAAAATTCTTTACATAAATTTAATCATTTTTAATAAGACTTCAGTCAAATATCTTGAAATAATTTAAAATTGACTTATTTTCAATACAATTTTGATTTAACTCGTCGATAAAATTTTCAAGAAGTCAATTATTGGCAAAAATATTAAAATAACACTTTTTCAACTTCAAAATTTTAAAATAGTGACAAAAATTACAAAAAGTAATATAAAGCATTCAAATGGTTGAAAATTTTCCAGAAAATTTGAATTTGAATTAAATTTTTTAAAAAGTTAGTTTTTTCAAAAATTTTTATTTAAATTTATTTTAAATTAAATTCTTGAAGACATAAATATTGAATTGAAAAATTTTAAAATTTCATTAAATTTTATGAAACTGTTTTGTAAAATATAAGAGGATTTTGGAAATAATTTAGGTAAACTCCTTTTTTTCGTTGAAAAAATAATTGAACTTGTGAATAATTAAAAATAATTTATTCCGAGAAGAATTTTAGTTAAAATTTCTAGAAAAAAGTTAAACTGCGAAATGTTGAAAATAATTTTAGAGAAGTTAGAATAAAAAAACTATGAATGTTATGAATAATTTTTTACAATTAAATATATTTTGGAAACAAATTCGTTGAATATGTTTTTTGTGTACCTATAACAATTATCTTTAGAGTTGAATAGAATATTTTTTTTAAAGAAAAAAACTTTTTAAGAGAAAAAGTTCAAAATTCTTTCTGGAAATCAGGGCAAATGGCAATGAAATTTTTGTAGCAACCCTAAAAAACCAAAAAGTGTTAAACAAAAACAATTTTTTCAGATTAATTTTCATTTACCAGTAATTTTTATTTTTCGTATAAAAATGAATATTTTGAAAATAATTTTTTTATCCCAAATTTTCGCGCCATAATTTTAAGATCTACATTGCAGTTTTTCAGCTGGTACCTTGACCTTATATTGAGTACATAGTTACATTCAGTTATCAGTAGAAGTGCTTACAACTAAGATTATATTACATTTAAAGCTAAATTGTTTTTTCATTGATAATCAAAAATATTTTAATACTTCCATTATAAGCATCACTGTATATATTTTCAATTTCAAGTAAATATTTGTAAAAAAATAATTGTAAATTTATTTCTAATTGAAATTAAAAAGTTAAAAAAAATCAGAAAATTATATAATTCACGCGAAAAATAAACACAAGCTTTAAAAATTGAGTTTGAATCAAGATTTTCTAATTCCACTATAATAATAAATATTTACGTCGTTTATTTTAGTATAATCTATATTTACCTGCTGCTAACTGAAAATATTTTTTTTCTCACTCTACATATATTAAATATTTGTAATATTTGTGTAAAATCATATACTATCGTAAGTTATCTCTTATCTACATCCTCTTTCAAATGGTATCCCCTCTCTTTTTAAGTAAACCTCTTAAGGTAGATTCAGTGCTTTTGCGTATACTTTCTAGTTAGAGTTAATTCTCGCAGAGTAACGTTGATGTTGAACAGAGCGTACGCTCTGTACCGAATTTTAATAGTGGTAGAGTAAAAAAAAATAAATTAATAAATATAATTAGTGAAAAATGAGTATTCCTGGAAAACTTGTTAAAAATGGTGTTTATGAATTTTCTTATATGCGACCGGTTGATAATAGAACAAAGTGGCAAAAATTTAAGGATGGGATTTACAATAAAAAAGAAAATACACTTTTTGGACACACCAAATATGAGTGGGGTGAGAATTTATTTTTTTCTAAAGAGTTTTAAAAATTTTCCGTCATTTTTAAGTTAGAAAAACAATTTTTTAAGGAAACGTCAATTTGAAACATAATATATTTAAAAAAACACTATTTTGAGTTCTAAATTTTCTTAATTTTAAAATTATTTCGTCAAATTTAGAAAATATGAAACAAAATTAAAAAAAAGGTGTACAGAAAACAAATTTTTTTCAATTTCGATTTTTTTGTCCTGTAGTTTTGAATTTTTAGAGTATGAAAATTATTGCTATACTGGTGCTAGTAATTTTTCAAGTCACGTGCTTGGCAGGGAACAAAATATTATTAACATAACCTTATTTTATTAATATAGATAAATAAACAAAATGTTTTGACCTATCTTCAATTTTTTTTTATTTTCTAAATACTTTTAATTGAACAATTTTTTTGGACAAATTTTTAAAATACTATCGAATTTTTTCGAATTTACGATAAGAAATTCAAATATTTGGTAAAAAAATTGTTTTTCGAAGAAGGGAAATTAAAAGTTTTCTTTCATAATTTTTTTTATTTGTTTTTTTTAATTTTTTATCTTTTTTTATGTATTCAAACAAAAATTGATGAAAGTCTTAAGCTTTTTGAGGATATTAAATTTTATGACCTTTGCGCACGCATCACGTATTTTAGGTGCGAATGTGCTAAATGCAAAATTAGTCACCTAAATCACCTCTTTTTAAAAAATATTAACACACCTTTCATATTCTTTGTGTCAAAAATAAAGTATAAATAAAATATATTCATAGATTTGTTTTCCATTATTTCTCAACATATTTAATAATTTAATTAGCCGTAAATATCAAAATTATATTTTATAATATTAACCTTCCGTTGACATGCACTGCGTCATTTTGACTCTGATTAAGAAATAATTCAAATTAATTCAAATTTAATGAATAGAAAATTTTAAAATCAAATTTCGTTCTGCTTTTTTGTTTTCTAATTTTTCTTTTAAATTTAACAAATTAGTCTTTATATTAATAAAGTTTAAAAATTTTAAATAATAAAATTAATGAAATTCTAATTAAGTAATAAGTGACAATATTGACAAAAAAAGAAACACGTGAGAAAAATGTAAAATTTATTTTCTTTCAACCTGGAATAAAGGCTTTTTTTCAATTTTATAAATTGAAAAACAATTTTTATTTAAAATTTTAAATGAAGTAAAGTTTAAGAATAATTTGTTTGAATTACAGTTTAATTCACTTTGTATGTTTTCACTTAAAACATAAAAAGTATAACTTACAAAATTTTGTTTCTTAGGCCTCTTTCTGCACTAAGTGTTAATACTAAATAATAACAAAAATTAATAAGTTCTACTTTTTGATTTTTTGGAAAAGACAAAAAGTTTGTGAATGAAAAAATTCAAATAATAAAAATTAATTGAACAAAACCGTTTTTATTTAAAATCCACAATCTAATTTTTAAATTAAGTTTTATTTTTTTAATATTAATATAAACAATTTTTTTAAATTTAGATTTAGAGAATAAGTTTTTGTGATAGTATTTTTAGAATAAAAGTTAAAAATAGTTATACTTATTTTCCAAAAATTGGAATAAATAAGTGAATTTTTTTAATATAATGAGAGAATGTTATTCAAGTTCTAAATTGAATTATTTGGTATAATTGTATTAAATGTCTTGAAAATAATAATATGTAATTAGTAATAAGTGCATTTTTTAAATTTTAAACATGATATTATTCAAAAACTGCAGATAATAATTATGTGGAAAATAAAGAATTTTATAATTTGCATAATAATAATAATAGTAATAATAACTTGAATACCGTGTTTCGCGCGTAACATTTGCTAGTTATGAAATAATAAATAATTATTTAAAATGAAATTGGAACGTTTACTACAATACTAGTTTTAATTTTCTCTAATAATAAATAAATAAAATTTATTTTAAAAAAATAAATTTTTTTTATTTTATTAACTTAATTTTTCCAAATGCTAATATTATTATTGGTAATTTTTTATAATTAGTATTAGAAGTTGAATATTTTCTATTTTTTACAATTTTTAAATATTTCCCCCTCTTTAACGAATTGTTTTTACAGAAAAATTTCAAATTCGACTTTTTTATTTCTTTTTACATTTTTCCACCATCAAGAACATAAAATTCAATTTTTTAAAAACGTCACACCGTTTAACGGAAATAAAAAAAATTCATCGTATTTTATATTAATTATTATCATCATTTAACAATCATGTTTGTTTCTTCTTTAAAAATGTGTCATTTTTCAGTGAAAGAGACACACAGTGGCAAAAAATTAAAGGTTATGTTTAGGAATGGTTTTAAATGATTGAAGATTAATTTTTAATTATTTAAAATAAAAATATTTTTAATTGACAATTTTATATATTGAATAATGGAATAGAAATTGTTTTTGACTTTATGCATTTAAAAATGAATTCTTAATTAAGTAAAATCATTCCTAAATATAACCTACAAATTTTTTGCAGCGTCTAAAGTTCCTTTTAAGATTGCGTCCATTTTTGAAGTACTTCTGACTCTTTTTCTGACATTTGTATATAAATATGTTTGATATCTCTACATATACTTCCTGACAATTAAAGACTCAAGATATCCTTGGGATAAATCACGAATGGCGAAGGTTATTAGTGCGCGGGTGAAATATCTGTGTCGACATATGCGTCCGATAACAACCATGATAATGGTTAAATAAAACGAATTTTCTTGAAATCTACTTAACTGATTTTTAAAAGCTAAAAATTCGATTCTTTATCTAAAAAACTACCACAAACGTCTAAAATTTCACATTTTTACCCCCTGTTATTTTCTCCATGAGTGAATTGGTCCAGAAACACAGTATTTTGCTTTATTTTTTGATAAAAATGTGTGTGTATATAAAAATGTAAAACATTACAGGGAATATAGATATTCAATATTTAAATATATAGATATTTGAAGAACTAGATGACAGAAGAATATATTGATGAGAATTTTCCTACATCTTGAATCTACCAAATTAGAACTTTATTTTAACCTGGAACTCTATTCAGAAAATAATTTCGGATTTTTCTGCCTCCAATCCAACTATTGTGAAAATTGATTTTTCTGATCTAAATTTTCTTTTCGTGGTACCCAAGGATTCAGATAATTTTTGGAATGCTGAATTTAGCCTTGTTGCCCTTCTTTTGTTTCAAATGTCGACTTTGTCATCTGGGGTGATATTCAAGATTTAATTAACATCAGAAGGTTTCGCCATTTTTTATTAAACTATTATTGCTAGTGAAAATTCCACGAGCTCATATATCGAAATATTTATGCAGTTGGGGCTATATCCATTTTTTGGAATGGTTGGATTCTAGTATTAGACCGAGTTCTATAGATTCCAGTTGTCATCATGTTTTAGAATTATATTATTGGAATAGTATGTGATGATCCACCATCAATTGGCCTGATTGATTAATTGACACAAAAAGTTTAATTCTGAAGACATTTTACAAAAATCTAGATTCAGGACATTTGAATCATTATGAGATCACAGTTTTAGGACAAATGCTCTAGACAAACTATGATGTCCTAATAGACATCCTAAGACACATCATAGTCACTCTAGTAAATCACTTACAATATTTGTCTCCCTATTTAAGTGGAGGAGATGATTTATCTTCGGATACTATTACGCGAAATAAGGAACAGATCGTTAAACCTAATAAGATTTTCATCGAAACAAGAGAGAAAGATCGTTATGCAACTTCCAAAAAGTCTTCTAATTTTTCCTCATTTGTGTTTGCTTCAGGCACACAATCCTACCTATCGACTACTTTTATTTTTTAAGAGTTTTTGTTCAGACAAGGTTACTAAACAAATATATTTCTAGAATTAATTTTGGACAGTTTTCGTATTATTTTCATTAAGATTTTATTTATCTTTTTTGTCAACGTGAGGAGGAGAGCTTTTCCATATTTTATTAAATTGACCTTCTTGCGAACATCTATGGAATTAATTTTTACTCAGGTCTCCGATGCTTTTGATCGGTATGAAGTTTGTATATCTATTATAGATTCCTCTATATCCTCACGTACTAACTCTTTTGTCAATCTTTAAATGAAAATTATGAATGATCGTCTAACTTATAAAAATTCAATTAATTTCACCAACTAATTTATGTAATGCAAACTTCCACTTGTATTAGCCTAATTTGGTAAAAAATTAAGCGTAAATAACTTCTACTACTTGCCTTCTTACTCAATCTAACAATCAGTGAATTACTTACCTAATTTGTTCTATGAAAATTTACATTGATTAGTGAGCAGTATCTAGATGGTCTATAGTAGGTAAATTAAGCTTAATCGATAATACATGTTAAAAATCATATCAGCATACAAAATCATATTCTTAAGTATTTTTAGGTGGGTATGTAATTGCATAGTAATAATGTTTATGAAAATTAAAAGATAAATTCAGTTGTTGCCCTGCAAATTTTGGACACGCTTTAAATTTTGCACCTATGGTGATCTAGGATTCAGAAGAGGTCATCAGTAGTCTACTTGCAAAAAATAACTCAAGGGGACATAATGGGTGCCTTTAACTTTCTAAGTACAGCGTAAGCTTAAGACGCAGAATTATAGTGTTCCGATGAAGTGGGCAGCGCTGTGGTATACTGACAAGTCAAGTAATTACACCCATTGTCATGCGTGCAGTAGATATCGACAGAAATGGCAACATGAGAATGCAACTCACCTACTTGTGTGTCACACTATTCACAAATGTAAATGCCCCCTTCTAGGTGATAGTGATTGAGTATTAGGTGTACGACAGTCGCTGCGACTTATCATTCCACTTACATGTGGAACTCCAATGAAGAGGAGTATGATAATGATCTTTTGATCAAAACACATTACGCCATGTACGTCGGTACTAAGGTTGGGTGAGACTTCGGTCTGGAAGCAGAACTTCCGCTTGGTCCTCGTTGGTAGCGTTAGAATCCTTATCTGGAACCTGTCCTGTTTGAACGAGAATCCTTACAAAAGTCAATTTTCTTGCATCAGGAACATTTTCCATTTCCTTTTTTGGTAATGGTTGAAACCTCCATGTTGAGTTAGAGGCATTTTTGATGACCTGAACATGGCCTGTTGTTTTATCAATTTGGGTGGTTACCTGCAGAGTAATAAGGGAATGTTAGGTTGCCAGTTTACGGAAAAAGCAATTTACAGAAAGAAAAGACGATCAAGGTTTAAGGGCTAAGAGTAGAAAGTAGAAAAAAGAAATCCCGGGATTTCAATGGAAGGAAAATTCCCGTCCCTCATCAAGGAACAGGGGTGAATTACTAGCAAAATAAGGAAACGTTCCAGAGATTGGTAGACATGAATAAGAAATTTTTACTGTCGTCAGTAGATGGCACTGAAATATATACTAATTCGATGAGGTATGTCATGCAATGTTTCAGCTACTATCTGTGATTATTAGAGCGTCATTTTCTTTAACCATGACTGTACTTCGTAAACATTTACGAATCATAATCGGCGAAAAAGTAAATGGTCTTCAATTAGTTACAAATTTTGGTAGCCCATCAGCTATGCAGTTAGTATATAGATTAGTGATGATGGTTCTGTATACTAGACTCTATTATAATCGTAGGCGATTCATGTGGGTATACCTGTATGAGGAGATCCTTCACATTTAACTACTTACGCGATAATGAGGTGTCTTGTAAGAAAAATATTTTTCCTTGACATCCGACACGGTGTTTTAAAAATATTTTTAATGATTTTTACTCACGTTCTTTCTAAATCTCGAAAAACTGTTTTGTACTACTTGCTGAAATGATTTTAACTTGAAGCAAAATTGCGTATTAGGTCCATTTTTTTAAACTGCATTTTCCATCCATTCTGAAAGAATATAATTTATACAGAACTTAAAAAACATTGCTCAGATTTTAATTTCTACAAATATAGTAACAGTACTTACTCAAGATATTTTTGCTTTAATCCTTTAACGCCCAGTGGTACTCACGCTGTACCACAAATTTATTAAAGTCATCATAACTTTGAAATTAATACACATTACTCAAAATTTCAAATTCCTAGCCCTAATCCAAAGTCTTCCCATAGCTAAAAAAAAGAAACAAAAATAATTAATAAATAAAATAATTAATAAATTAAAAAAAGTGTCAAGATATATTTCCTCCTACGGTAGACGAAAAATTAAAAATCAGTAAGATTTACTTGAAACTTGTTACTCGGGGGTTTTTGGGGTCGCTAATTTCGAATTTAAAATTGAAATTTAAAAATGTTAAATGTACAAGATTGACTAACTCAATGCATTTGTCCAAGACATGTTCCGATATTTATAATTATATCTCACGAACCGAATAAGATTTTTGAACTTTTTTAATCTTAACTTAAAGACGAGACTTAAAGAATGACAGCTATATAAGATTTAAATTTTTTCTGTAATTTTTAAAAAATTTACTAGAGTTTAAAACTTGCAAAAAAATTCATTTCCTCATTTTTTCAAATTTGTCGATTACTAAAATTCTTTTTGTAATTTATTATATGTCAATTATATGCCGTTTAACGTAGAATGTCATAAGGTTTCGAATGGTACATTTGACAATTTGTTTTTACAGTAAAATTGTGATTTAACGATTGGTATGTTTTTGGGTCTTGCGCGTAGAGCGATACCGATAATTTCCCATGGTAGTGTTTTATTTTTTTTTTATTATTAATCTAATCTCTTATGACGTATCGTAGCTCGCACCAAAATTATCTTAAAGAAAAAAAATTTCTATTTTTTCCGAATTAATTTTGTCTATTGTGTTTTCCTACAACTTTAAGGTAATTAACTCGCTTCTATAAGATCTTGATTAACTATTGTAATTCTAGTTTTTATTCTATACAAATTTCTACCGCTTGATTCAAATTTTTTAATATTATTTTATTTTGTTTCATAAGCCTTCAAAAGCAAATTGACTGTTCCTCTTTGTGCTGATAGTAGGAAATATTTTTCGCTGCGCTTGCATAATCATGTTTACTGCTGTAGAATGCTGTAATTAATATTACATTATTTTATACAAACCCACAAGATGCATAAGAAAATTATTTGAATTTGTTTTCAGTTTGATAACAATTTCTCAATGAACTACATTTATTTTAATGTATTTGTTCGATTATTTTTCTGCATCAATAATTAATTTTAGACAAAGCATAATTTTTACATTAAATATTAATTTTAATTTGTTGGGGTCAATGAACTGAAAATTAATATTAAGTGTAAAAATGAATGTAATTAAACGTAGGGAAATAATTTTTAAAATTTATCTTACAATTCTACTATTTATTGGAAGTAACATTTAGCTATAATAGAATTTTTTTTAAATTTTCAAAATACAAACAATTTTTTTTCTAAAAATATCATTTCAAATTTCAGGTAGAACGAGTCTTTTCTACTTAGTTTTTTTTAGTGTACTAGCAGCATTTTTCGCTATTTGTATGAAAGGTTTATTAGCGACTTTAAATGAACATCAACCAAGATGGATTTTAGAAAACAGTATTATTGGTACTTCTCCTGGTGAGGAATATTTTTGAAAAATAATTTGAATTAAATTTATTTGATACTTAAATAACAGTTTTCATTGAAGATTATTTTTATAAATATTTAAAATATTTTTTATTTTTAGGTCTGGGGTTTCGACCTATATCTAATGAGCTAAAGGAAGACATGCTTATATCTTATGACACCAAAAATAGTAGTGACATTAATATTTGGGTTCAGAAGTTGAACTTGTTTCTGAGCAGTAAGTTGCAATGTACCTCAAAAATATCATACACAACATTTCTTTTGAATTTTGAAATTGTAGGTCTATAATAAACAATTTTATTAGGATTGGAATTTTTTTTGCAGGTTACCACAATTCATCGTTATTGTTAGATGATGGACGAAATCAACAAATCTGCAACTATGATGCTCTACCACATGAAAAGAAAGTTTGTATGTTCGATGTAGATACTTTAGGTCCATGTTCATTTGGACAGGGATATGGCTTTGCTACTAGCAATCCTTGCATATTTCTCAAATTAAATAAGGTGATTATAAACATTGCTCTTATAAATTGTAACTACAGCTCTCAGGAAAGCAAAAATTTAACAGTTGCAGAATAGTATTAAGTAGAATAAAATTTATTTTAACTCAAACATAACGCAGAATAAAAAAGTAACATTAGGGGATTAAACCAACTGCACAAAGCTACAGTGTAACATTGCAGTAACATTGCAATAATATTAAAATGTCCGCCCCAAGGTAGTATTACATGGTAATGTTACTGCAATGTCATTTTTATGTTACAGTAATGTCACTATAACATTACAGCAATGTTACAGTAATGTTGCAAAGAAAGATGGCAAAATTCCTTATTATAGTAACTTTATAAACTTTCTTTGTAACATTACAGTGTCATTGCAGTAACATTACTGTAACATTACATATAACATTGCTGCAACATTCGAGTAATGTTACGTGCTACTTGGGTGCTAAAATCACGACGTCAATACTTAAAATCTTCATATTTATAATTGAATATTAAAAATTTATCTGTTAAGCATTTCCCTTTAGAATTATAAATTACTTACAAGATGTGATTTATCATTAATTATTTCAAACGGACTTTGGAAAATTCATTATCCTCTCAACGACTTACCTTGCCTTTTACTTTTCTTATAAATGACTTCTTCCACAATCTGCTACAAATCGTGCAGATTATACAGAAATATCTTCCAAACTCATAACGTAAATGTTATTTTATATTTTTATTTCTTTTTTCTCGCTTTACAAAATATTGTTAAAAAATAAGTTTCTTGATTTATTTTTTATAAACATTTTAAAGAAAAATAATTTTCATGAAATACCCAGAAATCATATGAAAATTATATTTGTAAAGAAAATGTAATCAAATCAATAATGTCCAAGCTTATAGCAACATTTATTTAAATTTACGAGTATAAATTTAGAATAAATTAAAGAATAGTAAAACATCATTGACATAAAATATTTCGCACTTGATAAATAAATTAAAATCGGGTTCGACGCGTGACGTCAAATATTTTTTTCTCTTGTTAATCTTGAATACGTCAGAGACATAATAAAAATAATAATAAAACATAATAAAAATAATAATAAAAATTATAAAAAGATAATAAAAATAACATTTCAGAAATACTTTTATCCCTATAAGTATCTGATCAAAATTAGAAATACTTTTTCGTTATTGCGAAGTTTCTTCTAAAAATAAATATAGTTACAGAAATACTTTTCACTTATCAAAACAATTTTTTTAGATATTCAGCTGGATACCGAAATTCTATGATGATCCAGACAAACTTCCGACGAAAATGCCAGAACAACTCAAGAAACATATTCAAAATACCGAAACAAGCAAAGTAAGTTATTTTCCTGGTATTATGACGTAAATAATATTTTTTATAAAATATTGTAATTTTTAGAAATACAGCAACAAATATTTTTTAATAACACAAGCGTACAACATTTTGAACCAAGAATTTGTCGAAGGTCCATAGATTTAAAATATATAACGTAACCTAAATGTGCAAAAAACGCAATTTTTGTTATGTTAAAGATCTTATAACATTAAGAGAGAATAGTTTTCTAAAAAGTTGTAACTGAGAGTACACTTTTGACCTTTAAAATGCAATTTGAAAATTTATATCATAATTCGTCTGAGGCAACGTCTAAGGTAATTTTTTAGGAGTAACTTCAACAGCAAAAAAGAATATGAGTTTTAAGTAAATTGGAGAAATATTTAAAATTTATGCCGCCATATTTGATATCCACCATTTTTAATTTCAAAAATCCAACTTTAGATTCTTATTCAGTGACTCCGAATCCTCCAAATAATAAGTTATAAGTGATTTTATTTAATAAAAATTATTTTGGTACCCTATTCTCTTTTGACGCTTTAAAAAATTATTTGTAATTCTTAAATGTTTTTCTAATATTTTCGTTGTTTTCTTGCAATCGACGAGTATCACTTGGGTAGCTTTACATTTGTCGGTTTCTTAATTTCGTAAAATTTTGCCAAACTTTGTAAATTCAACAGACTAGTACTCAGAGACAAATTAAGATATTCTAAATTTTCACAATGTACATATTTACTTGATAAATTTTCACGAAAGAATTGGAAACTATTAACAGATATAAAAAGCTATTTACCACTGTAATAAAAAATGTACCTAATCTTTTGAAAACAAATAAAAACTTTATAAAAAATATTAGCATCTGAAATGTGAAATATTAATATAAAATCAAACTGCTAAACTCTATTGTGTATTGAATATTAATGTATGGAATTTTTTCAGATGAAAAATATATGGGTATCTTGTAAATCAGTCAATCAACCGGGTAACAGTACATTAAATGAAATTATAGATTACTACCCAAAAATTCAGGGATTTCCGGGATATTTCTATCCCTACGAAAATCAACCTGGATATCTTAGTCCACTTATTGCTGTGCAATTTACAAATTTTAGAAGTGAGTATATAAATTTATTTGATTTGATTGTCACTTAAAAAATGAACTATTGATATAGGTGGTCGGCATAGTCAAAAGGAATCTTAAATATTTAATTTTCACTCCTTGGGTGATTCTTGTAGAAAAAGATGTGCTTCGAACTAGGGTCATTTGGTCTAAAAAAGTATAAAGTATTAGTTAAAGTTTTTTTTAAATATACTTTATTTGCTTGACATTTAATAATTAGTGGTTTCCAGGATCCCTGATACAACAGGTCACTATTAGACAAAGATTTTTCAGACCATGAAAAATATAGCCTTCATGGCTCTTACCTACTTTTGCTCCACATAAATAAATCTGCCTACTATATATACCTCAACGCGTCTACTCTCTTTATGGACATGAAAATCCAAGTCATCACGATCGGCTCCTATAAACATATCAATCATTGTTTTCAGAATCCTGTTGCTTGTGTGTTAGAAGATGGAGTAGTGATGCGTTTCTTCCCCTATTTGTTCAGTGTATTTTTGAAGAACTTATTATCAAATTTATTAAAATTTTTTTTTAAATATCACAAATCTAATAACGATTTTTGTTCAAAATCCTCGGATCTGAGCAATCCGCACACATACTATGGGGTGTTTATGACCTAGACGCTCTGAGTGCTCTGACAATAAGAAACGTGGTTGGTTGAGTTAAGGGAATTGTGAATTCTGATTGGCCAAAACTATAAAGTGTCACTCGATCCCTTTATATCCAGCGTGAAAGCAGAAAACAAGACTATCAATTTGGAGTTTTAACCAAATAAAATTTACTCTTCCCTTAATTCAACCAATCACGATTCGTATTTTCCCAGCTTAAAATCCCCGTACAGGACCCTTAAAGGATCCTCTCGGGAGCCTGTACAGGTCCTGTGAAGGATTCCATACAGGATCCCGTACTGGTCCTGTACAGGATCCTATACGGGATTTTGGGACAGGGTTTCTGTGCAAATTCCGATGCAGGAACCTTAGTTATCAAAGATTTCTGTAAAGGTTCCTGTACAGGAACACTTGCAGGATCTAGTACAGGAAACTTTGTAAAGGTTCCTATACAGGAACCTTTGCAGTTTTGTAAACTACAGGTACTTAAGTGTAAAGGATCCTGTAGGGAACCCGTAAAGGATCCTACACGGTTTCCTCAATTAATTTATTTATATTTTTAACTCCTGCGCAGTAGTTTTCTATAATTTTCTCGAATGCGTAATACATTTTTCTGTCCAACATTGATATACGAGCCTAACATATTAAAATGTGAAGTCTATGTATGTCAAATGTTGCTTAACATATAAAAACTTTAAAAAATTAAAAAGTTTCCTGTACAGGATCCTGCACGTGTTCCTGTACAGGAACATTTGATAGCTAAGGTTCCTGCATCGGAACCTGCACAGGAACCCTGTCCCAAAATCCCGTACGGGATCCTGTACAGGACCAGTACGGGATCCTGTATGGAATCCTGTACAGGATCCTTTAAGGATCCTGTACGGGGGTTTTAAGCTGGGTTTAGAGCGCTCAGAGTGTCAACATCGAAAACACCTCATGTGATAGTCACAAATCGATCATTATTTACACTATTTTTATGATAGGGTGTTCATAGAGCTAAATTGTTTACCTTGTTATGCTAGCTTCCGTGTAGGGAATTTTTCAATTCTCTAATAGGATCCTTCAAAGTAATTCAACGCCTTTAAAAAAAGTTTTTCTTGCTTGCCATACATTTTTTGGTGATCCATGAGTATGATAGTATAGCCATTGGGTTTATAGTCCTTAATGAATCGCAATAAGTTTACTTAATTTGAAGAGCATTTTTCTCAAAAACTAGATTTTGGTTAAGGTTTTACGGTTAAGCTTAAAATTCCTTTAACTATCCTGATCACATATTTGCAGATTATTTTAGTTACATTTAATAATTTATAATTCACTTTTTAGAAAATGCAGTTATTGAAATTGAATGCCAATCATGGGCAAAGAACATTAAGGATGATGACGACGCTGACGGAAAAGCATATAGAGTACGCTTTTCATTAAAAATAATCGTTTAGTTTATTTACTTTCTGCGCTAAATAATGAATGTACTTATATGTATATATAAATAATTAATTGTCACTTATTACCGACATTTGTTCAATAAGTTAATGTGATATTTATTTAAGGTAAAAACAAGCTAATGGGGGGGTCATCACCGATATGTAGCTGTGAAACCTCTTGTACCTGAATCTATATTATCTAATAATTTGCATAATTGGCATTAACTATTTAAAGTCAAATTAATTCTCAGGAATATTTTTGAATACATAAATTTATTGTGAAAAAGTTCACAAAGATTTTAATAGCATACTAATTGTATTAGTATTTTCTTTAATTATTATTTGTGATTGTATTATAAATAAATACCTCATGTGTGTACAAATAATTTTTAATTAATTATAATATATTTGTCACGCTTTGCAATTCGCTTTTAACAATTTAAATCTACAAGTATGTCAGTTGACCATAAATGCGAACTTTCTTATTATAAATTATTGTTAGATTGTTAATTTTATAATACTTAAATACTAGAGACTAATTTCAAATTGTATCAAACGGCATTCATCGTTTAACGGCCATACTTTAGGGAATCAGTATGATTATTTTTGACAAAGCACTACCGAAATACAAATCTTATTAAGAAACTTATAATTCAAGCTGATGTATTTCAAGAAAATAATGTTACAAATCTGGAACGTTTGAAGTGCAAAAGATTATTGTAAGAAAATCTAGTAATTTATTGATGGTTTTAAAAAATATACGCATATTTTATTAAATGTTAAACTAACAATGTTGAAATTTAATTTTTATTTTAACCCTTGAAAGTACAACATAGCTGGATCATAAGTAGAATGAACTCTACGAGATTCTTGCGAGAAAATAAATTCATTAAAGAATTTAGAAGCTGCCTGACATTCCTAAGAATGATATTCTCTTTCCTTATAACCACGATTGTATCACCCACATTATAAAAAATAAGATAGAGGAATTCAATTATGTTTTCTTAGTGCTTTTAGAGAATCAGTTTCCACATCATCCATGACAATATTTGAAAAATATGAGTTGTTAAATACAGTGCAATCGATAATGTCGCAAATTGGAGTTTAATAATTTTGGTTTATAGAGCCTATACGTCGTTCTAAATACCGAATAACAAAATCGCAAGGGAAATTTGTAAACATAGAACTTACATCAAGTGAAAGAAAAGTATAACTAACGTCCATAAAAAAGTTACATAATTTATATTTAATTTAAAAAAACCACAAAAAACATTTATCTAATTATTTTTTAGTTCTAAACTATTGTTAATATGGGATCGTGGTAAACTAATACAGTCTTTACAATATTTTGGCAAGAAAATGAGTTGCACTATTTATTAAAGAAATAATTTAATCAAGTGGAACATTCTCCTTGTCTATTTTTGTAAGTCCGTAGGCTTTAGCCATTAAAGTGTCACTCATGGTCAGTTGATTAGGATGATATTTCTTATCAAAAAAACTCTATTCTCCATTAAGTCAAAAGATGTTTTATGATGCAAACTGCAATACGTTTTATGTCTCTTTAAATATAAAAATATTTGTTAAAAGTAATTTTTCGAGATTTAAAAAGCTTATTTTATTTAAAGGTTAATTCTTTGTAAAATCTGTGCTGTATTAAATAATGTTTTGTTATACAGTCCCAATTCAAATTCATATATGAGGCTTTCCATGTCAAGTGATCCAGGTGGAGAAAAATTTTTTTCCAATCGTATGCTCTTTCGATTGAAAATAAGCATTAAAAAAAAAATTTTTTGACCCAAAAAAATCAAAATTAAGAATAAATTTTAATTTTTTGGAAAAAAGGTCCCATTTTTTTATTTTTTAAACGAAAGCTGAGGTTTTTTCCTAAAAGGACATATAAATGAAAAAGTGGGACAAGAATGTTTAAACATTAAAAAAATGAATTTTCTCGTAAACAGACCTAAAAACCGGGTTTAGTGAGTAGAAATCTCTGTTTTTCAATGTTTAAACATTCTTGTCTCACTTTTTCATTTATATGTCCTTTTAGGAAAAAACCTCAGCTTTCGTTAAAAAAAATGGGACCTTTTTCCAAAAAATTAAAATTTATTTTTAATTGTGATTTTTTTGGGTCAAATTTTTTTTTAAATGCTTATTTTCAATCGAAAGAGCACGAAAAAACCTTTCTAAAATGTACCTTGCCAAATTTTTAGGTTTAATAGTTTAAGAGTAAAAAATTATCAAAATAAGCATTACACCGTAAGACACCTGGATCACTTGACATGGATTGCCTCATATGGAGCATTCTCCGTGAGATTTTAACTCAAAATTTTTTTTGGATTAAAACAATTTTTCTCGAATTCGATATGAAAAGTAACAAAAATACGTGTTTTAAAATTTTTTTATTTGATGAAAATTATAAAAGTTATGATTTTTTGAAATTTAACATCTTCAGAAGCAAAGGACTTTTGAAACGCTTTTTTCTCTCTTATATCAAAAGATAAAAAATAATGTTATATATAAAAATGACTTGTTTCTTCTTGAATATTTCAAATATGTAATAAAAAATAACGTTAATAAAGCGAAAACATTAAATAAATTGAAATTTCGTCTAAAAAGTGACTTTTCTCAAAAGCGAAGTAATTGATTCTCGATTTTTTTCTTTTATTGCAACCACTGATAAATAAAAAAATTTTTACCACTTATGACTAAGTGGTGTTCTTTAGGGTTCAAATTATATTTAAAATTATATCAGTTGTTGCACAGATTTTAGAGAAGGAAATTGAGAAATTAACTACAAAACATTCGTTTTCTTTTGATTTTGAAGGTTAATGTTTTACGAAGTATAAAAATCAAATAAAACTCTGTGCAACGACTGATATAGTTTTCAATATAATTTGAACCCTAAAGGCATAAGTGGTATAAATTTCTTTATTTATCAGTGGTTGCAATGAAAGAAAAAAATAGAAAATCAATTACTTCGCTTTTGAGAAAAGTCACTTTTTAGACGAAATTTCAATTTATTTAACGTTCTCGCTTTATTAACGTTATTTTTTATTACATATTTGAAATATTCAAGAAGAAACAAGTCATTTTTATATATAACATTATTTTTTGTCTGTTGATATAAGAGAGAAAAAAGCGTTTCAAAAGTCCTTTGCTTTCGAAGATGTTAAATTTGAAAAAATCATAACTTTTATAATTTTCATCAAATAAAAAAATAAAAAACACGTATTTACTTATTTTTCATATAGAATTCAAGAAAAATTGTTTCAATCCAAAAAAATTTTGAGTGAAAATCTCGCGGAGAATGCCCCATATATGTATTAAGTCTAACTAACCGCAGATTATTTTATTTCCCCAATTAAATTTAATTAAGTAAATAATTAATATTAGGACAGAGTTGATAAAAAAGGCAAGAATTATTCTTATAAAGATTTATTAAATGAAAAATATAATAATGACAGATATCTGTTAATTATAATGAGAAATATGAATTTTTAAATCTTCTAATGTTTCAGAGATGATGGATCAAGTGGTTTTTAGTGGTGTTAAGAACTAAAAGAAATAGATAAATGTACATAAAAAAAGTATAAAAATGCCTACAATAAGGAACATGCCAAGTTGATAATAAAAGTTATAAAAAAAGGAATGAAAAGATCTATTTTATCAACCATGGATGTATTTGTGCACGAAAAAATATCTTTAGCTGGAACAACTACAAAATTCACTATATTAGCGAAATTTTTTGTTATTACAACGAATACTTTCGCTGTTCCAGTTAAAGGTTTTTTTCCGTGTGTACTGATATTTATAGATAATGAAAAAAATAAATTTACAGATTTAAAACTTATAACTAATTAAAAATAATAATAACGACAGTAATACGACCAATAATAATTATTCTAATTTTAGAAAAATAAAAAAAGTGTCGTCAGATAGCGTTTTGTTGTAAAAAACATTGAGTAGCAGAAAAAATAGATAAATATTTTTTTAATATTTTATGCAGTTGATGATTTGAAAGAAACTATAATATTTCTACTGTATTATCTAAAGGCAATAAAAATATTTATAACATAGTTACGATTTTCAGAAAAGGATTTTATTACTTTTGATAAAAGAAGAAAACTATAAATTCAGAAGCTATATAAAGTAACGCATTCTTATTCTGAATTGTAGTACATATTTTCTGTTTGAGAAAACTAAATCAGGAATATACAGGTAAGAATTTTTACATTTTATGATGTAATATCTACTAGCATTTTTTATAAAATTTTTCTGTTCTAATTTCGGACAAATATTTGTGTGAATTACAGATGAATTTTTTATTTATATTTAAAAAAATAAACTCTTTAAAAAATGTACAGCAAATATTATGTTTTATGTCCGATCCACTTGTAGGCCAGTCGGTGAGTGCAAAAAGTGCACAAAAGTGCAACCTGAAAAGTCTTAATAGTTTCTTGTAGTTTGGGGGCCCCATATAAGAGCCCCATGGTTTGCTCTCGATTTCCGGTTGCAAAAAATAGTGTAAACAATCGTCAAAGTTCGAGAAACGTAGTTTTTCGATGACCCTTGCTTTCGGTTAAATTTTAGAGAAAAATGTTGTTATTGAAAGTTGTAGAGCCTAAAAATACCTTTCAAATGACTGGTCATACGTTGAAAAAGGTTTATTAGTTTAGTTGCAAATGAATTTAAACCATTAAAAATAGCACTTTTTTAATTGTTTAATTACTTTGTTAATAATTATCGAATTTGTTAATAATTCAGCAAGAATATTCTCCTTGCGAAGCTGAATAAATCCCAAAAAAATTCGACTCGATCAGATAAATAGTTTATGCATAATTCCATTTGTTAACTAAAAACATGTAATTTTTCAACGGAATTTCCCCACTTTTGGACCAACGAATTTCGGTTTTTTCTTTTCGAGAGTACAGTTTAGGAGTCAAACTTTCATTCCATTTAAATGGGAAATTGATTTTTTTTAATTTAGTGCATAATAATGGACGTTAAAAAAGGGTATGTTTTTTTGACATAAACAAATGGAATAACTCAGTCAATTTTCACTTTATCGATTTGGTGTGAAGGGCATTTGATTTCATTTGTTTTCACAAAAATTTTCAAAAAAAAAAATTTAACCTAGCTTCAAGGGGGGGAGAGTTATTTTTTTTTTTTTTTTTAAATTCATGACTAGTTATTTATCAATATTTTTAATTGCAATTTACTTTTTTTTTAAATAAATTATTTTTTGACTAATAAAAAATAATTTTTTTTAATAACAAATTTTTATTATTATTTATTATATTTAACCAAGAATTTTTTTCTTACATATTATTCCATTTAATTTGAAACAATATTGTGGACAAAAAAATTTAAAATTATTTACCAGTGAACGTGTAGCATCGAGTAAACAGAAGTTAAATAAATGAATGTGTTGACAGTGTGGAAATGAATGTGATTTTAATGTTGAAATAAATGATAAGTGCATGGATGCCCCTTGAAGCTAGGTTAAATTTTTTTTTGGAAAATTTTTGTGAAAACAAATGAAATCAAATGCCCTTCACACCAAATCGATAAAGTGAAAATTGACTGAGTTATTCCATTTGTTTATGTCAAAAAAACATACCCTTTTTTAACGTCCATTATTATGCACTAAATTAAAAAAAATCAATTTCCTATTTAAATGGAATGAAAGTTTGACTCCTAAACTGTACTCTCGAAAAGAAAACACCGAAATTCGTTGGTCCAAAAGTGGGGAAATTCCGTTGAAAAATTACATGTTTTTAGTTAACAAATGGAATTATGCATAAACTATTTATCTGATCGAGTCGAATTTTTTTGGGATTTATTCAGCTTCGCAAGGAGAATATTCTTGCTGAATTATTAACAAATTCGATAATTATTAACAAAGTAATTAAACAATTAAAAAAGTGCTATTTTTAATGGTTTAAATTCATTTGCAACTAAACTAATAAACCTTTTTCAACGTATGACCAGTCATTTGAAAGGTATTTTTAGGCTCTACAACTTTCAATAACAACATTTTTCTCTAAAATTTAACCGAAAGCAAGGGTCATCGAAAAACTACGTTTCTCGAACTTTGACGATTGTTTACACTATTTTTTGCAACCGGAAATCGAGAGCAAACCATGGGGCTCTTATATGGGGCCCCCAAACTACAAGAAACTATTAAGACTTTTCAGGTTGCACTTTTGTGCACTTTTTGCACTCACCGACTGGCCTAGTATATACCTCCACGTTTTTGAGTATATTCAGAATTTCTCTAATTTTTATTGGCTATTCCGATATAGAGAAATTCGCCAACTTCCAATTTTTAGGATATTCTCTATGAGCATAGTCAATCAAAATTAGAGAAACCTCTGGACGGTACTGAATATACTTAGAAATGTGGAGATATCCAAGCACCTTAATTATACTATACAAAACAATTTACCTAAAATAAAGTTTTTTATTACTGTTTTCATACCATGCTTTAATATAGCGATATTTCCGAAATACGCATCATGCGAGTATTTCAACATGAAGGTATAATGATGTGCATTTTTATTTTTTGCAGGGTACGCAGTAATACAGCGTTAAACATATTTTTCACAAAATTGAACCAGTATTAAAATCATGACATAATCATGTTTCTACATCATATGAAGGTGTATTTTTGTAAATATTTAGTGTTTGTATCTGCAAGGAATTCTCAAAAAAAATTTCAGTTGGGATGCATATAAGTTTAGTACGCCAGACCCCCAATCAAATACGTTATATAAACTTATTATCACAATTCCAAAACTGGCAACAAGTAATAACCAAACAGGAAGAAGAAGTGTGTTAGAAAGGAGTCAACAACATTTGTTTCCCCTATAACAGACAATCGATTTCTTTTTGTTTGTTAATACATTATGAATTGCAGTGTTAAATGATAAGGTACATGTTCTAAATGTTTTTTTGGAAATAATAATAATTTTAATGCTGACAATAAGAATATTTGGGTTATTAACGTAGTATTTAGCAAATTTTAATTTTGTAGCAATTAAACGAAACTTTGCAGAGAATGTTTACCTATATTGTCACTGAGATATGTAAGGCTAAGAAAGAATGTAAAAAATGTAAAATTTAAACAATTTTAAATATGGTTAAATATTATATACACTTTAAAAAAGAGAATGAATAGCAATTGAAATAGGGAGTAAAATTATACATCTAAATAAACGATTTCTGACGAAATCGATCACATGAGTAGTGAGAGAGTTAGAAGGATAAACCTATTTTTCTTTAACGAGTTTAAACTACTAAGAAGGAATCCATCATGTCAAGTGCCTTAAAATATATGGAAATTATATACACAGAAGAATGAAATACAAATACTTTACCACATATCAAAAGTAACTCGCTAAATGATTTTGTCGATTTGAATCCCAATCACTGCAATCTTCATAATCTATACATATTATTTCTAGTTGTTAATTTTACTGATACAGATACAGTACTTAATGATATAAAAATTTTCAAATGGATTCACGTTGTTAAAAGAGCGTTAAAATTTAATCGCATAATGTATTCCAATGACAAGGAAGCTGCGAATATTTTTAAAAATTACATATTAAAAAAACTACTGAATATAGTATAACAAAGCATAACATTTCGAAAGTAGTTTTAGTTTGTCTCTGACATCCACATATTAACTTCAAAAGGATGTTTTTCTAAATTACAATTAATTGAGATACTGCACAAAAGTAATTAATAAAGTAATTTATAATTAAGTAATAAGTAATTTTTGAAGATATTTGTGTATCTCAGGGTTCAACTAAAATGACTATGAAAATGTTATGCAACTGCACTTCATCATTGGATACCAAGATAATAACCAGCAGTTCCAACTCCAGTTCTAATCGCTATCCTTTTAAAGCATGATTCTAATTTTTAACATTAGGCATTGTATTATTGTCAAACCTTTCTTTCTTGATTTTAAAATAAATATTGTCTCACAACATTTAGTAAGATCATTGGCTTATTCTTATTCTCCGTTAGGTTTATTTCGAGACTATAATTATATAATAATTTTAAAAAATGAAACGACATACATATAGACATTTAAGAAAGTTTCAAATTGGAAGAAATTACTGGTAATCGTTAAGTAATTTCAATGAAAGTTGAACCCTTAAAAGAAATGTTAAAAGTAGAAAGAATGTCGACCACTGAACATCTAACAATATTTATATTAACAGACATAATTATATTATATTGAAGAATATTAGAAAGCTATTGCACATATTAGTCTTAATCTTTTTGCAATACACATATATTTCTCTTTTTAATTTACTATTCACTAAAAATATCAGAAATTCGCCCTAATTCTTTTCTGTATTTTACATATCTTTGTGTGTATCGTTATTATGGGATTGTATTTCGAGATTAAAACAGAATCTTTTTGTTAATGAAATTAAAATGTAAAATAAAAGATTCTTCACCTTACGCGGTAGGGTTCAGTGCTGTGAGGGTTTAGTTTTGTTTTTAAAAGTTTTGCCCGGCGCCAGTCAACAGAAAGTCGACAATCAAATTAAATATATTAATTTATATAAAGAGAAACACTTCAAGTAGGGTGTGTTGGGTGAACCCATTAAAACAATTATGTCCAAAATTGAGCTTTTATTCTCAGATCTACTTACATTTAGTGGACTCGATCAAACGCTCACGTTGTGGCCACACAATCACACTTTTATATACTATACACAATTGTAAGAATATAAGATCAAAATCAACAAGTCGCCCTATTAAAAATACCCACATGGGATCCCATGTTAAAGCACATGTATATTTGGGACACGATTTGGAGCAAGAATTCATGTGGGAATTTGAGTTTGTGTATCTACATAAAAATCTACATGGATTCCTATGTGAGAATACATAAAGGATTCCATAAAGGATTTCATAAGGGGTTTTCATGTTGCTTATATAAGATTTCACATAGGATTTCACAAAAGATTTGACATGTGATTACATTAAGTATATCCATTGTGAGAATCTTCATAGGATTAAAAATTATTTAATTAAAAATTAAATAATAAATTGTATTATCATTTCAAAATAAAAAAAATTCTATAATTTGAAACACTTCTTCTGAGATATAAACTCTCAGTTATATAGTGTTCAAAAATCATGTTAACTGGAGGAAAAGTCGCTCTCGCCACCTGGCGGTGAAAGTATATGAGCTGTAGTATTCTGTATCATTAATAAAAAAACCACGTGAGATCCTATGTAAGATCCCATGTGGAAAATTATATGGAAAATAATATACGATCTCACCTGGGATTTCATATAATTTCCATTTCTATGTAAAATCCTACATAAGATCCCATTGAATTTCCCATGTTATTTTCCACATACACGGAGAAAAATGGATAGTTAAAAGTATATAGTTACAAAAATATATAATCAAATTTACTATCTATATAGTCAGAAATATTATCTTCATGAAATATTAAATATTTCCGTTTAGTATATCCAGATAATCAAACTTTATTATCCTGAATAGTCAACTTGTCGAGCGCTTGCCCAAAAGTTTGACTAAAGATCATACTGCGCTGCAACTTCAAGTCGAAAACATAACCTTAAAACTAGTCATCCCAGTCCCCAGTGCAACACGTGTATTTGTCAGTTTTTATTGAAAGTTCGTTACAAGCTCGTTAGTCTTTTGAAATATTGCAATAGGAATGAATATTTAGTAAGTACAAATTAAAACTTTAAAATTTAAGAATTTTCATTGAAAATTTTTCTGACAACACATTTTTTGTTTAGAATTTGTATCAAAAACGGATTGTGAGAAAAATGTAATGTTAAATTTGCTGGAACAGGGGAAATGTGGAGAAAAAATAATTCGAAGATTTGAAGGTATGATTTTTAAAATCATATTTTATCTAAAAAGTAATTAAATATTTTTAAAAGATACTTTTTTTGTTTTTTATTCACATCTGTCAGAATGATGAAATTTGATTGTAATGAAACATTATTTATTAAAGTTTGCTTTATTTTTAAGAATTCATTATCTTTTATTTCAGTAAACGAATTCAACGATTAATCTTTTCCTTTACTATATAAAGAGAATATTAAAGAAATCATACCGGAAACTGGTCCGAGACTTAATTTTAAAAAAAATTTCTTTGAACAATTTAAATCTGTATATTTTTGTTAAAATGTTTTTTACATTATGGGTATAGATTACTTGAATTAAAAATTCCTGTTTTCATCAAGAGTAATTAATCAATGACAATTTTTTAAATAATTTCTAATAAAATATATTTTTATGTGAATTTTGTACCGATTAGTACGCAATTATTTTTGGTTATATATCTCTATATCTCTCTATGTAATATATAGTCCAAATTATGTTTAAAAAAATTATATTATTTCATTACTATTTATCACTACATTAATTCATTATTTTTATCAAGAGATCTAACTTTTGTTTATTAAATATTTCATACTGATCAACATAGATGTATATGAACACAGCAACTTGTATTTATTATCTAGGATAGTTAAATGTGAATATCTGGGATAATGGCGGTTAACCTTTTAGCTGCGGGGGTGGTCGATATATCGACCAGATATCAGGTCGGGGATTCTACCTGATATTCCAATTAATTTTGTGTATAAATTTTGAATTTTGTATCACCCATGATTATCTAGATAATAGATTTGACTATCTATTTTTCTCCGCATATGAAACCATATGGGATCTTATGTAGGATTTTACATAGAAATGAAAATTATACACTGAGAAAACTGGAGAGTCAAATTCAGAGGTTCAAAAAGTGTATGTTTGCTTTGCTTATGAAGAGAGTTAAATAGTCCTTCTAAAATAAATTTTTAATTGATTATGAAAATCTACTTGTATATTTTACTCCTATTACATCTGAGGGTTAAAAGTTGCGCAGAAAATGTGCACGATCTGATGCGCGCGAAATTATTTTTCTGACATTTTATGTATTTAATTTAGGGGTTAGGTTGCCATATTTATTCATTTCGCGCCGGATAAGGAAGGGATTTCTCAAGATGGTTAATTTGTCCCTCTGTTATAAACTCATTTTCCCTCCAAGAGAAATGGCACGAATATCTGTCAATAGTGTATTTGAATATTGAGAGTGTTATCCAATAGCTAACTCTCAAATATTAACGATTTGTCCCTCCAGATCTTTAGTCCAATACTCCAGTTTTCTCAGTGTATGAAATCCCAGGTGAGATCGTATATTATTTCCTATATAATTTTCCACATGGGAGCTTACATAGGATCTCACGTTGTTTTTTTATTAATGATACAGAATACTACAGCTCATATACTTTCACCGCCAGGTGGCGAGAGCGACTTTTCCTCCAGTTAACATGATTTTTGAACACTATATAACTGAGAGTTTATATCTCAGAAGAAGTGTTTCAAATTCTAGAATTTTTTTTCTTATTTTTAAATGATAATACAATTTATTATTTAATTTTTAATAAAATAATTTTTAATCCTATGAAAATTCTCACAATGAATATACTTAATGTAATCACATGTCAAATCTTTTGTGAAATCCTATGTGAAATCTTATATAAGCAACATGAAAACCCCTTATGAAATTCTTATGGAATCCTTTATGTATTCTCACATAGGAATCCGTGTAGATTTTTATGTAGATACACAAACTCAAATTCCCACATGAATTCTTGCTCCAAATCGTGTCCCAAATATACATGTGCTTTAACATGGGATTTAATGAGTTTGAAAAATAATTGAAAATTAAACAAAAATTGGAAAAAAATCGGACTTTTTTTATAAAAAACATTAATAACTTTTTTGTTTATAAATTTTTGATTTTTTTAACGCCATTCGATAGAGCTCATATGGAAACATAAGAAATGATAATTCGTGAATTTTTCTATTGATTTTTAAGTACCGAAATAAGTCCTCAAACTTCATGCCAAAATTTTGTCTATCTGGGCGTTAAAGGGTTAATGAATTTATACAACATGTGTATGATTCATATTGCATTTATGTTATTTCAGTTTCAAGAATATTGTCAAAAATACTCCGTGTGCAGGATTACATATGTACATTTGCAAATGACGTTGAAAAGAAAAAAGATCTTTTATTATGTCTTTTCTTAAGCATGTACACTCAGATGCAATAATGCTGTCCTTCCGGTTTGACGATATTTTTCAAAGTCGTATGATTTCTGTCAAAATGTTTTCACTTCATGACATATGAGAACATTCGTATGCCACGAACTAAGAATATTTTATAGAAATGACACGACTTTTCAAAATTCCTTTAAACCGGAAGGATAGCATTAATGCATCTGAGTGTATAAATTATATCTCTTGATAAATTTTGATGATCCATAAAACTTGTACATTAAAACTAAATATTTAGTTCATTATTAATAAACTAAATATTCTTTCATCGTACATGCACGATTTACAATTTTATAACACACCAAGAAAGCGTAAACTCCGCAGTTTTTCAGTCAACGTGCGCATATGGGATATAAATGGTTCACGGTCACGCGAATATTTTTATCACGATTTCTACACTCCCATTTAACACGTAACCTTACAGCAATATTGCTACACGGTTTCATACTATCTGATCTGAGCAAAGCCTCTACTCTAAGGTATCACATATCCCTTAGACGCTTTTTTATACATTCTTTTAAAAATTTGACCATAAGTTCTTATTTTAATTCTTGAAATATTTAGTCATGTAAAGTTAACACTTGCTCAACTTTACACGACTGAAGTATTTGCAAAATTTGTGCACATTATGTGCGTTCTTGTTCATATTCCTCCTTGTATGTAAAAAACTCAATTATCTACATGTTTTAAAAAAGATCAGCTAAAATATACTGACTCCTCGCCAATAAATAGTTCGCTGTGGATCAAACGCAATCAACTGAGACTACGTATCAGACACGCCACATCTTTTTTGAGCCCCTAAATAATTTATTGGTCTTAAAGTTACTACGACTTTAAGGTTTACATTCTCATCAATATGTGTTGTTTGCAGATTATCATGACATTAATATTCTACTTTCATCGAAAGAAAAAATTATATATATTTAATAAATCACCATATCCTATATCAAGAGAAATCTAAATAATAATAAATAGACATTCCTGCATTTTTAGTATGAACCGTTCAAACGACACAAGCATTTCATAATCTTAGTACAACAACAAAAAGAACAACTCAGGCAATAGCAATAATTAATTTCTGGCACTCTTTTGAAAAATTTTTTAATTGGTATAATTTATGTCTTATTAATTGTCTGGTCGTAGAACTAAATTATTTTGAACTGTATTAGATCATGTGCATTAACCGAATAAAAAAATCGGCCTCCAGTGACGTCCACTTTAATTTCAAGCCTGCACACTACCGCTGAACACTCTTTTTCAGTCGTCGTATAGTGCAATTCAGCACCCCGCAACGGTCGACTAAGAACTTCTATAAGGATTTCATTCCCCGTTTTTGGATCATTCTGTACAAGGATAGCGCCTAATCCGAATCGCTCGCATCCGTATACAAAATAAAAGGCTGATTCGGTTCAGGAACGAATAAACGTGGCGCGTCGACTAAAGCCTTCTTGACGTCTTTAAAGGACTTTTGTTCAACCGTCGTCCTTTTCTACGGAACTTTTACGCTGGTAAGTTTGTTTAAAGGCAGTCGTCGTTTTAAGGAATCCATTAAACATTAGAACGTTGACGGAGCTCCTGTTAAGCCATATGACATCTTTAAGCACTTGAACAAACCCCTACCCTCGACCACGAACGCAGTATACTTCTAACTGGCTTCGTCTATTAGTATTTGATGGACTCGTATCTAATGTCAAAATATATTTCGCTTCATGCAACTGAGATGAAATCGAGCGCATATTATGTAAATGATAAGCTGTTTTTTTTCGTTTTCTTATTAAGCGGTTGATAATTTATGCAAAATCGAAGATCACCGTTGACCTTTGGCGCGACAACTGGAGAAAAAGCCCAATCACTGTTGCTACTTTGTATATAATTTTTCATTAATAACCGATCGACCTCCTCCTCCATGAATTGTCTAATCACTTCGCTACGTCTGTATGGTTTCTGACGATGAGGAATATCATTTTCCAAATTGATAACATGTTAAGGGAAGTTAAGTTTTGTACGCCTAGACGATAATGAATAATTGAAATTACTTCCGTATAATGACCATGTTTGTGCGAATGGATTGACTTTAACCTCAAAGTTAAGCCAAAAATCCATTCCCAAAATAAGGTCTTGGGATAGTTTACTAAGAATGCTAAACCATTGCGGATCCTAAATATCGCCTATGTGTACTACAAAACCTATTTCCTTCTCTAAGTCTTTAACCGTTTCTATATTTATGTTGCTAGGTTCCTTCGATGAAACTGAAACCTTACTAACCTCTTTTATGCCCCTTCTTTCAGTAACTACTCTTTCATCCGTTTGCATGTTATTCAATCTAACTTTTGTTATAGATATAGATTATATATATGGACCCTCGAAAAGTTGTGATAAATAAGGAAGAAAGTAGTTCTTATTTATGCCGGTTGACGAAAAATGATCCTTCAATAGTAATAAAAACTGTTCCGGATCCTTTGTCGTCGTTGAGAAAGAAATTTTCCAAGACGACAAAATCCTCCCGATCTTAATTGCATCAGGAATATCTTTATATCCTTCATTTCTTAGAGGACTACGCAAATAAGCTCAATCCGCGATATTAGAGTTATTATTTCTCCAAGAGAACAAAGATCCCGGTTGACGACCCGGAAAAGTATATGTTGTTTCATTAAAATTTTAAAATTCCGACTCGTTTTCTTTTCCCTTAAAACCAGGTGTCATTTCGCGATAGCGAGCCTCCGAGACAAAAATATAATTTTTAATCCACTGACCATCCGATGTTGGCTTTGCAACTTTTACCTGAATCAATTTCGAAACCGGTGTTTTTACGCTTTCGTTTGGAAATATTGAGTTTGACTCATTTTTTCTGGTCTTACGTACGCGTCTGTGGAACCGGGTGAATTTTATCCTGCCTGAAATTTATAAATTACATTTCGCGAAGAAATACATTTTCATTTAAGAACGTATTCTAATCCGAACCAGCTGAATAAGTTGGACTTGCACGATTACCCGCCTCCGTTTGTCGATCTGCATTCTCGTAAAGCACTCACTTTGTATACAACAAATTATCTCCAAATTTTAATTGTTTCATAATTTTATTTTGATTTTCTAAAACCTGAGACATTTGTTTAGAAAGAGCCAAAAAATCGTCGACAATATCTATATTCGACACGATTTTCCTTAAATCAACTAATTCTGTTTTTAATTTATTAAAATTGTCAACTCTATCTTTTATTTTATCCATATTTGATTTTAAATTATTAATTTTTTGGGAAATATCCGCGTAAGGGTCATAATGCATTGTAGGGATGTTTCTATTTTCCCCTAGAGAAAACATGTTCAAACTGTCAAGCGACAGTCAATCTCCTTTTTGTAGGTTTATATCTCCAAATATTAATAAATAATTGCACTCTTTTTATGTAACCAGTTGTCTATCACCTTTCTCGGTTTCTTTAATATTTTCCGTCTCCATGGATTCTACTTGATTGTTGCCCCCCTCTTACTCAGTTTGCATCTCCAGATGTCTAGATTGATTAAAATTATCACATCTATTCTTTTTTTAATTTAATCTCTGACTTAAACTACCCTCGAGGTGGTTTAGGCATTCCTTATATGATGAAATTTAAGGAAAAGAAAAAAAAGAGCCATTGCCCTGTGAATTTAACATAACCTGAAGATTTACGTTTGTAATTCTGTTGGCAAGATTGTTTTTAATCTTCTGCTCTGTGGTGTTTACATTTTTAGCCGGCCGGCATGTGATTAAATTATCGCAAATTATAAGATTTTGTAAGTAAAAAAATCATGAGAAGATTTGAACGTGGTGCTCAAAAAAGGAAAGCTAAAAAACAGACAGATGATTTCGATTCAAAGTTGCCAAAATTAACAAATTAATTTAATCCGGTTTTAAAAGAGGTTAATGTTGATGGAAACAATGATAATGATATAAAATCAAAGAAATTTGTTGAAAATTATGAACATTTTGATCAGGAGAAAGATTTATTAGGTATGTAATATACTCTACTACTTCTTATTTAAAAAATTCGTTTTAAATTTAGGTCGTTAAAAAGTAAATGTTTATTTATATTTTTCACAAAGTTTAATTTTTAAGAATTTCTTGCAGTATTATAATTATTATAATTATTACATTCAAATATATTCACAAGCTACGTATGAATATTTCATACCTATATATTTTTTAGACAGAATTTGAAAATAATATTGCAATCAACAAAGAATAGGAAATTTCGAGCAATTTAGAAAATACGTCGGAAACTTCAGGCAATACAAGTCAAAAATGCAACGGACCAACCTGAAAGTTTTCGCAATTTGACAGGTATGTATGGATTTAGATACTTAAAGGTTTTTAGATGTTTAAATAAATTCTTTAAGCACGAAAATGAATATTTTTAGAAGTGTTATCCAAGGATATTTTTAAAATAAGAACAGTGATTTTTCTGCTTCGGGTCGTGAGTACAAGTCTGAAAACCGTACTAGATATTTTAAATCTAATTTTTTTGAAAGAACTTTGGCTAATCAAGAAAAGTGTCATCGTAAATGGCTGATGTACTCTGAATCTACGGGAAATGTGTTCTGCTGTGCATGTAAATTATTTTCAAAAAATCTTGAAAATTCGTTTGTTGGAAAAGGTTTTTCTGATTGGAAACATAGCCATGAGAAAATAAATAAACACGAAAATATAGTACTGAACATAAAAATTGTATGGTGATTTGGTTTACTCGAGAAAGCCATACACATCACATTGATAATGAACTAAATTCACAAATCAATTCAGAAATAGGATAATAGAAAGCAGTTTTGAAGCGTGTAGTGGAAGTAATTCGATTTTTAACTGAACGTGGTCTTGCATTTCGAGGGACGAATGAAGAATTTGGGTCTCCTGATAACGGAAAATACCTTGGTAATTTAGAATTAATTGCAAAATTTGATCCTTTTTAGAGAAACACATTGATTTACATGGGAATAAAGGCCGGGGACTTACATCTCTTTTATCGAAAACTATTGTTGATGAACTAATTAATCTAATGGCTAAGAAAGTGTCTGATCACATATCTGAAGATGTTAACAAGGCAAAATACTTTGGCCTTATTGTGGATTCAACACCAGACATCTCTCATGTCGATCAATTATCTATAATTATTCGATATTGTTTGCATGGCAAGGTACATGAAAGGTTTTTACAATTTATACCAATATCAAGTCACACAGGAGAATCACTTTGTAATGTAATTTTAAAAGTCTTATCTAATCATAATATTTGTATTGATAATTGTCGAGGACAATCGTACGACAATGCGAGTAATATGTCAGGAAGATATTCTGGGGTGCAAGCTCGCATGATTAATTAATTAATAAAACTAGCAAATTTTTGCAAGCAGTTGAGACAGACTTGTCGATAGCTAACAATATGTTAAAGTCCTTAATTGAATTTGTGGAATCAATACGAGACAAATTTACAGAATTTGAAGAAAAGGCACTAAATTTAGAAACTTTTGTTTGTAGTCAGTATCACGATGAAAACAAGTGTATCAAGAAAAAAAAATTTCCAGACGGAAGTGTTAAAAAATCTGATTGTTTAACAGGGAAGTCTAAATTTAAAATTGAAAGCTTTCTTGTTATGGTAAACAAACTTGCAGCTGAATTGAGAAAAAGAAATTATGTTTAGAATGATATTACAGAAATGTTTAATTTTCTAATGAACCTAGGAAACAGTGATGACTTTGATGAAATAAAAAACAATGCAAATAAACTTATAGATTTTTATCCCACAGATTTGGAGAGTACACTACTTAGTGAATTGGAACAATTTATTCCTTTTTTGAAGTTATAGCATAACAATGAAGAAAAAATGCCTGTTACAAAAATATTAAAATGTATGGTGGATTCGGATATAACTTCAATTTTTCCAAATGTTTTTATTGTATTTAGAATTATCTTGTCTATTCCAGTTACCAATTGTGAAGCTGAAAGATCCTTTTCTACACTTTCTAGAATAAAGTCTGAGCGAAGATCTACAATGACTGAAAAACGATTGGTAGGACTAAGTTTATTAACCATAGAAAAAGATCTTCTCAAAGATTTGTCATTTGATGATATAATCGAAGATTTCGCAAAGCAAATGTTGCGAAAAAAGTGCAGTATTTAATCTTAAGTTACCTTAATGTATGTACAAGTTAAAGTTTCAACTTTTAAAAATAAAATTATAATAAGTTTGTGTCTTTATATTCTATTTTAATTAACGAGGCAAAATAAATCCTTTACAAAAAGTGAGTATTTATTTTAGTTAATTGAAGTGGCTTAGGGCCTTAAAAATTGTTATGCCCTGGGCCTCAATTATCTTTAATCCGTCACCTCTTCTCGATTATTATTGATAACCCGAAATCCTCCAGAGCTTTAAATATGCGGGGTTATTTATCGCATTAAAAAGGAAAAGGAAGAAAACGAAAGAAAGTACTCCAAAAAAGAAAAAAAAATTCTTCCTCCCTTATTTTTTTTTGAATTTATTTTATCGCGTTTTTTTCTAACGACCTGCCACGCTCTAATTCAAACAAGTTAAATATGTCCTTATTAGGGCAATAATTCGCGGCAACTCTTATTAATAACTCTAAATTAGTCAAAACTCGAAAAAATTAAATAATTTACTAATATGGAAGTCCACTAACCAATAATCCTTAGAATGAAAAAAAATCAAGGTTTACTGTTTGTAGAATACCTAAATAAATAATAATATAAATAAATACATAAACAAGTATTAGCAATACAATATAATAATATAAATATAATAATAATAATAGTATAAATGATAATAGTTTACAATGATAAAAATTCAATAAAACACAAAACAATTAGTAACATTTAATAAAACTCAAATCATTTATATCCTAAAATTTCTAAAATCATTCAGCAAAAAAAATAAACATGAAACAATTATCAATCGACACCATAGTATACTATTAATAAAATAAAATTCATCAATAAATTTAATTCTTGGTAAGCAGGGCAAAATATAACTTCTAAGACGACTCATTTATTTCTAATAATTAATTCTACACAAGAATTAAAAACAATTTTGCTTGTGTGCAAAATAATATTTTTAATAATAATTTCAAATTTTCCAATTGTCGGAGCAAGTTCCAAAAAAAAAATTAGTTTATCACAATAATGTCATCTTTTTTTATTTTCAAGACACACTACATTCAATGTTTTCTATCGGTTTATCAGAGCAACATCTTTATCAACCAACAGAAGATTCAAAATGGTAGTCAACAGCAATATTTAGTATTTTCAAGAATGTCAAAAAACTATGTAGCAAGATACAAGTCAATACAATTCGTCGAAAAAAATACAAAACACAATTGTGTTAAAAATTCCTGTGAAGGATCTTATACAGGATCCTGTTCCACGAATATTCGTAAGATCCTCTGCAAGTTCGTACATAAGAACGCAATAGCGTTCTTATGTACCCAGGGTTACCTAATGAACCTTAATAAGATCAAGCGTGTTATCTTTTGTACCGAAACTATCAACAACATAGCATCCTGGACAGTTTCCTTTGTAAAATCATTTGCAAGATCTTGCATTATCAATCTCGAAGTCAAAAACTCAGCTTAAAATCCCCGTACAGGATCCTGAAAGGATCTTTTCGGGATCCTGTGCAGGTTCCGATGCAGGAACTTTAGCTATTAAAGGTTCATGTAAAGGTTTCTGTACCGGAACACTTGCAGGAACATGTATAAGAAACTTTGTAGAGTTTCCTGTACAGGAACCTTTGCAGTTTTGTAAACTGCAGGTACCTAAGTGTAAATGATCCTGTAAGGGACGCGTAAAAGATCCTATACGGTTTCTTCAATTAATTTATTTGGTAATTATGCAGAAGAAGGACTTTTCCCAATTTTAAAGATTTTTGGTTAATTTTTTTTGGAATGTCTTTCATTTGACTAGTAATTAAAGAATCCGGTGGGGGAGGATAAAAAAGTTACTTACAGAACGCCAGGGCTGGGAAACAAATATTTTTTTTTTGGTTTTTGACGTTTTACTCGGTAAATAATAAAAATTTTGAAAAATGTTCTACATAAAAGTTGTAGATCTTGTTAAGATACACATTTTATGTTACATGCAATTTTTTCATAAATTGAGTATTTTTCGAGAAAAACACAAAAAACGGAAAATAACCATAGAAACGTTTTAATGCAGAAGGGAGTCAAATAAACTTCCTAGATGGTACTAGAAGGTATCCAAATTAGACCAGACCCCCCTCCAATGTTTAAAAAAAGGCGTTTTGAAGGTGCATCCACAATACATCGTTCAATGGCGGGCGAAGCCCGCCGCACCTGATTTCCTTTAACGTTTAATGCAGAAGGAAGTCAAATTAAGTTCCTAGTTTGTACTAGAAGGTATCTAACTTAGACCAGAGCCTCCTCCAACGTTTAAAAAAAGGCGTCTTGAAGGTGCATCCACAACACATCACTCAAAGGCGTGTGAAGCCCGCCGCACCTAATTTCCTTCCACGTTTAATGCAGAAGGGAGTCAAATTAACTTTCTAGTTGGTACTACAATATGTCTAACTTAGTCCAGACCCTTCTTCAACGGATTTGACTCCCTTTCTGCATTAAAACGTTAAAGGAAAACAGATGCGGCGGGCTTCGCCCGCCTTTGAGCGATGTGTTGTGGATGCACCTTTACAACGCCTTTTTTTAAACGTTGGAGGGGGTCTGGTCTAATTTGGATACCTTCTAGTACCATCTAGGAAGTTTATTTGACTCCCTTCTGCATTAAAACGTTTCTATGGTTATTTTCCGTTTTTTGTGTTTTTCTCGAAAAATACTCAATTTATGAAAAAATTGCATGTAACATAAAATGTGTATCTTAACAAGATCTACAACTTTTATGTAGAACATTTTTCAAAATTTTTATTATTTACCGAGTAAAACGTCAAAAACCAAAAAAAAAATATTTGTTTCCCAGCCCTGGCGTTCTGTAAGTAACTTTTTTATCCTCCCCCACCGGATTCTTTAATTACTAGTCAAATGAAAGACATTCCAAAAAAAATTAACCAAAAATCTTTAAAATTGGGAAAAGTCCTTCTTCTGCATAATTACCATTTATTTATATTTTTAACTCCTGCGCAGTAGTTTTCTATGAGTTTTTCGAATGCGCAAACCATTTTTCTGTCGAACTGTGTTATACGCCCTTTCGACTTGTTGTGGTGGAAAGAGGTCCGAATTCAACCTTGTTTCCTCCCTGCTTCCTCCGAATTTAATTTTAATTGAAAATAAGCAATATTTAAAATATTTTAGTTAAGAAAAACAATTGGGAGTATTAAGTATTAATTATTAGAGTAAATTTGTGCATTATTTAAGTAAAATTAAATAATTATTTGTAATAAAAAGTGTTTTAACCCTAGAGGATCCTGTACGGGGATTTTCAGCTGAGTTTTTTACTTCCAGATTATTGTTAATGCAAGATCTTACAAATGATTTTACAAAGGAAACTGCCTAGGATGCTATGTTGTTGTTTGTTTCGGTACAAAGGATAACATGCTTGATCTTATTAAGGTTCATTAGGGAACCCTGGGTAGTAGCGTTCTTATGTACGAACTTGCAGAGGATCTTACGAATATTCGTGGAACAGGATCCTGTATAAGATCCTTCGCAGGGATTGTTAAAAGGGAATATTTACACAAAAAACGCTAAAAATATAGCAAGATACGAAATTCAAATACAATTCAAATTCAATACATAAATAATTTTGTCAAAAATTAAAACTTTATTCCTGGTTCTTTTATCATAAAAAATCAACAAAATCAATAGTCACACTTATCATCAATTTCATTAATAATATAAAATAAAATCTGGGAAATATTCGTCAAATTAATTTTATTCCAAAGACTAATATTTTGCACGTAACTTGAGACGGTTGACTGTAAACATTGCCGACTCTCGAGGTCTCGCAAGTAATCACAATAATTTTCGATTTAAGGGCATTTGAACTACTATGACGTCACAATGTTTGAAAAGCATGAGTTTTAAAATTGTGACGTCATAATAGTTCAAATGCCCTTAAAAGAAATCTTTTCACTAAATTTTTCTACTGTAATTCTTTCAAATAAAAAATTTTAAAATAATAAATAAAAAAGCAATTTTTGTATTACTGAAATTTCACAAAATAATAATAAACAAGTTGTGAATTAAGATGTTCATTACATGAACATTTTTGCTTCCTCTTTACGATAAGCAAGAAATTTGCTTTAAAGTGAATTTTTTCATTTTATTTAATTCTATTAATGCTAATTAAATATATTCTTTTTATACATCAATCGATTCGTCTTGATGAAATGAAGATTTTTAGTTTGTTTTTAAGTCAAGAGTAACATTTTATTATAAGGCAACATGATTTTTAAGAAGGAAATAAATTTCTAATAAAAGTGCGATTTTTTGGTTTTAATTATGTTTAATTCTATAAATTCAAATGCAATATATACTTTATATATACCAATCGATCTGTTTTAATGCAACGGATAAGTTTATTGAAAAAATGAGTAAAATTTTATAGTACTGGAATATAATTTTGATGAAAGAACTAAATTTTTGATAAAAAAAGGTAATTTTTCTGCTTTAATTGTCATTAACTCTATAAACTCTCATACAATTTATACTTTATATATACCAATCGATTCGTCTTGATGCAAAGAATAAGATTTTATTATATATTAACTTCAATATTCAATTCAAAAATTTTTTTTTGAAAAAAGTAAAAAAAACTTTTTTATAGATTTTTTAATGTCCATCAATCCATTTCGAGATATTTTTTTGATAAATATGCCTAGCAATTTTGAGCCGAATTCGTTAAAACCTCTTCGAGTTATCGTGTTCACAAAAAACGGGATCCACACACACACACACATACATACATACATCCGGACAATTGTTCAGGGGCTTAAATAACATAGTCCTATATACAAGAAAATTTATTAGAAGGATTTCTAAAAATTTTATAAATTAAACGACTACAAAGCTTCCTCACGAGGAAGCAAAATTATTAGATACTCATTTCAATTCAATTATTATTTTTTACAATTTTCAAATAATATTCATCTTTATATCAATTAATTTTAATATTTTTTAAAAAAGTTTTTTGAGAATTTTAAAATCAATTTTCATTAGAAAATCCAATTATTTAAGTAGAAACAGCTATTTTATTGAATAATTGAATGTTCCTATATAGGATCATTTGGGGGGAATGTAAACAGTAGATGTTTCAGCTAAATTTACAAATTTAAAAATAAGTACGTTGTCAAAATTTTTACCTCAGGTCACCTACAAGATGTTCTGAGTACTTCCAATATTTTATTTTGACAATTGTCAATGCTATAGTGTAAGTTCTCTTTTAATACAAAAGAGATTTAAAATCAAAATTTTACTGTTTCAATATTTTGTCTTGCAATTGCATAAAAAAAAATTAAAAAATTAAATTAAAATTTTTCATTCTTGGGCTATTAACAAACTACGTCACGCTTTTTTAGACTAATTTCGACCCCCTACTCCCCCCCTCCTTCGTCTCATTTTTTTTCATACAAAAAAATTGTTTTTCCACACTTTGTCACACATAGCTTGACACCCACCCAGCCCCTAAGAGCCCCCTTTCTTATCAATACCTGAACAAAAGTTTGCTTTGATTTTTCATTTTCGTCAATTAAGTTAATAAATAATTAGGTGTTTACATTTACCCCGAGAATGGGAAAACTCGGGGTAAATGTAAACATAAATTCAACAACCTTAAAAAAAATAATTTAATAATTTATTGGATCTGCTATTTTGAAATTTAAAAATTCGATTTTAGATTCTTATTCAGCAACCCTAAAAACTATTTTTTACCAAGTTGAATGAAAATCTATTAAAATTGGTTCAAGTTATTGAAGTTTTACATTACTAAATTTGTAATGGTTAATTGTTTATTTTATATGCTACATATTATCAGTCAGCTGGTTGATTTTTTTTATACATCTACGAAGAATTTTTTTCAGTTTTTCCATCCCTTAAAACAGCAGTATACTTGAAATAACTTGTTTCTTAAACCTCGCTTAACTACAGTGGTGTTTACATTTGCCTCGAATTTTAGTAAAATTTCATGATCTCTGGGTACATGTAAACAGTCAGTTTTAAGCGATTCAAGTACATCAATATTTTTTGTACTTCATAAAATTTTTCTAGGGAAGTAAAGTAACAAGTTCATGCAAAAAAATGTATCCGTTTTACGTTTTAACAAAAAAAAAGAATGTTTTTGGTGAAACATAGATATTCCGATTACATTTATCTCAAATGACTAATTAAATTCTTATACAGGTAATTATGCAGAAGAAGGACTTTTCTCAATTTTGAAGAAAAACGGTTAATTCTTTTTGGAAAAGCTTTCAATCAGCTAGAAAATTGAAAATTCGTTGGGGGAGGATGAAAAAGTTACTTACAGAACGCCAGGGCTAAAAACAAAATTTTTTTTTTGGTTTTTGATGTTTTACTCGGTAAATATTAAAAATTTTGAAAAATGTTCTACATAAAAGTTGCAGATCTTGTTAAGATACACATTTTATGTTACATGCAATTTTTTCATAAATTGAGTATTTTTCGAGACAAACACAAAAAACGGAAAATAACCATAGAAACGTTTTAATGCAGAAGGGAGTCAAATTAACTTTCTAGTTGGTACTACAAGATGTCTAACTTAGTACAGACCCCGCTCCAACGGATTTGACTCCCTTTCTGCATTAAAACGTTAAAGGAAATCAGGTGCGGCGGGCTTCGCCCGCCTTTGAGCGATGCGTTGTGGATGCACCTTCAAATCGCCTTTTTTTAAACGTTGGAGGGGGGTCTGGTCTAAGGGTGCAGTCCCATACTAAGCAGAAAACAGAATGCAAAGCAGAATTTCGTGAGTGCAAGAGAAATAGTCAGATATTACTATCCTTTCCACTCTCACGAAATTCTGCTTTGCATTCTGTTTCCTGCTCAGCATGGGACTGCACCCTAAGTTGGATACCTTCTAGTACCATCTAGGAAGTTAATTTGACTCCCTTCTGCATTAAAACGTTTCTATGGTTATTTTCCGTTTTTTGTGTTTGTCTCGAAAAATACTCAATGTATGAAAAAATTGCATGTAACATAAAATGTGTATCTTAACAAGACCTGCAACTTTTATGTAGATCATTTTTAAAAATTTTTAATATTTACCGAGTAAAACGTCAGAAACCAAAAAAAATTGTTTTCCAGCCCTGGCTTTCTGTAAGTAACTTTTTCATCCTCCCCCAACGAATTTTTCATTTTCTAGCTGATTGAAAGCTTTTCCAAAAAGAATTAACCGTTTTTCTTCAAAATTGAGAAAAGTCCTTCTTCTGCATAATTACCCTTATACATAATTTTATCAACAAATGTTTAAATAGTTGATCATGCTCCTCAAAAATGTAAGAGTAAATTTATACAGATTAGTTACTATATTTTATAGGCATTTCACGGAAAATAGTACGGTTGGGACATCCATATATACACGAATATAAACAGTCTATCTAGTTTTCATGTAGATGATGACCATAGAATTGGATATGGTAACCATATAAAATGGATATCCCATACGTATATCTCTGTGTTGTTATACATAAAGTCTTTCAGAGTAGCTGATTTACAGAAAATTAGAAAATTGAAACATTAACAGCATTAATTTAACAAAAGAGATTGTAAATTTGCTACTTTTAAAGAGATATTATTTTACAAGTATTTCTACAAAATTCCGTAAAAAACTGTAAATATTCAATAATTTAATGAAAATTGCTTGTTTGTAGACATGGTGTAGCATCACAAAACTTGTCGTTCAGACAAATGAGAAGCAGTATGGATAGAAAAAATAAGAAAACTATTCCCGAAGATGTGGATTCAATAACTGCTTTCGTGGATAACATTAACCTTTTTGAATGGAGACGTCTTTTGGGCCACAATAATGTTTCGCTGTCGTATACCCTTGTAACCAAGGCCTCGGCAATAATTATGAATCAGGAATTTTTCAAGAATCTTTTAGATAATAAAAAGGAGTATGTAATGCACCTTTCACAATCATTTCTACCATCACCAGACTGGTGCAAACAACTCTTGACAATTTTAAAGATTTATCGAAACAATGTAAGTAATCATTAACAATGTAAGTAATCATTAAATAATTACTACTAAAAAATATTCTGATTCACATTAAACAAGTTGTGAATTAAGATGTTTATTACATGAACATTTTTCTTCCTCTTTACGATAAGCAAAAAATTTTCTTTAAAGTGAATTTTTTCATTTTATTTAATTCTATTAATGCTAATAAAATATATTCTTTTTATACATCAATCGATTCGTCTTGATGAAATGAAGATTTTCAGTTTGTTTTTAAGTCAAGAGTAACATTTTATTATAAGGCAACATGATTTTTAAGAAGGAAATAAATTTCTAATAAAAGTGCGATTTTTTGGTTTTAATTATGTTTAATTCTATAAATTCAAATGCAATATATACTTTATATATACCAATAGATCCGTTCTAATGCAACGGATAAGATTATTGAAAAAATGAGTAAAATTTTATAGTACTGGAATATAATTTTGATGAAAGAACTAAATTTTTTATAAAAAAGGTAATTTTTCGGCTTTAATTGTCATTAACTCTATATTTCGAGATATTTTTACGATAAATATGCCTAGCAATTTTTAGCCGAATTCGTTGAAACCTTTTAGAGTTATCGTGTTCACAAAAAACGGGATCCACACATACACACTCACACATACACACATACATCCGGACAATTGTTTAGGGTCTTAAATAACATAGTCCTATATAGAAGAAAATTTATTTATAGGATTTTTAAAAATTTTATGAATTAAACGACTACAAAGCTTCTTCACGAGAAAGCAAAAGCAATAAAATTAACCCAACGTGGCCCACGTTGGGCGCCAATTGAAACAGGATGTTTTTGTTAATAAAATTAAAATATAAAATAAAAGATTCTTCACCTCACGCAGCAGGGTTCAGTGCAGTGAGAGTTTAGTTATTTTTTAAAAGTTTTGCCCGGCGCCAGTCGACAATCAAATGAAATAAAATAAATTAATTTAAATAAAGAGAAACACCTCCAGTAGGGTGAGTTGGGTGAACCCAAACAATTATGTCCAAAATTGAGCGTTTATTCTCAGATCTACTTACATTTAGTCGACTCGATCAAACGCTCACGTTGTGGCCATACAATCACACTTTTATATACTATACAAAATTTCAAAATCAACAAGTCGTTCAACATTCGAACCAGGAATGAATTAGTCGGCCGGCACGCATCTTTTCCAAAATATTGGCGCCTGCGCACAGTACATCAAACCAGGGTCGCATGAACTGCCTTTTGGGCCCTACTCACCCTTAACTAAGCCTGATCTTGGTCAGTGACAACAACAACGAGTTTCATCCCTCTGCTTGTTGGGTCCAAGAACCGGCACTAGTAAGACTCGTTACAAAAATGGTTGACAAGAATTTATGAAAATTAAACTGTAGTTTTTAATTTTTTAATTATTTACATAACTAGATGCTTTTAAAGACAAACTGTAACATAAATATGAATTAAAATATTTATAACATCAACATCCCATAATTAGTTTTAACTAAAATTGATTATCGTAACATTATTTACTAAGATATTACCAAATTTTTACAAAGCCTACAAAATATTTTATTTAGATAATCAAATAACTCTGTAATTCAACAAAAAAAATTGGATTCATCCAACTAAACAGTTTTGTTGTACATTTATAAAATATTGTATTGGTACAACCAAATTTTTGTTGCCGGTGATGACCATGCATTAACATAGCGATCTTTATTTATTATAATACCCAGTGAGAAATTTCTCACCGGTCCAATATCGGTCCAATATTGGGAGCCAAGAGACCGATCATCGGTCCAATAAAGGCTCCCAATATTGGACCAATATGGGCTGATGCTTGGGATGTAACGGCATCGCCAATCATCGGTTGTTAATATTGGTCCAATATTGGCCAAATATTGGCAACCAAGAGAAAAAAAAATTTTTAAATAAATTTTTTTAATTAAATAATAATAATAAATTAATGTTTATAATTTTTGTTTATTATATTTATTTAATTAATTATTTAATTATTTATTTTTAATAATTTATATAAATAATATATTATTTATAAATTATAATTATTTAAAAATGCAGCAGCTATTAGGAAACAGCATTCTGCAAAAAAAATTCTATCATTGAAAAGTCAATGATAGGCGAGAGCGAGAGATATCCGCGTCATTAAATAGATTCGCAGATATACTCTGGTCTCGCGATGAATCTCTCGATACTTATATACACTGGAGTCGCCGTGTCAGTTGCGAGAACGGTTACAGCGTCCCTCTTGCGGCAGAGATTGGATTTTTCGCGTGGTAAAGTGAAGTGTGAAAAATGTGTATGAGCCGTCGGTAACATTGATTTCTCTTCTCCCTAAAGTTCATTTGAACGTTCAGAACTTTAGAATTTACCACGCGAAAAATCCAATCTCTGCCGCAAGAGGGACGCTGTAACCGTTCTCGCAACTGACACGGCGACTCCAGTGTATATAAGTATCAAGAGATTCATCGCGAGACCAGAGTATATCTGCGAATCTATTTAATGACGCGGATATCTCTCGCTCTTGCCTATCATTGATTTTTCAATGATAAGATTTTTTTGCAGAATGCTGTTTCCTAATAGCTGCTGCATTTTTAAATAATTATAATTTATAAATAATATATTATTTATATAAATGATTAAAAATAAATAATTAATTCAATAAATATAATAAACAAAAATTATAAACATTAATTTATTATTATTATTATTTAATTAAAAAAATTTATTTAACAATTTTTTTTTCTCTTGATTGCCAATATTCGGCCAATATTGGACCAATATTAACAACCGATGATTGGCGATGCCGTTACATCCCAAGCATCAGCCCATATTGGTCCAATATTGGGAGTCAATCGGCACCCAGCACGGCAACCAATATTGGACCGATATTGGACCGTTTAAAGTCTATTGGCAATTTCTCACTGGGTACTTTCAAAATATATCATGCGAGAGTTTTAACATGGAGATATAAAGATGCGCACTATTGCTTTTTGCAGGGTACGCTATAATAAAGCGTTAAACAAATTTTTTTTACAAAATTGAGCCATAATTAAAATCATAACATAATCATGGTTCTGCCCCTAATAGATTTTTATAAAAATTCAATTTTTGTACCTGCGATGAATTCTTAAAGGAATTTTTTGTTGAGATGCATATAAGTAAGCATACAACTAAACAGGAAGAAAAAGTGTACCAAGAAGGAGTCAACAACATTTATTTCCCCTATAACAAACATTTAGTTTTTTCTGTTTGTCAATACATTATGAATTCCAGTGTAAAATGATAAAGTACATGTTTTAAATGTTGTTTTTGATATCTTGATAATAATTCTTGTTCCAAATCGCTAAATGCTTTTGAAGAAGATAACAAAATTTTATCTGCAGAAAATTTTGAATCACGAGTTCTCAAGCAATAAAAATACTGACAATAAGAATATTTGGGTTATTAATGTATAATAGTTAGAAAATCTTATATTTGTTGCAATTAATCGAATCTTTACAGAGAATGTTAATCTATTGTCACTGAGATATGTGAGGCTAAGAAAAAATGTGACAAATGTACAAATAAATCATTTAAAAATAGTAATACGTTTTAAATGCGGTAGCAATCAGAAATTGCAAAGATTCTATAGTTAGTATATTATTTGCTATTAAGATTTTAAAATTTTTTAAATGTGATTCAATATTATTTACACTTTAAAAAAGAGAGTAAATAGCAATTGGAATAGGGAGTAAAATTATACATCTAAATAAACGATTTCTGACGATATCGATCACATGAATAGTGAGAGAATTAGAAGGATAAACCTATTTTTCTTTAACGAGTTTAAAGTACTAAGAAGGAATCCATCAGGTCAAGTGCCTTAAAATATATGGAAATTATATACACAGAAGAATGAAATACAAATACTTTACCACATATTAAAAGTAACTCACTAAATGGTTTTGTCGATTTGAATCCCAACGACTACAATCTGCATAATCTATACATATTATTTGTAGAAGTTAATTTTACTAATACAGATACGAAATATAAAAAAACTTAAAATAATATGTTTTTAATTATATTGAACCAGAAAAAAATAATTTATCGTTGGATACTTCATATAATGTTACTAATACTATCCAACACACAGTACAGTATAAGAATTTTCAAATGGATTCACGTTGTTGAAAGAACGTTAAAATTTAATCGCATAATGTATTCCAATGACAAGGAAGTTGCGAATATTTTTGAAAATTACATATTAAAAGAACTGCTATATATAATATAACAAAGCACGAATGGTGCGGTTAGGGAAGTGGAAGGGTGACCGCCTTGGTGTCCGCTGTTTTTCTCACTACTTTCGTGATTTATCAAGCGGGAGGTTTGACGTTGAGGTATAATGATGTGCACTGTCGATTATTGTCCAGTACACACCATTAGAACTCGACTGTCGATAAACCGTTCTGCAGGCGCAAAAATTTAGTATAAGGTATAGTTTTTAAGGAAATTTTCACAGGGGCAGTTTTAGTTTGTCTCTGACATCCACAAATTAATTCCAAAAGGATGTTTTTCTAAATTACAATTAATTAAGATTCTGTACGAAAGTAATTTTAAAAAATTTATTTTCGAAGTTAATTTGTGTTTTTCAAGGTTCAACTAAAATGACTATGAACAGTAAGTAGGGAAGAAAGGGGCAGATGGCAGAGCCGGTATAAAATCGGAGATGAAGAAATGAAGAAGACGACCCGTGTGGTGAAATTAGGGACTCTACAGGTATCCTGCACTTTCGCCGTCATAACGGTTTTACCCACACAACGTCGTTTGTACGTTGGAACATAGAGAGAAAATTTGTTTCTGGAGTTGCATCGTGTGTTTTTTTAAGTGTGAGAATTGCAGCGAGAAGCTCACAGATTCGTGGAGAACAAAAGAATGGAGTTAGAGAACTTGTAGTGTGTTGTTTCTGAGTTTTTCTCTGTATTTTTAGTTACCCTGTTCATTCCAGGAGCTCATAGTCGGTGAACCAACGAGGGGAAATAAAAGAGAGCCAGAGCAGTCATTATCGTGGGTGAGTAATTTGCCAATATTGTGCCAGTCGTTTCCCGTCGTTGGCAATTTCTGCTTGCCAATTATTTGAGCAGAAAACTCTCTTAGTGAATGAGAAACTCAGAAGTTGTAATTGTTGTCGGTTGGATGAACCAGAGTTAAAGTTTATTAAATAATCTGAAAATTATTTGGCGCCTAATCGCGAAATGCATTCTATTCAATTGTTTCTGACATAAGCAGAAATTTAGACTATAACCAAAATAGTTTAAAATAATGTTATAATAATGTTACAAACGAACACTCAAATAACAATATTCATTTACCATTTCTATGCGATCGACTTTTTTGTTCCCGTTTTCCAATTTCTAGCTTTTTCCCGTGTCAAAGACTTATTAAGATATTAATCCCTTGGTGAGGAGGGGACGCATTCTAATCCCTTATTACTCTGCCAGGTATCCCCTGGAATTGATAAAGCATCTCACCACGTCCAGGTCACTGAAACGTCTGCATCTCAGCATATGAGGTTTCAAGTACTAACAAGGTAGGAAATGGAAAAATTCTTCTGCTGCAAGAACATTCACTTCGAACATTTCTGCCCAAAGAAGACTGGTGTAAAATGAATAGGAAAAGCAGTTAGCTGCCCAAATTCAGTCGCTTGACAAAGGGGTTTGGTACATTACGGCACTGCACATTTCATCAGATCACTATAACTCTGCATCTCAGGCTTGCGTTGCATTTAGCAAGTTATAATTATCCTCCATGTCCCCTTTAGCCGCTTTTTACGACACACGGTAGATACAGATGGCCTATTCTGAATCCCGAAACCACCACGGGTGGGCAACACCTGCAGCTGCTTTGGGCTTTTGGCAGAGGACGAAACTCTGCATATTGATACGGTAAAGAAGGCGGCTCTCACTATGAGCAGGATGCCCGAGCAGGGATGCAGAAGTCTAGTACTAAACATATCAAACTTCCAAATTTAATTTTATTCATCTTAGAATTACGTAGGGTGTAATATAGAATGATCAAAAAGGTGAATTTTAAATTCCGCTTTAAGATCTTTATATCTAATATCAGTCTTCTTATATTTATATCTTTTTATTTTTAAGAATAGATTAGAAGAAGAATTTTTCACTTGTGGATGAAGTACGGTATGATGACGCCAAGATGGACTGCAATCTAGATTTCGGAATTTATCGAAAAACTGGCTATATTAAAAGTGTCTGAGTGATTGTCCCAATATGCCATGACTTGCGCCCAAGGGGACATTCGAATGGGAACAAAGGACAAAAGAATTAGTATTTATGTGAATAATCAGGCGGACCTAAAGGCTCTGAAAAATCCTGCAGAAGACTCGAAATTCGTCTGAGAATGCCGTAGCGTAACTAGTTTTGAGACGGTAGTGATAGGTTCAGAAGCAGCAGTGGTAATAATGTGGTTCTTGGTTAAAGGAGCTATAGTATCCCTAGCGTTCAATAAGACCAGAAGTTGTCAATGTAACGACACAAGAGATTCTAGATTTCTGAATAAGTTCTGCATAAGTTACATTAAAACAAGCGAACTAGAGTTTTGAACAATGGGTACTGTATGAATTCAAGGGCCAAGCATGTCAGAAACACCAATTGGAGGCTGAGAACCTCAAAGCTCGCACGGGACGTATTATTTCCCAGACAATTGAGTTCTAATAGTATGTAATTTGATAGTGCACACAATTATATCTCAACAAAAAATCTCCCGTTTGATATGTCTCGACTGCAGTAGAATTACAATAAAGCCAAATAAATTTACCGATAGAACATTTTTTTGTTTTTATGCCGTAACATTACACTTATACTATATATGTAAATATCGTTTGAAAACATTTTTATAAAGTTTAATGCAAATATCAATTAGTTAATAAATGATTTATAAAGAGTTAAGGCATCAGTTTCAACCATTAAAAACTTTGTTAAAATTGTATCCACGTTTAAATTTCATATATGAGAAACAAATTTAATTAATTCAATTTTTTTCGTCAGATCAATACTATATACTTTACTTATACTACGCTTATACTCAGATCAATATTTTCCTTAAAATTAAAATCTACTTTACGAAGAATTTATAATTCAACAATTTCGGTTAATGACGACAATTTTTCTGCAGCACTGTGTATACAAGATGTTTCAGAAAAACTCAGATTTAAATTATGTACTGCGCCTTTTTGTAAGCATATGTGACGGTCCACGACAAAACGTGCCTTAGCTCTCGAATGATATTCTACGGAAAAAGTAATACAATCTAGTCCTTCCTGATTGGTTTAATTTATGCTTATGTTTAAACATTTACAACAATAAAATCTATAAGGAAACAGTATTTTTGACTTTTGTAGGTGAAAGAGGAACTTAAAATCTATATAGAACTATTAAAATTCGACATTAAATTTTTGGGAGCTAAGGCACGTATTGTCGTGGACCGTCACATATGGTGTTTGTAATAGCCGATGTAATAGCCCTGGAAAAACCAATATGATCGTTATGATGATTTAAAGTCTCTAACTGATATAAATATTTCATTTTTAATAGCTTGTTTATGTATTTCATGTTCATCTATTGTATAAGGTGCTTTTGAAAGCACCTTATACAATAAGGCCTTTTTTTAGAACGACCTTAAAAGGTCTTTCAAATTAAAAACTTCAATAAATTTTAGAGATCTAACATTTTTTACAAATTGATGAAGATAAAAAGAATCAATGATATCTTGTAATGCTCCTCTATTGCCATCAAATCCAGAAAAAACACAAATGATTAAATTTGGTTACATTGATGAATTATATGGTGAGGGTAATATACATTTGATCTTGTTCCAGCATCGATTTCTGGTCCTGTGAATTGATTATGAACTTTAAAAATCCTCTGTTTTATCAAATTTCGTTAACTGTTTGCTTTTTAATGGAGTGCCTTTCAGGTAAATTATTAATGTACTTTTTCTAGATCTTGCGAGGTCTATGCAAATGGCTGCATCTTCATTTAAAAATTTTTCTTTCTTATAATCGGTCACTACATCAAGAGAGTGTTTTAGCTTTTCCAATTTTGGATTAGAAGTATAGAGTTTTTGCAATTTACAAGTGGAATTAGTAGGAAGATGATTGCGACTTTAATCATAATTGATAGATGATAATATTTTGTCGAAAGAATGTTGTTGTTGAGAGTTGTTACTGATGACATTTTGTGACCTGAAACATATAACAAATAATTGAAGTTGGAAAACTATAACATTCGAAGACAAATATTTTTAAAAAGATACATACTCTACCGACGGAAATTGTGCGAACGTTAAAAACCGCGAGCTATTAAAAAACACACTAGTAAAAAAATCGAGATACTCCGTCAAAAAATGAAGCTAGATACTTTTTTTAATTTCGAAGGAAAGTTCATAAATTTCCAATAAAATGACACCTTTTTATTAGAATCACACAAATAGAAAGCGAGTTATCAGGTTATAAACACTAAAAAATAATACCGAATTTTTCGCACTTTCTTGCTTTGACTTAGACACATTGAAAATTCTAGAACAGTTGATGATAAAAATGGTTATGTTCACAGCTTATTCCTTATAATCTAAGCTTGAAATAGTGACAAAGAACGTAAAAAAATATTCGTGGGTTCCCGAGATATTAAAAAAATAGTTCTACCGTGCAATGAAAAACTTTTGACCGCTGATCATTCAAATCTGCTGTCTAGTCAGTTGATTGGTTGCCTACGACAGAGCATTGAGAAACGTTGCTATTTCCTAACAGAAAAGAAGACTAAGCAGTCCCGAAAAGGAGATTAGACAAAAGGAAAAGATGGAGGACGTGAAACCTCCCAAACTGGCTTCGGGTAATCTCGGCAAAGCGTCGAGTGCAAATCAAGGCAGAAACGTACCAACCCTCTGGGCACAGAAACGTCTTTGTTCTATGAACGTTTCTAAAAACATTTTTAGAACGTTTCATGTCCACCACATAACGTCTTAAAAACGTGTTATGTTCTAAAAACTTTTTTAAAATATTGGACGTTCTTGAGCCGTTGTGTAGCGAACAAGAAATTTTCTAAAAATGTTTTTAGAAACGTTCATAGAACAAAGATGTTTCTGTGCCCAGAAGGAAGGCTACCGCGATAATTAACAATGATTGTCTAGGTGGTAAAATAAGTTAGTTATTCTGATATATTGGGAAAGCTTAATAAATAGTATAAACCTGATGTTAGCCATACAATTGTGTTGGAACCAAGATTTACAAACAAACAAATAGAAGGATCACAAGTTAAGGATAAATTTACCGAGGAGGTTACAAGGATTGTGGGGGACCTTTGTAAGGTGCAAGTGTCGAATGGAAGGGTCAAACTGGAGATCCGTGATCTGGACTGCCTTGCCTACATTGACGAATTCCAGCAAGGTCTAGTGCAAATTTGAAAGCACCAGTAGATGGTAGATTATTGACAGACGCAGGTCTTGAAAAGCGTGGCTTAAAGTTCGCTGTTGTAGTCACGAACTTAAGAAAAGCTGGGACTCCTAAAGACTGGCTTTATGTCGTGCCCAATTAGAAAGAGATGTATGGTCGTTAGGTGAAATAGGTTACTGGCATACGGCCACGTAGGAAGAGGTTGTTAGGAGGTAGACCGATCGGCTGCGTGCTGTAGGTGCGGTGAGGTCGGGCATAGGTCTGCATCTTGCAAAAGAAGCCCAACCTGCTTCTTATGCAAAGAAAAGTGCGGCAATCATATCGCTGGCAGTGGCGGATGCAGAGATTTTTGGTCGGCCCTTCAGAAATTTAAAGTCATTAGGTAGTTCCGTGGGTTAAAGAAAAGTCCAGAATAAGACGGGAGTGGTTTTTAGTATGTCCAGCAGAACACACTCAACTGACTAGACGTCAGATTGGAGTGATCGGCTGTCCAAAGTTTTTCTTTGCACGGTAGGACTATTTTTTTAACATCTCGGGAATCCATGAATATTTTGTGACGTTCTTGGGCTCTATTTAAAGCTTAGATTATAAGAATAAGCTGTGAAAAAATCATTTTTATCATCAACTTTCTGGATTTTGACAGGTACCAAAGTAGAGGTAAGAAATTACGAAAAATTTGGAATTATTTTTTTGTGTTTATAACCTGATAACACGCTTTCTATTAATGTAATTCTAATTAAGAAATGTCATTTTACTGGAAATTTAATATACTTTCCATCGAAATTTAAAAAAAGTATCTAGCTTCATTTTTGATGGAGGTATCTCCATTTTTTTACGGGTGTGTTTTTTAATAGCGGTTTTTAATGTTCGCATAATTTCCGTCGGTAGTGTATATTTTTGAGTTATAACGAATCGATACAGTACAATATGTTGAGTTGTTTAAAATCATGTTACGGCTTGGTTAATAACAGGTTATGAACTATTATCCGTGATCAGTGGATAACACAGGCCATCAAAATTTGATTTAATTTACTTTCCAAGAATCAGACAATAGTTTTTCGAAGGATTTCGACGTGCTGAATACGAATCCGATTCAAAATTCAAAATAGCGTATACAATATGGCAGACGATTTATTTAAAATTGATTGTATTTCCCTAAAATATGCAATTTTTTAACCTGTCAATCTGATATCGAATTCGTATTCAGTTATATTGAAAATCCTCAAAACTATTTAAAATTTAGATGTTTGTAGTTAAATTATGCTTTATTATCGAAGTTTTGTCTATTTCTACTTGATTTTCGAAGAATTCGCCAAACTTAGAAAATTCAGTGAACGATTACTCAGAGAAAAACAATTTTTTTTTAAATTTCAAAATGGATATTAAAGGGGAAGAGTAGCACTTTTAGTAGCAAGATTGACCTTTAAGAGAAAAAAATTATCTCTTGATGTTACATGACATCAAATATTACTAAAAACAGTGTTGTCTGATTCTTGGAAAGTAAATATTGTCGGCCAGTGTAATAGTTAAAAATTGTCAACGTCGTGGCAGAGTTGATATTATCATTTAAGATAATATAGTGAAGAGCCTGTTTAGGGGACTTATACTTATACTCTACGCAAAACAAGTCGTGCGCGAGAGAGGTATTTCTCGCCATCTAGCAATAAATTGGAAAACAAATAGAACTTTCTCTTATAATTCTCTAACTCCCTGGTAGATGGCGAGAAATACCTTTCTCGCGCACAACTCGTCTCGCGTAGAATATTCTTCTTCTTTTTAAATGACTTTTGGCTCAGCCGACTGTCAGAACAACACACTGAAGAACAAGTTAAGAAGTCTACGTTTATATTAATGTGGCTGTACAGACGCTTGTAAAGGTTCGCTGTAAGACGATAAGACTTCGAGGCGTGGCGCAGCTTTCAAATCGTCTTGTATGCTGGTTACAGAAAATCTTGAATGCCAAAGCTTCAGATCGTAGTCGCAGTTGCAGGGATGGGTTGGGAAATTTGGACAGCGCGTCCAACCAAGATCGGTCTTGACTTTAGCTGACTTAGGTAAGACTTTAGCGCTCAAAGGTAGAAGACTAAGTTGAGGTAGTCCAATTTGTTATGAGTCGAGTGATTTGATAAAATATAAAAAAAATACTACAAATAGAGAAATCTTCAATTAAGTAACGTAATGAAACAATTTTAAGGAGAAGACGGAGAGCAGTCAACAAATATGATTAAGTCAGAACAAAGGGAAACCGAAAAAGAACAAAAAAACGAAACACAAGCAGCAGAACAAGACCGCTACTGCAATCAAGCAAAATTCGTGCTTCATATCATATAAAGTTATTATCGAGACAGAAGAAGCTACCAAGCACCTTGACAGCTTCTTCGTCAGGGGGGAAAATGACTTCATATATAGGAGCCGAGTTCGGTTCCATGTCTGGCACTCTACGCTTAAGGAAAGCAAAGAGTTCTTCCTTTTTAGAGGAGTAGATGGGGCAATCAAATAGAATATTATGGGAATTTGATACTGTTTTATATTATTTGAATCAGAAGGTTTCCCATACTTTTTTCGTATACACTAAATAATTGAAACTGAATTTATAACATAAATAATTTATATTTAATTTATTTATTACAATAATGAGGTTAAGATCATAATGATCTATCTTTCATAACAGCCAAAAACGAAGAGTCTTATTAATCTCTTTTTGGAGCACATTTCCCTATGCAGGGTTACTAGACAAACATAAGAAACAAAAGTAACTAAAATCACTATCTGTGGGGGCAACGTCGACGTACATAAATCCCCACAGTACTCCCCTCGGAATACAAACATTTTTTTACTTAAAAAAAATTTTAAACGATAACTTATTCTTTACGGTAAACTAAATTAATACTTTTTTGGTATAAAAAATAAAAATTATTTAAGCTTTGGCTGAAAACCTTAACCTATAAGTTCATTCATTCCTTCATAATCTTAAGTACTCTTTAATACAATAAAATCTAAAATAGATAGATATATAAAATTTTTTTTTTTTTAAACTAAGATGCGTCGAAATAAAATATTCTAAAGTATAAAATCATACGTACATATAGGTGACAAAATTGCGTTACTACATAAAAATATAAGTATTCAAAAATTTAAACAGAGAAAGTAACTTCTTTTTGCTTGCGAGAAATAAGTTCTCAAACCAGTCTGCCTATTTACATTCAAATCTCGACCACTTGAATCGGGAACTGCATCATTTTTAGCGTCAAAAGGAACACTGTTCATTACAGGAACAGTTTTACTAATTAAATTTTCATTATTTTCTTTAATAAAAAACGCGAGTTTGATATTTTCGACTGAGACGTTCTTATGAATACCATTTACGTCGATTTCATAAACTCGATCTGAAGGTCGACTAATAATCCTGTGAGGTTCAGAATATGGACTTTCAAGCGATTTTCGAACCATTACTTGGAGAAAAACATGAGTACAACTTGACAATTCTTTGTAAACAAAAATCTTTCGCCTATGTTTATGCTCCACTGGTATTGGACGAATCTCCCTCATGTGTTCTCGCCGGGAATTCGCAAAGTTGTCCCGTAAACGAACTCAGCAGGAGACGAACCACACTCCAACACATTATTCCGCAATCCCAAAAGGACAGTCGACAAAATTCGAGACCATTCACGAGAGGAGTGACACATTATAGACGCTTTAAGACATCGATGCCAGCGCTCAACCAATCCGTTGGCAGCCGGATGATAAGCAGTCGTCCTAATCCTCTCGCAACCCGTTAGTTTAAGCAGAGCTTGAAACAATCTCGACTCGAACTGGCTACCCTGATCGGTTGTCAGAGTCTCCGGAGAACCGAACCGAGCAACCCAACTATCGTAGAAAGCCCTACAAACTGTATTAGCCTCAATATCTCTCAGTGGAACTGCTTCCGGCCATCGTGAGAATCGATCGATGATGGTGAGACAATAACGATAACCATTATCGAGAGGAAGAGGACCAACTATGTCCATATGGACATGCTTGAACCGAGATTCCGGAGCAACAAACTGAGCCGGTTCGAGAATGGTGTGCCTCGAAACTTTTAAGCGCTGACACTCAATACACGTCCTACACCACTCCTTAATGTCTTTACTCATTTTCGGCCAAACATAACGCTTCCTGACAATTCGATCCGTGACCTTCGAACCAGGATGAGCAGGATCATGCAACAATTTGAAAATCCCTTGCCTAAAAACCTTCGGAATAAACGGACGAAGCGTTCCGCCACCCAACTCACAATAAATCACACCACCATTCGGACCCCACGTAAGCTTCTGCAATTTCAAAGAAAGATCAGATGATTGAAGGATAACCTTCAATTCTTCATCCGTGCTCTGTGCTTCAGCAAGATCAGGCAGCTGTAATTTGCGTTGGAATTATTATTGACTCGACTCGAGACAAGGATGGATGTTGAAAATTGCGATATGAATGACAATTGGCGACGTTGACGAGGAGATGCTTTATCCAAGCGCTGCGAGAAAGCATAGACAAGTGGCGTATGATCCGAAAAAATGCGAAAATCACGTCCCTCTAGAAGATCCCGAAAGTACTTGACAGAATCATGAATAGCAGTAAGCTCTCTGTCGTAAGTACTATAGTTCATCTGCGCGGAACTAAACTTACGAAAAAAACGCTTGTCATTCTTCCTTGAATCCTTTAAAAAACAATTTAAATACTGCTGCACATGAGCCGCACCAGGAAGACTGCGCCTGTAAAAATTTACGAGACCCAAAAATTGGCGAAGTTTCGCAATAGTCTTTGGCTTAGGGAAATTAATGACCGCTTCAACTTTTCTTGGAAACCCTTTTCAGAAATCAAATATCCAAGAAACTCCAGTTCTTCACTGCCAAAAACGCATTTTGAAAAATTAATCCTAAGACCGAAATCCTTGAGACGCTGGAAAACAACCCGGAGATGTTCCTCATGCTCCTCTTTACATGATGATGCAATAAGTACATCATCTATGTAAGCAAAAACAAATTCAAGATCACCGAGAGCACGATGGATGTACCTTTGAAAGGTTTGGCCAGCATTTCGCAACCCGAAAGTCATTACCAAAAACTCGAACAGTCCAAATGGAGTAATGACAGCAGTTTTTGGAATATCCTCGGGCGCGATTGGAATTTGATGATAGGCAGTCTCCAAATCCAGTTTTGAAAAGATCTTTTTACCCTGCAAATGAACCGAAAAATCGTGGAGATGTGGAACCGGGTATCTATCAGGAACAGTAATTGAGTTCAAACCACGATAATCCCCGCATATTCTCCAGTCATCAAAATCCTTTGGAACCATGTGAATTGGAGATGCCCAATTGGCAGACGAACGACGACAAACTCCAGATTCCTCCCACTGTTTAAAACGAGATTTAGCTGCACTAAGTTTATCAGGAGGAAGTCGACGAGCACGAGAAAACACAGGTTGACTTTGGGTAATAATGTGATGATAAACATCACAAGACGGTAAACGACAAGGTTGAGCCAAACCGGTTATTTCAGGAAAATCTGCCAAAATGTTTGCAAAAGATGACTTACGGTCCGTAGTAGCAATATCGAAAAGAAATGCGTTTTTTAAAAAACCAACAGTCTCAACTTGAGTGAGTGGATCAATTATTTTTCGACGACGTAAGTCCACAACCAAGCCATAGTGAGACAACAAATCTGCCCCTATTATAGGGTAAGGAACTGCTGCTACGCAAAAATTCCAAGCAATAACACGTCTCAGACCGATGTTTAACTTTAAGTTTTTTTCCCCAAAGGTAGGTATTCGAGTGTCATTCGCGGCAAACAGAACGAGTTTTGATGGTTCAATTTTAGCTCTTTTATCCACAGGTATAAGGGAAATATCAGAACCAATGTCAATGAGAAACTTCACTTTAGATTCAACATCAACGACATGGAGACGCTTAGAGAAAACCCCCGCCCCGATAGTCTCCTCACGGAGATGGGTATTTAGTTTTCCGAATCATCTTTTTTTCTTTCTTATCATAATTTCCCCATGAACACGGCTCCACGTATTTTTTAGCTTTTTTCCAAAATTCTTATGATAAAAACATCTATCACCTGATTTCCGAGATTTTGAACGATTTCTCTCTCGCGATTTAGATCGAGACCGATTAGATGATCGACTTTGACGGAAATTTCCCGACTGACTTTCAATTGAAGCAATTCTTGCTATTAATGAATCAATTTTCTTCTCAAGGCTTGAAGTATGCATCTCTTCAACCCGAGACGAAATCGCGTTAACGGTTGTCAATTCAACAGTTTCAGAAATTTTATCAGCCATACTGGCAAGGGTAGGAAGATCATTAATCTGAGTAGCTACCAAAATAGCACGTTGTTGAACGGGCAGTTGATCGAGAAAAATAGATTTGATGATATCCTGACTACAACGATTATCATTCAAATTATTTAACCTACTAAGAATTTGCGATGGTTTCCCTGCAGAAGAAACATCACCTTTCAATAACTGCCGCAAACTCGATTCGGAAGAGACAGAAAAATAAGTCATTATCCGAGTCTTAATTTGGTCATAAAAATCATCTAGGCGAGGTACCGTGCTAAGCAAGTCTCGAATACTTATTATAACATCTTGGTCTAATTTTGCTATAACGTAATTGGCTTTTGTCTTATCGTTCGTAATCTTCGCGTTTGAAGAAAAAGCTGAATTCCAGCTGGATAAACCATAATCCCGGAATCGTTCATTGTAAAATTTAGGTATTTTCCAGGAACGCGAGCGATAAACTGTCAACCCGATTATTATCATTCTGAATTTGAAATTTATAAGCGCGACAGCCTCATCAAGCACGGCCGCCCCTTGAATCTCAATCGAATTGCTCCTGAGGCAAGCCAATTACGAAAAAAAATTTAAAACAGGAAACACAAGCGAAAATCAATATTTTAATTATATTACAATTAAAAAAAAATTTAAATATCCGGAACCTCAGAGGATAGTGTCCAAACAAAATTTCATAAATATATAGTGAAAACAAAACAGAAAAAAACATTCTAATTCTCAAGTAAAATGTGGACGCCCGAAATAAGTAGTCCGAGATATCACTATGAAATTTCATACACTCGAACAAGAAAACAAAACTAAAAAAATCTCCAAAAATTCAACTCAAATGTCATTGCCAATGACACTACCAAAAAATAAAATAATATTTTCATTTGTAAACATATAACGAAAAATAATAGTAAAACAATAAAGTGATAACATAGATCACATATAAGAAGTAAATCAGATTGTCAATCCACAATGCAGATAGTTAAAATTATTTTTATATTAAAAACAATTTAAAGTCGTTGAAATTATCAGTAATCAAATATAAATGTAATAAAATTAAAATTATTTGGAAAGAAAGGTATAGAAGAAGATCATTTTATAAGTCTTTTCAAAAACGTCATTAAATCACAGATTTTAAAAAAACCCTTGAAAGTATAAAATCTTTACAACAAGCTCCAAGTATGGAACCAACTGGTAATACAAGGACGCGTACACACACAATAATAAATATATTCTTTGATTACTATTCTAATTAAAAATCACTCAATAACTAAGATATTGGAACTTTATGTAAAATATTTTCTTCAATAATGAATTAATATATAAATAGATTTAATAAAAAAACAAAATGACTTACAATATTTTTAATGACATTAATTATGCCAAAAAACTAAACGAACATGCAATGAAACGATGGTATAACCGATGAAACGTTCCTTCATTAGAATAATGTAAAACCGAGTAAGTATGATGTACAGCTCCATTCGCCCTTACAATAGTGAAGAGAACCACCTCCCCAAAAAAATCAAGCAATAATTCAATCCCAAAATTGCGTACTAGGAAAAAAATATTACCAGGCGAAATATTCCTCATGCGAATCATCAGACCTGCAAAATTTATAAAACAGAGAAAAACTCATTCAGGGGAAAGCAAAAAGTTCACAAAGAACATAAATACAATTAGTTTTGCATACATGGAAAGGAAAATACGCATACCTGTAGCATAGGCAGGCAGTCTGGTATGCCTATCTGCTCTGTTTCAAATAGCATATGAAAACAAGATGACTTGCAATCACAAGCTGACTATCCAGCTTGTCACAAAGACCGGCTACACAGAGTCCCAAGGTGGGGAAGGCAATCGCAGCCAAACGAGTATTCCTCGCAAATAACCGTCATTAACTGTTTCTTAATATTATTTGAATCAAAAGGTTTCCCCACATACTTTTTTCTCGTAGACACTAAATAAATTGAAACATGAATTTATAACATACACTAATTTATATTTAATTTATTTATTACAATAATGAGGCTTAAGATCATAATTGATCTACACATCTTTAATATCACAGCCAAAAAAAACGAATGTGTCTTTATTAATCTCTTTTTGGAGCACATTTCCCTATGCTTGGTTACTATGACTGGCGCCTAGTTGGTTAACGATGTTTTGTACCGCCTCATACGAGTATCACACCCCACGGGCACGCCTACGGCCATATCGTAGGGGAGAGAGATTTTTACGTGCTCTCCCAACGCCCATGGTCCATTATGTGACCATCTACCGAGCCCCGCAAAGTTTGGAGTAAAGAACCGTTTACGACACGCGGGCCCATTCGGTTTAGGAGCAGGACCTTTCCAAATCCCTGGTCCACTCTGCAGAGATAACGCGCCCGAGTTGGCACCACAACTCACATGGTCGAAAGCGCCACTATCTACGTCCGTTGCCGAAGCAACAGTCTGTTCGTGGACAGGCCCCTAGCCTAAGGCGATGTAGGCTGTAACCAGCTGTCCCGCACGAGTCCAAACCCAATGACCGGAAGGAACAAGGCCTTTTGGCAAGTCCCCTGGCTCGGACCTGTCCCCGGTGCTAATCCATTATGTTACTCCGGTAAACGGAAAGTACCGATTAAGAGTCTTACCACCCTTGCCTCGGGCAAGTATAAGGTTTTGACGGGTCAATATTAGACCTGCCGGGCCCGCCACGGCCAACTGAGCCCATCATCATCGGTAAGACCAATACTCTATAGAAGGTAGCCTGGACGAACCGAGTACTACCCGCAAGTCATGGCACCACTTTCTTACCGAGAGTACTCTTTTAGTCGCCTTTTTTTTAACGACATGCAGCCGATCGCAGGGGGCCAAATTCTGAGCGCCCCGGGACCCCCCACGGGAGGCAAGGGTTACGTAAGTCTAAACATAAGAAAAACAAAAGTAACTAAAATCACTTATCTGTGGGGGCAACGTCAACGTAACATAAATCCCACACAATATGGTCCGAAGTGGTTGCGCCGCGTCAGTTCGCTCCAGCCAGTTGCATAAATCCAGAAGATATCAGCGTCCAGTGAAGTCTACTAAAGTGTCCTTGGGCGTGTAGGTATGCCCAGATCTAAAATCGTGAGACAGCATTTGATCCATTTTCTTCTCGGAAGGGTAAGTAAATCTGGGGAAAACCAGGGATTGTCAAATTTGAAAGGATTTTTTTGGAAAGTTGGTCTTGTTAGAAACAGATCTTTATCAGTATAGGGCCAGTGTAGAGCTCACTATGCCGTAATAGAGGTCAGGTTTCAGAATGTTTATATTTAAAGTCCAAAGCAGTTTAGAGTCCGTTGTACAATCTGTCAAGGAATTTAGGATTTTTGACCGCTTTGGAGACGGAATTCCACGTAGTCTCATTTTGCCTCTTATGTTTGGAGTGTGATAGGAATCCAGAGAGAAATGGAAGTTTACTTTTCGGTCGGTAAGAAGGCCACTATGAGCAAACAACACGTTTCGAGGATGTTATAGATCATAGCAGGATTATCCTTAAAGAGTAAGGGGTATTATTCAAACGATTCAGGGATGAGAGCGAATCAGAGACTATGAGTAGGAGGCCCTTTTTCACAGGTTTGACTCGCTAATGGGCGTAATTTTATAGGCCTTATATATAGGGCGTAATAAATTCAGCCGAGAGAAAGGAAAGTGGAAATCTTGAAGAGGAGTAGCCTTGCGTGTAGTTAAGTTGTTCGACAAAAAAAATGCTGCGGAGGAAAGAACCACCCCCCAAGTATGTGGGGAATGAGAAGGCCGATCAGTATAATTTAAAATATGGTTATTTTTTTTTCCCCACGTATTTGGCTGTGCTCAGCTCTCCGAAACCTAATCTCTGCGTGAGACCTGTCGCGCCCAATCACTACACTCAGAAGGAGAACATTCACACCCAAGGGAACCCAGAATCTAACAGACCATGTCCAATCAAAGTATGTCTTTTATTGGTCCTATGACAGAGAGAAAGAATTTGGAATCAAATCGAGATAGGCTTTCAGTAGTGGAACTCTTTTCAATTTGATTATGTATTTAGGATTCCGGCGTTAGATCAATAATTCAGAAAGGGAATTGAATAGTGGTTTTTCAAGACCAAGTATAATTACGAAAGTAAAAAGTTGTTGACCCAAAAGAAACCGCCTATACGCAAAGGGAGGTTCAGGGAACCGCCTCCGAAAGGAGGTAGACGCGCGAATGGGGTAGATATCATTAAACCCATAGAGGATTCTCAATGCGAGGATATTGTGCCCTGATCCAAGGGATCAGCAAATTTCGATTAAAGTGGAAGCGCTCTGCAAAGAGGGGAGCTCTCGCACTCAAGAATTGCCCTAATAAGATTGGCGGTATACCAGAAGAGAAGAGAGAGAACAGGAGAAAGCCCCCAGGGTAGTCCTAGAAACAATCTTGAGAATAACCCATAAGGCTTTCTGAACGCCCCTCTACCGCGATCATTCTGATATGGTCCTTCCACAAGAGTCTCCTCCTGTCCAATTAGAGATACCCAGGAGCTTTATTAACTTGAGCTGCAAGGAAATGTTAGAATCGCCCCACCCTAATTCCTTTTACAGAATAAGGCTTCTAGAGTTCCACAGAATAAGAGATACCACTTCTTGTGTAATGCTTATTTGGAGAAGACATAATTAAGGCAACGAATAGGGTAAAATGTAAACATAAAGCTTAAAAATATTTCTATTAAACAAAATTTCGAATGTTCGCTGAGTCAAATAAAATAAACGAAAATTAAAGAGGAATCGAAATTGATAAAATCAACCAAAAGCTAATTAAAAAGCACAAAATTGACACTTGAATCGACAGTATAATACTGTGGCAGCCTAAGACACAAAAATGAAAGAAAAGACGGCAAAACACAACCAGAAATCCCATAGAGACAGAATACGAAATCCAGAAACAAGGGAAAAGGGGGAAAAAACCCAAAAGAAAATAAGGCATTTATAAATATAAGGAAGAAAATGCAAATTGTTTATGAGTGAGGGTGAGTTAGAAATATTCCTGACTTTTTTATAGAAGACAAATATAAGTGTAATAAAGAAATAACTAGCAATACTGAGAAACAAAAGAGAGAAGTAGAAACAAACGAAATAGAGTAAATAAGTCGAATCAATAAATGATAGGTTGCATCTGAGGGCACACAAGCTTTACAAAACCTGCAACCACACAGAAGTTTCAAGATAAAATTAGAACGAAGCCAGCTACCTGCAAAGGAGGGTTGTCCTGTGGGTTAGGATCAACATCCTTCACCAGCATGTCGTCATGATCGTTGTTAGAAACAGGAAAGATGCTTCGAGGTGCATGTGAGTTGGCCCTGAGTTCATCTTCCCAGACAATCTCATAACCAGGCTTAAGAAAGCCTTGTCTCATAACCAGGCTTGAGAAAGCCTTGTCTCAAGAGTAAGGCTTCAGCTTCATCATAACCTACATTGTGGATAAGTCTGGTTTTCATGATCTGGAAATCGTATTTATAATGTCTACACTCACGTGAGGAGGCCGCGTGGTTCTCACCACAGTTGGCGCAGTTGGATATTCTCGGATGGTGAGGGCACGGGTTCTCCCCGTGGGGCTCAGAACAAAATTCACAAGTGTAGATTGTGGACCTGCACTGGGAGGCCATGTGACGGAATCTCTGGCACTTGAAACATCTTTTGGGAGGAGTAACAATAAGAGAGAGTTTAAAAGAGGCCCTAGAGATTAAAATGGAATCTGGGAAGGAAAACACCAGAAAAGACGAACTCAACAAGATCGATGATTTCGCCTGTGTTATTCGTTCTGCTTCTGATGGAGATAATAGAGTCTAATATTTCAGGGGCCACTTTCTGACTGATGGAGAGTGGGGAGATTTCAAGATCCACGTCATGAGCCAAAGCCTTCCTGCTAATAAGTGACATCGGGATGTACAGCTTATAGCCGCGCTCCCTAATAGGTGAGGAGTTGAGTAAGTTGTTAGCGATGTTGGAGGAGGACGATACAACTCTGAATTGGTTTATTCCATTAGGGGTAACGGTACGAAGGGGGTCACTAATTATAGACTCTAGGAAATCGGCAAAGGCAATTCTGTTATATTTCCTGATTTTCTAACCCTCAACGGTCGATTCGACCAGAATTATAAATGGGGGAGGGGAATTGTCCGTAAACTGATTTGCTAAACGCAGTTCATATTTTTCCACAACAAGTCATAGGGTTTAGGGGGTGGAGTAGAGCGAGACGGAATATTATTATTATCGTTTTGGGGTTTTTAAGGAGTAGGGGGAGGGGGGGTGGAGCGGTAGAAATCAGTTCAAGTGAAGAAGAAGATAATTCTGAGTTTGAAAGGATGTTGGTATCAGAATTAGGATTAGGTTTGTGCAGGGGGATGGAAGAAGAATGAGGAGATATATAAGTTTGCAAAGATAGTTCAGGGGGAGGCATGGAAGGTTGTAAAGAGGGAGGGATTGGATTGGAAGAGAGGGGGTGGGGAGTATGGAATGAGTTGGGGAAGAGGATGAGGAATCTGTCAAAGTGTAAGTTGTCGTAATAGTCGGGTGTGGAGAAGTCGCTTAAGCTGAAGGACTTTTCACAACCTTAACAGTCGTTGCGTTTTTAGTTAAAATATCCTCAATTGTTGCTTCATCACCGTTCCTCTTCTACGTGAGAAGGTACCAGGAACACCTGGTCTCTTCGATGCAACCATAAAGGAAGCCGACGACATCTTCCGAGACGGAGAAGGGGCCATAATACGTAGAGGCTGAAAAAAATACCAAAAAGAAAAATGTTCCAATATGCCGGTAGAGGATGCTAATTTTACTTTGAAGTTAAGCTAAAGTCTCAGTAGTGAAAATACAAAAGGTTTTACCTGCCAGAATGCCAAAAAGGTTTCGACCTCGGAATGAAGTGAGAGAAAAGTTATGTTAATGTAAAAATGTGGACCACTCTCTCATAAAACTCCAAGTCAAATTAGTTCTTTATTTCTTGAAAAAAAATTTTAAAGAAGAATAGGGTCAAACAAATTACGAAAAAAAGGATTTCTTCCTCAGTGTTATATTAGAAGAAAAGTAATATTATAAATAATTAAAATTAAATTGTTTTGTAAATTACGGAGGATAAGATAAACTAAAAGGATGAGATCAGAGAAGTACCCATCAAACCGAAGTCAAATTAGAATTCAAAATAACAATCAAATTGATTACGAGAAAATTTAGTTTATGTTAAACTCACGAGATCAACCCAAAAGAAACAAGCAGAATTCAATTTGATTTGGTATGAAAGGGACTCTAAGTAAATAAATTAAAATTAAATTACTTTAACTGAAATATTATTACTATAAGCAAAATGTGAGCACAAGAAATCAAACTTAGTCTCCGATCAAGGTTAGGTGGTAAATAACAAAGAGGAAGTATTGGAAATAATGTGAAAGGTTATTGTTGTTTATGTTGATTTTATCAAAGGAACGACTATACCTCGAAGTGTGATTAAATGGAGAATAATGACGCAAATTGTCCAAGTATTGAGACGTTGCAAATCAAACTAAGGCTTCTCTGAATATTCCAAGGTGGAGAGCAATGTCGGATGTAGTTGCAGAGAAGCGAATCTCCTTGTAATAGATGTATGATCCTCCGGAGCACGAGTCTGCCAATGTATGTTTGTAGAAGGAGCAGCACACGCCAGCAAAACTTGGTTATGTTAATGGCGGTTATGATTATATCGATTTATATCGATTATAAATTGTAGAAAGTTCAAAAATACTAGCAACTTTAAACTTTGAAAAAAATTCACAATAAGACAGAAGTCACAAGATAATTCACAGACAAAACTAAACTATAAACTTAAAATTCGTCAATGTAAAGAATACGTAGTGAGGGTCTATCCTCATAAAAATTTTCAGTGTTGTCTCTCTGAGTGTCTAAAATGGACTCCTCGCGTAGAATATAAGTATAAGTCCCCTAAACAGGCTCTTCACTATATTATCTTAAATGATAATATCAACTTCTGTCACGACGTTAACAATTTTTAACTATTATCCACTGATCACGGATAATAGTGCACAACTCCAATTCTTTTGACTATTATCAAATAAATATTTACTTGAATCTAATAATATTTATTCGAGTAGTCAATTGAATGGTACTTGAATCAATAATTTTAGTATTTGAATCAAATTCCATTTAATTGATTTAATAATATTATTTGATTCAAACAAATATTTAATTGATAACAGTCAATTAATCGGTTATTTGAATCTATTAAATTTTTTTTCTGTGTAATAAAATCAAATCAATCATTTAAAAATTCAATAATTCAAATATTTAAAAACTGATTGTTATTTATTTTAATTCAAATGTCAAATAATTTGAATGTAAAATCTTTTAAAATTTAATTATTTCTAATAATAATATGAATAATATTAACATTAATTAATATTATTAATATTAATGATATTAATATTACTAACTGCAATTACAACTACAATTTCTTTAGATAATATTTAATAAAATTATTCAGAAATGTTTTCAATTTAACAAACTTTAAAAACTTTATTATTTCTTAAAACTTTTATTCACATTCTTTATGTAACTAATTTTTATATTTAAAAATAACTTTTAAAAGTGGAGGAATAAAATTATTTGAAATATAAAATTTATTTGAAAGAAATTGGAAAAAATGTCTTAGTTTTTAATTTCTTAAAATTTGAATACTTATTGTTATTTACTTGTCTGACAAGAATTAAAATTCCAAAATACTTTGAATTTTAACACCATTGGAAATTAAATTATTTTTTAAAAATTAAAACTATGCAATTCTTCTAAATACTAAAATAAGTCCTGTAAAAATTTGTAATTGTCAAATTCTAGAGGAATTAATTTTACTTAAACACTAATCACATTTACAAACTTTGTTATGACAAATTTTGACTATTGACATAACAATTTCACCTGCTAAACAATTTTGAATCAGAAAGTCCTAATTTCACCTAAGGACAGAAAATGTCTTATTCTTATATATAAATTATAAAATGATAATAATATATTTATTGTTCAAAATTTCCGAACATTCAAATAAATGAAAAAGTGTCACCGGGCTGATTTTTTCCAACTCTTTTCTTTCTTGTTGGATTTAAACAAATTATTACCTCAAAACATTAGTAGGCTCATCCTCATCCCAAATCAGATTCATTTATGAAACTAATTTAAAACGAGAAACATGTATTTTTAAAAAGGTTTCTTATTTTTGACGTAACGCATTCGTTCAACAATCGGGTTAAATTCCGAAATAAATTCGTGTGTCGTTTTGGAACATTTTAGTGCGAATTCTCGATGGAAAAAAGGATACAGAATTAATAATAAAACAGAGTTGCTACGGTCAGAGAAAACCTTGAAAACCTGGAATTGTCAGGGAATTTTTTCTCGGTCACGGGAAACCTGGAAAACCTGGAAATGTCAGGGAATTTTATAAAACATTTTTTTCAAAAATTGTTTGACGTATGTGAAATTTAAAAAGAAAAGAATATTTTAAGTCTGTAATTTTTGGTAAATAAAGATGAACGCTCTGGGACTAGCGGCCCTCTCGATATTTTGTAAAATTTTGGTAAATAATAATTTTAAAAAAATTGTTAAACATAGGAAAAAATGGGGTTTTCGACGGTTTGGTATCACCGTCTCATTTTGAGAGGATAAAATATTTCTGGTTCATATTTGGAGAGGTGATAGAAGAAGACTTACTGAGAAGCGGTCCTCTCCGTTTTTGCAATAATTTTGCAAGGAAATTATTTTATTTACGATTGAAAATGAAGTAATTTGAGGTTGGAAACACTTTAGTAGTTCAAGTCGCGGTCACTACTGAGAATTGGCGCCACCTCCTTGACCACTGACACATAGATCCACTTGTCTGTGTGTTCGCCGTCATATTGTCCCCCACTTTCGCCAAAAATTAAGGGGGGGGGGTAAGGTTTGACAACTTTTTTTTCATTTTTTTTCTGAAAGTACAATATCTGAAGAATATTGTATTAAATTTTTAGACCATTCAGAGCAAAACTAACGAAGTTACAGTAGTTTATGACCGTACCTCTAACTTAGTTTGGCGCGCCTTTTTTGACCAAAGGAGGCAGAATTTTACGTAGAAAGGAGCAAAAAGCTGCCTTAGATGACGTTCTGTATGGACCCGGCATCGATGATGACACGTACGTATTTTATAAGATAGTCCAGCTTTTTAAAGATATTTTCATTTTTTCAGTGTACAAATCTTTAAATCTATTTTCCCAAAAGTGACATTTTTAAAGTCGGTGATCAACCTACCGGAAAAACTACTGAACCGATCGTTTTGAAATTTTGTACACTTATTCTACATATCTCTCAAGTGACGTCAAATTTAAAATTTTTTTAAATTATTAACAATTTTACAATAACAAATAGGTCGATTTTTTCGTCAAAAATCGTCATTTTGGCTTCAAAATGGTGTTAAAAGTTTTAAAAAAACTCTTCGACACTTGAGAGATAATGTAATAAACTAAACAAAACATTTTCAATTTTTGGTTTTAGTTGATCCAGTGATGCTGTAGGCTGGTCACCGCACATGCACTTTTTTTAGGCACATGCTGAGATCTGCAATAACTTCGATTTTTCTAATTATTTTTTAACAAAATTTTTTTTTAATCTTCTCTAAATGTTGCTGTATTATATAATAATATTTAAAATAAATTGACGTCAATAGTTTTTTCTAAAAAAAATTCATAAAAAATGGTCTTTTTTAGACGAAACAAACCTTACCCCCCACCCCCCTTAAACTTTTGTAATTACGTTTTTCAGTATTTATTTCAAAAATTACTTGCAAATTTCGAGAATATTCAAAATCAGCACGAATTCCCCTTAATATCCTGATAAATCCGAACGAGATATCTCTAACTACTTAAAAGTGAGACGATAGGCGGGAAAACACTTTTTGGGAACAATTTTTCCCGGATGCCCTTAATTAATTTTAATTTAATTTTCAAGAATATTTTTCGAAAAAACTCAATTATTTTCTGAAATTTTAATAATTTGAATAAATCTTCTCATTTTATTTAGTCGCAAAAGTTGACAATTTTTTTTTACTATTTCTCGTTCATTTTTATTTTTTTAACTTTACTATATTTTTTTCTTTTATTTTTTATTTAATTCTTATACTATTTTCTTATCTATTTTTTTATTTAACTATTTTCTGTCAATTTTTAAATTAATTCTTATAAGATTTTCTCTTCTATTTTTTTATTTTACTATTTTCAGTTTTTTTATTTTTTTAACTAGCAAATGATACGAATAAAGAATTGTTATATAAATTTTATTTTCGATAACTCTGATGAAAGTTGAAAAAATTTTTAAAAATTCAGAAAAAAATTCTTCAAAATTATTTTTATAAATAGTAAAAATCTTTTCAAAAATTCAATTACTTTCAATACAATTGTAATAAAATTTTACAAAAGAATTAATTGATAAATCCTTGAAAACAATACAATTTTTTTCTTAATTCGTTACAAAATTTGAATAAAATTCAATTATTAAATGTTCGATTTCAATTATTAAGAAACATAATTATTTTAGAAACTTGAAATAAATTGTTGATGAAATTCAATTATTTTGTAATTTAAAATTATTAAAGAAACTCCATTTAAAAAAAATTAAAATAAATTCTGGGAAGAATTTAATTAGAATTATGAATAATTTTAATAGAATCTTCGCAAGAATTAAATTATTTCATAAAATATTAAAATTCTTGGAAGGAATTGAATTATTCTCAAATTTTTTGATAAAATTCTTTGCAAGAATTCAATTAATTTTAAAATTGAAAATACTTAAAATGAAAAAATGTTTGGAAACAAAAAAGCAAACAACAACTATTTAATTTTGTCAGGGGATTTTAAGAAAAATGGTCTGGGAAACCTGGAAAAGTCAGGGAATTTTGAAATACTGAAACCGTAGAAACCCTGTAAAATACATTCCACACGCATTCCTGTTGCAATTTAACTCGATTTATGAGCTAATTCCTAACAAAATTTGTTCAAAATTCGTACTTTAAATTAATATTTTATTTTATTATTGATTCAATAATTTCATTGTATTCAGGAGCTTGAAAATCAACCATATTCTAAATTTTAAGCAAAACAGTTAACTTTTTATATTTTTAGGGAGCCATATTAGACCCGACGCTTCAAATATCACAGATCTGACTGCAGATTGATAATTAATGACCAAATAACTTTTTACGTATTAATAACAGTAATCTGTAACGTCTTTAGGCAAAATATAATGGACTAAAAAAGTAAAATTCTTTTTTTTTAATATTGTAGATTTTATTTAGTGACTTTGAATTAGTGAAACAATGTTTAAATTGATGTGTCACTTGGGCACACATATAAAAAAAATTACATAAATTGAATACTATTATTTACCTGTTCAGGTACACCATGACGTAGATATTCAGTATTTGATGTACAATTTACTTGTGTATTTAACGAAGAGAAAAACTTTAAATTTTAACAATTGCTTATGGTGCTTAATTATGTAATATTTAATTAAACTTTTTTTGACATATGCTTGTACGACGTGTCAAAAGTTTCTGTAGCGTTTACAAATATGATCTAATTTTGTAACTTTTACAATAGCTAATAATTCACAATGTTAAAATATATCTAATTTTTATATGCTGCGAACCAATTGGAATGCTACAGGTGCATCCAGTGAAGATAAAAAAACATAGTATTTGGTAGAGTATAATAAAATTTTTAGTGCAGGTATGAAGATAGTGATGTTCATTAAATATATCTTAAGTTTGATAAAGTCATACATATACATTTTATATGCATTTTTTAAGTTTTATAGAAGGTCAAAAGTTTTTTTTTATTTATTAACGAAATAAGCCCTTTCGTAAAAATAGTACTAATTAGTAAATTCGAATAGTCGTATAGTAGGCAAATTACGTAATAAGTTTATATTATTTCCTTTATATTTTAATATTATATTTCAATATTTGTTGTTATTAAATATCTTTTCGTCTTGTAACCAAATTAAAAGCATAGTTGCTTCAATAATTATTTGGTATTTCAGGTTTTTGTTCTTTCTTATTATCCTCTACTTATCTACTAGATGAGATCATTTTTATCACTCGTTTGTATGATAATTATAAAAAATCTAATAATGAAATTAATGTTTATATCATGTACTAATTAATTGGAAATAATATTTATTAGCCTTCACCTTGGGTTTATTCCATATTTTGCCTGTTTAAATCTTAATTAAACCTATATTACAATAAGTCAAAATTGTTGCCATTTTGTTACATCAACCAAGTAATAGTTTGTATAAGTTTTAGGAAATTGAAGAAAAGTATATAATCAATTTTTTGCAAAATTCACTTAAACAGTACAAGATAAGAAAAATACCACCATATATTTTTTAAAAAATTTTTTAAAGAAGAAAAATTTTAATTTAAGAAATTACACTATTTAATGAATGAAAAATATTATTTATAACTTGACTTCTTAACTACTTTTCCTAATTAATGAAAAAAAATTAATTTCTCGACAAAAAGCATTGATTGGCATTCGTCATTTCAGCTTCACCGTCTCTAGAATTTATAAAACGGCATTAAAATTAGTAGATAGATTATTAAAGGGATTAAAAAGAATATATGAGAGCAACATTAGTTGGCATTGACTTTATATAACTACCTAATATTTTGAGACATTTAATGGGATTGAAAATTTTACATGAAAGTTTCGCGCTAAACATTTACTTAATCGAGACATTTAAATCTCTACATAATTTTCATTAAACTTTTCAGTTAAATATGCCGAATATTGCAAGTAAATATTTAATAAATTTTTAAGAAAGTTTCAGTACTGTGGGGACATTGAAAGACAGTTTTTATCTCCAAACTGAAAACAATCAGACAATTTTTCAAAATTATAAAAAAGTATACTTTTAAAAACTTCATAAATTAATTTTTTCGATTTTTTGAAGACGTATAAAAGGTAAAAGAAAAAAACCTCTTTTACTTTTTTTTATGAAAAATAGACGACGTGGTCTTCTTCACTTGATATAGGTAAATGAAAATATGGAATTGTTGATATTTTTTTTAACTAAACATAAAAATAAAAACAATTAAGAAGAAAAACAATTATTTTGTGTAATTAAAGTTTTAAATATAAAACATTTCTTTTTTATACATTTAAAAAAACTTTAATGTCACAGAAAAAAAATTAGTCTCATTTTTGTTGCAACTCAAAATGAGTATGTTAAATGACATAGAACGTGGCGCCATCTACGAGGTTCATTTTTGTTGCAGCTCATAATGAGTCACTTTTCTGACTCATTTTGAGTTCAGTTTTTTCTGTGGTATTAATCACTAAAATATATAGGTAATAATTACTATACTGGTCGGAACAGGTACTGCGACAGACTGAATATGAAGGTACCTTTTACTCTCTCAGTTTAAATATACGAAAATGCAGAATGAGTCACATTAGAAAATTTTCGTTAAGAGGGTTTAAAAGAATAAAAACAGTTCTTAAAAATTAACAGAAGTTATAAAAGCGGTTTTTTTTAATTCTATAAGACTTAGTTTCTAAATTCGAGAAAGGGTTCTTAATAATTTTACAAGTTTTATAAGAAATTAAAAGCGTCAACTTCTTTTAAAATTCACTCTTATCTAAAGCCACCGCACTATGGGGAATTTTTATATTAAAAATATGGCAAAGTCAAATAACTTTTGATTTTATTTGGAAAGATAAAACCTTTGGGAGGTTGTTGTTCAAATTCTTCCAATTATAGAAAAAATAATAATAATGTCAATAAGTTGGCTATGTTTGTTAAAATTTGTGTTTTTTCACAATCCGACATTTATTAGTAAGTACCATTTTTCATTTAAGAAACACGTTTGTTTGTATCTTTAAACGCTTTTTCTACATCTGCAATTGTTTGAAAAAACAAAATGGCTGATCCAATATGGCTGAAGCTTTTAGATAATTTTTTAATCAATAAAATACACTTGAAACTTGTTAAACGACCCAAAAAACCCTCTAGAAACAGCTTCATAGAATAAAATTTTATTAACTTTATTGTTGTGTCTTAAAAAAATTGATTAAAAACAGGTTCAATAGAGACCTCAGGGGTGTCAGTCCCCCTTAAATTCGTCGCAAAAACTACGCACAATCACATTCTACTATTATTTTGTTAGTGTTAAAGCTTCTTCGCCTGCAAATTTTAAGTCTTCCGTCATAAGAAATTATAAGCTTGTTTACATTAATGTTTTTTCTGAAAATGTTATCGGACAACAGGTTTTTTTTGCAGTTTGAAATGTTTCACCTTTCTTTTTCATTTAAGAATCAACTGTTTAAAAGGTAAAGACCTACATGTTTTTATAAATATTTATTTCTTTCTCATTTTAATTATATATAATTTTCGATATTTCATGCATTTATCAAAATAACTAAATTTTTAATACATTTTATATTACATTTGCAATTAAAATAATCTGTTTTCTCAATAATGATAACTTGTTGTACATCTAATGCGAATCACGTTCATCTGCGATTGATTCGAAATATTTGATGTTGTGCTAGTGTATGATGTTATTATGCAAAATTTGAGTCATTGCCCTTCAACTGAATAGTGTGACCGGCATTGTCAAGAAGCTCACCGGCATTTAGTTTTTATAGAAAACGCACGTAGAAAAAAGGATTATACAATTAGGATTATAAAAAATAAGATCATAGTGAATATGTAATGTGATTAATAGCATTTATAATCTATTATCCACTTTTCAGTATTTTAGAATAATTTCTGGTATTTAATATCTCGAGAATCCTATAAGATTTTCTTAACTTTTTATATGGTCTTAAATTAAAAATGAAACTTGAATGATGGCTCTATTAAGTTTAATATTTTTTTTCTGCAATTTTGAAGAAATATATGCTAGACGTTAAGAAATTAAAAAAAAAATCTTCAACATTTTTTTTTCAAATTTGTCAAGTGCAATTTATTAAAAAGTGTAATTTATTAAATTTTTTGGTCGTAGAATTTTATAAATATTCAATATGTTGATTGTTATTCTATAAACGTAGAATTTTATAAACTTTTGAAGTAAATTTGTTAATTTTCTGTTATTTGTTTTTACAAAAAATCGTGATTGAAAGATTGGTATGTATCTATGCTTTTTTAACATTGGTGATTAAAAGTAACGAATAAAATTTATAGTTAAGAGAATTTCAAATAAGAAAGTTTTTTTATCAATATTTAATGAAGTATTTTAAAAAGATTTTAACTCATTTCTAAAAATTTTGTAGTTTATTATAATTATTAATTAATAATAATAAAATCATTAATACTTTTTCTATCAGTAATATGAATTTAAATATATATTTGTAAATTCAATATACGATTTTCTCTTTGTTCATAAACATTTAATTAAGTTTTATTTAATGCAATTTTGGATTATGATTATTTTTATATTTTCAATGTTATCAATTTTTTTTTATTTTATCAATGTATTATTTACTTTTTTTGTAAAAGTATTTAACAATTTGGGGAAAAGTGCAACAACAAGAAATTTTGATATGCAAAATACCAAACTTTTAAAAAAATTATGTGGAATTTAGTACAATTATATTAAATATAAAAGACTTTAATTTAATTTTAATATAACTTTACTTAATTTCACATAAGTTATTTTAAAGTTTAGTATTTTTTATATCAAAATTTCGGTTTGTTGCACTTTTTCCCCAAATTGTTAAATACTTTTGCAACATTTAATATACATTTTCTTTCATTGGCAAACTTAAGTGATTGAAAAAGTTAATTCGCCATTTTGAATTTTAAAAATCTGATTTTGGATTCATAATCAGCGTTCCCAAAAACCCCTGAGTAACAAATTTTAATTAAATTAGTGTAATTTTTAGAAGCTTTATCGTTTTACATAAAAATAAGAAATTTTTTTGCTGTCAAGCGCTTTTTTAAATTGAAAATCTAAAAAAATTAAAATTACTAATGGATGCTTTTTAAGTACCTAAACCCAATTTTGGATTATGTTTATTTTCAATTTATTTTTATTTTTTCAATGATTTATAATTTTTTTATTTTATCAATTTATAATTTACTTTTTTAATACTTTTTATTGTATCGGGATTCAAATTTCTAATCAACGAACTAAAAAATTCCCGAGTAACAAATTTTAATACGATTTAAGTAACTTTCACTTTTACTTAAGAAATTTTCACTTTTAAATTCACCAAAAAAATGTTCACTTTTACGAAAAAAAAATTTCACCTCTATTTAAAAAATTCTCATTATGAATCAAAAAATTTTTGCTCTCACCCAAACTGTTTTCATTTTCGCAAAAAAATTGTTCATTTTCATTTTTAATTAAAATTTTTACACTTTAAATTTCACCCAAATTACTTTCACTTTCTATACAAAAATTGCACTTACAATATTTCACCCAAATAATTCAAAAGAATTTTAATTTCATTTTTGCAAACAAATGTTTACTTTCAATTTCAGAAAACACACTTTTACTTTGAATAAAAAATTTTTATTTCCATTTCACTAAAAATATTTTTACTTTCACTTCAAAATTTTTCACTTATGATTTCACATAAATTTGATTATTGAAACTGAAATAGTTGTTAGGGAAATCGAAAGTGAAAATTTTTCCTTAGTGGAGGTGAAAATTTTTTAAATGCTAGTGAAAATTTTTTGTCAGAAAGTGAAACATTTTTGGTTGAAATTAAAAGTAAAAATTTGTTGCTTGAATGTGAACATTTTTTTGGTGTAATTGAAAATTTTTGGTTGAAAGTGAAATATTTTTGAATGAAATATGAGGTAAACATTTTTCAAAAAAAGTGAACATTTTTTGTGTGAAAGTGAAAACTTTTTGAGTGAAAGTAAAAGTGAAATGAATGCACCCCTGTTGTTAACTTATGCACAATTTATCCATTACTAATAGGTGATTCCAAAAACCCCCAAGAAACAAATTTAAATGAAATTTAAATATTTTTTTAATTTTATTTAAGAAAACTGAAGTTTATGAACTATTTTTAAAGAAATGAAGGGTTTAATGTCATGTTTTGAAAATTTTGACTACCTTATTCGAAAAAGTGACCCCGAAAATAGTAGGGTACGGATGTTTGAAAATTTTTATATTTTCTGTAGTTCTACTACGAATGCAATGTTAGTTTCTTAACATTCAAAATGTCGGATCCAATATGGCGGACGATTTTTTTAAATTGACAAAATTTGATTGAAACTCACAACTCGCGGGTTTTTTGGGTAGCTGATTACAAATCCGATGTCATTTTTTGAAAATACAAAATGGCAGATCCAATATGGCTGACAAAAATTCAAAAAAATTGTAAAAACTCTTTCTTTAGTCGCTGGTTACGAATTTTCACAATCGAGTTACACTTTTGATTTATCCCCCTCAATTATGGTAATTAATAGCAAAAATAATCAATCAAATATTACCCGAATTAAAGTACAAATGAATATTTTCACTGTATATATGAACTGGATGGTTAATTTGTGTCTCTATTAAAAAATGGAGTAATAAATTAATTTAATTATTATTATATGATGAGTGTATATTTACATTTATATACAAGAACAGTGTAAGCTGTAAATAAATGTGTAACTAAATACGTGCTAAAACTAATGCATATTTACAACTAGTTTAAACTTTAAACTCTACTAAGTGGTTTATGCAAATGCAACGCACATGTCACTTTTCTCTTATTAAATGATAAGTTAGATATTTTACTCTGATTAACCTACCTGAGAATCATGCTATTGTAATTGTCAAACTAAACTCGTGTTTGTTAGTACTTTATCAGTGTTTGTATAAATGTTGAGGCACTCACAGTGGGGATTGCTGACCATAAGGATAGAGGTGGTTTCTAGGTGTAACCTTGAACTTACTGATTCAGAATAATTCTAAGGCCATCAATGCAGCCTCGAATATATAAATACGATTCTACAGAATCAACTATTAACAGTGTTAAACTGTACGTTGTTGACAAATAACAATATATATTTTCTTCACATATAATTCACACATAAACAAAAATGTACATCATTCTCTTAAATATCCTACTTTTGTCATCGTGCATTTTTGCCGAAATTCGTAAGTAAACTAGATCATAGAGTAAATATAAGAAAACACTTTTCTCAATTTTCTATTAAATTAATAATTATTAAATTTACCATAGATTTAAAAGAAATAAGGAAAAGTATTTTCACAAAAAAAATAGACCTAATTCTTTAACGTTCAAAGCTGGGTGTCTAGAGGTCAGGAAAAAGTCAGGGGATGTCAGAGAATTTTTTTTGAAAGTCAGGGAAATTTCTAAAAATTTCTAAAAAAAATTTAAATTTCTTGTGAATAAAATTTTTTTTAATCTACTAAAACTTAGAAGATTTTTTTATCGTTTGTTTCAATCATTAGATATTAATTTATTGTTAAATATGTCAGTTACCATATTTTTGGCCCAAGAAAGCAGAAATAAAATTACTAAAAAGTCAGGGAAACGTTAGAGAATTTTTTTCTCAATCTTTGTCAGACACCTTGTCAAAAGGACGTTAAAAAATTAGGACTATTTTCAAAAAAATGATGTCATGTAAAGTAATTAAATTAAAATTTTTGAAAATATTTTTTTGTAATTTCGTATTTAGTATATATACTACGTTTCTAATGTCGAATAACTTTAAATTATTTATTCTTAGAACGTCAAACATAAAGTAAGAATTTAATAAGTCGTACAGTCCTAAACAAAAGGAGCAATTTTTTTTATTATCTACCTTGCTTCTTAATTTCAAATGCAATGGAATCTTTTATTCAAAAATTTTTTATTTCCTCAAATTTTGTTCTCTTTAAAAATGACTTTAATTTCTGAACAATTAATTTTTTGCAATTGATTAAAATTTAAAGTGATTTCGTAGAAAATTCTCTTTGAGCCAAAAACAAGAGTCATTCTAAATCATTGATAAATTCTCGAGTCTTTTTATTTTCAGAATTTTCCAGAAGAAAATTTTTAAAATATAAAAATTCTTTGTAAACTATTTTTTAGTGAAAGAATTTAAAGAATGAATATATTTTACAATTCCATGTAGATCGATAAAAAAATGTTAATTTTATTCTCTGCTAATGACGAATAATTTGATGTATGACTCATACTAAAGATTTGTTTTTATAAGTTATATAGTGCAAAAGAGCTGACACTCGTCAAACAAGCGCAGGTATTGTCGTCAAAACTGGACTTTTACGATCAAAGCAGTTTTAAATATTAATTTGCTGAGAAGATGGATTTTTTCAATTTAACAATATTTTTCTCTCGCTTCCAAATTGCTCATTAATTTTAATGTAGTGAATCAACACTTTTTAATGCGTAGTTGAAATTAAAAAGCTGAATGAAAATATATTTCCAAACACAGCATATAATTATTTTTCGGTAATATATACTATTTATTGATGTGATTGTGTCCAGTAGAAGGTATTTTTATGCGGAAGTATTTACCACTCAAGGCTATTACGGTTTACTGGAAAAAACAAATATGGAAAATGAATTACGCCTTAAAACCGAAATTAATTCGAAAGTTTTTTTAAAGTTTCGAAAATGGTAACAATAATAAATTTGTACATTTTTATTGTTCTTAATAATTACCTTTAGAAGATTGTTGTGTTCATTCTGTTAAAAGACACTAAGGAACAAAAAAATTAGACTACGCTCTAGAGGTTTATAATCTAAAGAGAAAAATTTACCCTATTAAGCAAAATAAGTTTAAAATAAAAGAATAATTAAGAATTTTGCAAATTTCTCAATTTTTGGTTAACTTTTGGACTCAAAAAAGTAAGAACGATTTTTAACGTATTTTTTTAACGCTAATACCGAATCTGTAGTTAGATTTTCTCTAAAACGTCAAATTTCAAAATGGCGCTTCCAATATGGCGGAAAAAATAAAAAATCAATAGCATTTGCTTAAAACACATTTTCTCGGGAAATTGTTGGTGTTGCTGATTACGAATATTGTGACAGTTTTTTAAAATTAAAAATGGCGGATAACAAAATTAAAAATCAATTTGATAAGATTGAAACTTGTTACTAGTAGGTTTTAGAGGTCGCCGATGATGAATGTAAACTCACAGTTTTACATATTTAAAATTTTTTAAATGTACATAGCTTTAGATTTCTAATTAGGAGACCAACAAAAACTCGAGTAACAAATAAAAATAAAAACCCTTTGATTTTTAATTTTCGTCTACAATCTTGAATCCTCAATTTTTAATTTTGAAAATCTGACATCAAATTTGTAATTATTGAATTCAAAATCATATATAAATAAGTTTACCACCGTTTTTTTCTAAATCATATATTTTGATTTTCAGTTACAATGGTTAAAAGTATGAAAGAATTAAAATTTTATCTCAAGAACTTGACATTTTAACATTTATTGAAAAATTTCATTTCTAAGCTACCAACAAAAAAAAACATTTTTTAATTTAAATTACATAAGCACACAAAAAAGTGTTTTCGACGAGACACTACTTTAGTATATTTTCATGTATTTTTGCCCGCTGAATCCGAATCTGAAGTCAGAATTGTCAAATTTTCCAGTGTCACACAAAAAAATTATTTTTTTATTTTATTTCTGTTTTTTTGAGTTTTCCCTTATAATTAAGATCAATACTGTCACAATACTGAGTTCGAATTCGGATTCAGCGAAAAATACTTAAAAATATTCTAGTGTAGTGTTATAACAAATTTTTCTTTAATTTTTTGATTCGGTTTCTTTGAGTAATTTTTAAAATTTATCTCAAAATTTTCAGCAAATATGTCAATTCTGACTTCGAATTCGTATTTAGTGTAAAAAAATATAGAAATGTATTAGTGTACAAATAAAAATTTTTTGTTTGTTTTATTTTATAATTTGTTTTTTTGAGTTGTTTTTAATTTGTCTCAAAATTTTGAGTAAATCTATCAATTCTCACTTCGGACTCGGATTCAGCTTGAAAAAATAAAGAAGAATATACTATTTAGTGTCATACAAAATTTTTTTATTTTAATTCAGTTTTTTGAGTCGTTTTTGAGTTTTTCTCAAAATTTTGAGTAAATCTTTAAATTCTGACTTCGAATTCGGATTCAGCGTAAAAAATTTAGGAGAACATGCTACTGTAGTGTCATACAAATTTTTTTTTATTTTGTTAATTTTATTTCTTTTTTTTAAGTATAACCCAAAAAGAACGAATTTGACAATTTTCACAAGTGAAAATTTCTAATTTAATGAAAAAAATATTCGTGTGGATTTTAGGGGTGAAAATAATTTTTAAGGAGTTAGAATCTGACTTTCTATTTGTAATCAACGATCTTGAGAACCCCTTAATAATTAATTTCATAAAAAATAATAATTTAAAAAAATATGTTTTCACCTTTTATTTAAGATGACTTGCTTTCACCCCTAAAATCCACGTACGACTTGATGTAGCAAAAAGATCCAGGCATAAGTAATTTTTTGTTCTAGTTTTTTTAGTAACTAAACATCCTTACACTATTTCAATTGAGTTATAATTTCCCTCGGAAAAAATTTTTATATATTCTTGAAATGATTATAAATACACGATAAAAAGTTCCAAGATGTATATTTATTACAGGTCGCGAAAAAAACAACCATCAATTTGCCGTCTTCTGTTCCAGCTGTCGATATCAATGACGATGGAACTTGAAATATCCTTCACTTTTATTTAATCTTGTTTTATTTATATTTCCTTGTTTCTAAAAATTATATTTAATATCTATTTTACTGAATGCGTATTATGATGAACTGAATCTGAGTTAATAAATTGTTTTCTAATTTTTAGCATATGTGACAAATTTTAAACATTAGGAAACTTTATTTTTTATGAAGATTTAAAAAAAAATATACAGAAAGTTACTAATATTAAATTTCTATTTTATTGTGCCTTAAATCTTATTTACATTTCAATTAAGTCCATCTGAAATAATTTTATTTTTTTGCAGCATCTTACATCAAAATCTGTGGACGCCGAAATCCTGAATTAGACACTTGCATTCTTAATTCTGTCGAAGGAATGAGGGAGAAACTCAGAGAAGGCATTCCACAATTTAAAATTCCTTCTATAGAACCAATGTATATAGATCGTGTTGCATTGGCTGATTTACCAAATTTTAAAGCATTTGCTCGCGACGTTAAACTATATGGCCTTTCCAATTTCATAGTAAACAGATTACATTCAGATTTGGAAAAAAATACATTTACAGTTGAAGTCACATTTAAGGAGGTAACGCTTAAAGCTGATTACGATGTTAATGCAAAAATTCTTGTGCCAGTTGCTGGAACAGGACCCATTAATATAATTGCAAGTAAGTACCTTGTCAATCATTAAAAAAATCTAAATTTACAAAATAAAATGATTCTGTTTAATACTTTAACGCCACTAGAAAGGGAGGTGGGCATTTTTAAAAATTAGACATCTTTTAAAAGGTTCTTAGGGACGCTGATTACGAACTTTCGGTCAGTTTTTAAAATCCAAAATGTCGGATCCAATATGGCGAACAAAATTTTTTTAAATTCATCGAATTACCTTGAAACTTTGTATTCAGCGGTTTTTTGTGGGTCACTGATTACTAATCTGATGTTTATTTTTAAAAATTACAAATGGCAATTAATTAAAAATGATTTTTTTTCAGATGATGTTTCAGCAAAAGTCATGATGTATTTTAAAGTAGTAGAGCGCAAAGGAAAGAAATACGTATTTTTCCCTTCAATGAGTACGAAATTATATATAAAAGATTATACATCAAAGTTTGAACCAAAAGAAGGACCAGACAGTACGCTTTCTTCAGCTATTAATGCAGCTCTAGAGAATAGTCGTCAAGAAATTATTGACAGTACTACACCAAATTTAGAAAAGAAAATTACAGAAGACATTTTACAAATTGCTAATAAAATTTGCAAATTTTTCACATATGATGAATTATTTCCCGATCGTGAATGATGATAATAATAATAATTAAATTTGTAAAATTTATTAAAAGTGCCTGTAAATGATTTACATCTAAGTTACGTATTACAATAGAAAATATATTTATATTTTTAGGGAATACTAATGTTTAAGAAGAATTTTATATTCAAAAAAATTTTATAATAAAAAGAAAATGTAAATAAAATTTATGATAAAGTTTTGATTTGTTAAATAATTTTATCTTTTAATAACTCAATGCACATAATTCTAGGGTATACAAAACAATATTTTAGTTTCTTTCTGCCATGGAGTTTATCTACTAATTACTTGAAAAGCTGTCACCTCAAAACAACTTTAATTACATCTTTGCATTTCGTACAAACAGTTATCAAGACAAGTTCGTATCTTTTCAACGCAATATTACATTTAAAATTTTTTTAAAAGTTTATTTCTATTTCTCTACATAAGAAATTTTCAGTTCTTTTTAAACTAAACTAATATTTAAACAAGGAATAATTTTTCTTCTACACTAACTTTTAATAGTTTTGTAAAAGAAATTTTTTTAAATTTAGTACTTCAAAAAAATACATTAAGTAATAAATATTTTATTACAGCACCTTACTGATAATGAAAATTTTATCACTGATAGTTACAATAGGATTGGTTGCATCGAGTAATGGAAATCGTGAATTCTTCATTAACATTGGTGTTATAAAAAAATTACTTATTTCAGAAGTAGATTTGATCGACACACTTCTCGATGAAATTGCACAGCAGCTGTATTTGAAAGCAATAAGGTATAAACTTTTAAGTACAAAATGTTTTTTATTCTAAAACTCAATCAAATCAATCAAACAAAAATATTATGACAAAGAAACTCCACAAAATTTTTCCAAGTATTTTCTTAAGAATTTCTCTACAATTTTTTGAATTTAAACACTGTCATAAATTAAAGTGACAAGGAAAACATATTCATGTTTTGCTGTCTCATTTTTGTTCGAAAAAATTCTAATTTGATTCATTAATGAAAAAATTCGTATTTTTTCTAGCAACGAAGAAGTATTTTCAAAGGAACTAGAAGATGTTTTACATAAAGCAAATGAACATTTATTATCTACTGAAACGATAATTAGTATGTTAACTGATTTAGAAAATTTATGGCCCAAAATTGACGATAATGAAAAAGAGACTACAATTAAAATTGATCTCGATAAAGATACGTCTTTAGAGACAACATGTGAGCCCGATTACTACGAAGACGAAACTATTGAGAATTCGGCACTACAGTTCTGCAATGGAATGATCGAAGAGGAAGATGAGTTTATAGATCCTTTCATTGAAAATTACCATAATGTTTATTGAAAAACATCCAAGAAAAGAATTAGAATTATTTAAAAAATATTAATTTTTATTACTTTTTAAGTCGAAAAATTGTTTAAAAGAACACCGCTTTTCAGAAACAACTATATTTAAACTCCTCCCATTTTATTATTTTTTTATTAAAATTATTATTCAAATTCGGACGATAACTACTATCCCAGTGCACTTAAATCTTTTTGGTTTTTTCATTTCTAAGTTTTCTAATCTGAAAAAACACATTTATAGCTGGCATCAAACTTTCTAGCAGGGCTAAAAATATTAATAAAATTTTAATAAACAAAGAATATGTTTTAATAAAACAAAGTTGTGAAACTACACTAAATATGTAGTTAGGGACTGTCTTTGGTGAACTAAAAGAGATCAATAACATTTACAAGGATCATAAATAATTATATAAAATAGCTAAATTTCCAGACTGTAAAGTGGTATGAACTTTAAATCGATATTGACTTAAAATTAAAAAATCTGCCCGCGCTCCGCGCGCGGACACGTTCTCGTCCGCGCCTCGCGCGGTGGGCTCACAAGTTTCAGCGCGCCTCGGGGCGCGCGAATTTTGATCTTCGCGCCTCGCGTGTTGTTGCGCGTCGCGCGCAATTAGCTCGCGATGTGTTCTTCGACTATTGTTCATTATATGAATTCTTATTCCTGCATGAAATTAAATGTTTCAAAAAACATTTCTTTTTCTTAAAGTTACTACGACTTTAAGGATTACATTCTCATCACATGTTTTTGGTTATGATTGTGAGATTAAGTAGACTTAAATGTATATTTTTGGTGTCTATGAGTAAAATTGTGAAATTATATTTAATTACTAACTCTTTTAGCAGAAACATGATTTGATGAAGAAGCTATAATATTCTAAAAGTATTAGAATTTAGAAGAGTCTAATGAATATACTTCTTATGAATTAAATTGCAATATGGGGGAGGGTGTGAACACAAATAAATCAAATTATTGTTTACAAAATTGTTATTAAAAATGTGTAAGTCAAAAATGGATAGTCAAATCTATTATCTAGATAATCATGGGTGATGATCTTGGATACTTAACTATAGGACAACCATCTAGATATTCAAATTTAGTATCTTGGTATAGTCAAACTTACATATTAACCGCCATTATCCCAGATATTCACATTTAACTATCCTAGATAATAAATACAAGTTGCTGTGTTCATATACATCTATGTTGATCAGTATGAACTATTTAATAAACAAAAGTTAGATCTCTTGATAAAAATAATGAATTAATGTAGTGATATAAATAGTAATGAAACAATATAATTTTTTTAAACATAATTTGGACTATATATTACATAGAGAGATATAGAGATATATAACCAAAAATAATTGCGTACTAATCGGTACGAAATTCACATAAAAATATATTTTATTAGAAATTATTTAAAAAATTGTCATTGATTAATTATTCTTGATGAAAACAGGAATTTTTAATTCAATTAATCTATACTGAAATAAAAGATAATGAATCCTTAAAAATAAAGCAAACTTTAATAAATGATGTTTCATTACAATCAAATTTCATCATTCTGACAGATGTGAATAAAAAACAAAAAAGTATAGCTTTTAAAAATATTTAATTAATTTTGAGATATAATATGATTTTAAAAATCATACCTTCAAATCTTCTAATTATTATTTCTCCATATTTCCACTGTTTCAGCAATTTTAACATTACATTTTTCTTACAATCCGTTTTTGATACAAATTCTAAACAAAAAATGTATTGTCAGAAAAATTTTCAATGAAAATTCTTAAATTTTAAAGTTTTAATTTGTACTTACTAAATATTCATTCCTATTGCAATATTTCAAAAGACTAACGATCTTGTAACGAACTTTCAATAAAAACTGACAAAAACACGTGTTGCACTGGGGACTGGGATGACTAGTTTTAAGGTTATGTTTTCGACTTGAAGTTGCAGCGCAGTATGATCTTTAGTCAAACTTTTGGGCAAGCGCTCGACAAGTTGACTATCCAGGATAATAAAGTTTGATTATCTGGATATACTAAATGGAAATATATAATATTTCATGAAGATAATATTTCTGACTATATAGATAGTAAATTTGATTATATATTTTTGTAACTATATACTTTTAACTATCCATTTTTCTCCGTGTATATTTAAAATAAAAAGCAGTATTTTTAATCTGTTTTTAGTTATTTATACTGAGTTTTCGAAAAGTGCGTTATGTTAGACTTCATAACCAGTTAAAAATTAAAAAAAATTATTTAAAAGAATGTAAAATATATTTGGAGCTATAAACCACCAAAAGATAATCTAATTGTATTGCAGAATATTATATATTAATTACAGCATTTTTTAAAATCATCGAGCAACCAGCTCTAGACGATTTTCGCTGGAATGACCCAAAAATAAAAATTCTGAAATTTGAAAAATTGAATTTTAAAAATTTTGAAACTACCGTAGTTTGCGTAGTTATCGACGAAAATGTCTGGCTAACGAACTCGATCTGTATTTTAACACTATTTTTGTGCATGCAAAGTTGCAAGTTGATGCAATAAGTTTTTCAAGAGTTATCGTGGCAACACCATTGTGTCTACAGACAGACATACAGACAGACACTTTTTCTAGACCATGTTTTTCGGACTCAGGGGACCCCAAAACGTCAAAATTTCATGAAAAAAGCGAAAGTAAATTTTCGACCAAAACTAATACTTTCTCATGTGATGAGAATGTAAAAATAAAAGGGAAGATAAAGTATAACTTGTTTCATTAACATTAAAAATACAATTACTGAATACATATTAAAATTAATTGTAGTTAAATACATGTTATAAATGTTTGCATTAATTCTAAATGTCATTTAAATTATGTTATAAGGTGTATTTAATAAAAATGTTTAGTCTATTAATGCATATCTTAAAAATAATAAATTTATCAATAATCTCGTCAATAACGACATGATATGCAAAAACATAAACAGTCAGACAAATATTCAAGATAGAAACCTGCATTGGAGGTAAAGCTTCTTTGGGCGCCGACAATGTAGGAGTTTGAAATGTGGAATTATTATTTTCCCTTGCATGTGAGTTCACATATTCTGAAATAGAAGTACATAACTTATGTTGAACATTCTAAGTGTCAGTACGCAGAAAAAGTAACCATTTTGGTGCAATTGTAAAAAATTTAGGTAGAGATTCAAAGTTAGGAATGCCAAATTCCTAATTTAGAGGTAAACGAGTTTAAACTAAGTACATATCTAGCATTAGTTTTAACTTCAACAATAAAAGAAACTTATAAATCCGAACCACTTTTAGAAACTTGAGACTGGCTCGATTACACAAAATTTTGTAAATCTATCCACGATGTTTAACAGTTGCGTATTCTTTCTCTTACTTTTAACGAACAGCTCAACATGATCAATGTGAATTGGTTAAAAAGAAAACGAAACTTTTTCTATCGGGTGAAAGAACCAAGATTTACGTCCCAAGGACTATTTGTAATATAGACTATTTAAACATGATTTTAAGTATTTGGTAACGAATTTTCGCATTCCCTTGAACTAGTAATTCTCTTTGACTTTCTCTAGCTTCTTTTCTAAACCGAAGTGTCCCTGTTCATCCAGACACATTTTGACAATGTTAATACGCGAATTTCGCGGTACCACTCACTTGTTTCCGTTTTCGGAACGCCTAAAAACTATTTTCCGACATTCGGGTCTTGTATTCGAGCAACTTTTATCCATTTGCTATTGGTAAAATCGATGTGTAAGCATTGTACAGGATTTCGACTCAAATAGTCAACATGTGCGCCCTGTATGCCTGTCCTGTAAACAATGTCCAAATCGAAATCCTACATGTAAACCCACCATCTTGCGACTCTCAGTTGGATGTCCTTTTTTGTGGCCGTAGCTCGTACAGCCGTACAATCTGTTACAACGACAAATTTAATTCCGAATAAGAAAATCCTGAATGCTTTAAGTGCCACATAAACAGCAAGAGTTTCTAAGTCGTAGGAGTGGTATTTCTCTTCAATAATCGTCGTTTTTCGGATGTAATAAGAAACCACGTGTTGCATGCTATCTTTTTTTATTATAAGCATAGCCCCTAACCTGATGGGACTAGCATCTGTGTGTAATTTAGTTTCAAGCAAAGGATCGTAAATAGACGAAACAGGTGTGTTTACGAGGATTCGCTTTACCTCTTGTACGACCCTCTTGTTTTGAGAATCTCAAAGCCATGAAGTTTCTTTTCTCAGCAAATTTGACAACGGTGAGACCAATAGCCCTCTGAAACACGGAGGGTGTATTTTTCAACCCAAAAGGCATCCTTAAAAATCCCCAGTGACCATCAGGGGCAACAAAAGCGGTAATCTCTGCAGAGTCTTTACTCATGGGAATTTGATAAAATCCCGACTTGACATCTAGTGATATGAAATAGTTTTCCCCGCTATACGGTGAATGTAATCTTTGATACGGGGGAGAGGGTGTGGATCAGTCTTCTTATTGACCCTCGATAATTGACACACAATAAATTGTACCTCTTGGATTTTCTTCGGCTGCAAGGTAATAGGACTCGCTTAAGTTGCATTGCTCTTTCTTATCATATTGTTTCTTTCTAATTCGGTAGTAATATTATTAGCCTTTTCCCGTTCCGTATAAGACAATCGACGCGGATGATAATGAACGAGTTCATTATCAGTTAATTCTATGCTCATTCTACAACTATTTCGACCTAATTCTTCCATATTTAGTGGTATGGTTTCACGGAACTCATTTAGAAGCAAAATCAATCAGCTAACAATTTCCTCACTTACCCCCGGACAATTCACGTCCCCGAGCGTATTGAGGTCATTAATCGTTTGAACTAGGTTTACTTTATTCACAGATTCTGTACTCCTTCCGATTGATTCACTTACTAGCTATGTTTCATTTGAATTATCAACGCCCGTAACTCCTGGGCTGTTAAGCAATTAACATTTCTTTTGTCAATTGGTCATTTGGAACAACGAAGGCTTGTAATCTCGTCAATGATTAAGTCAATAAAAGTTTTCGCGATTGGCGTCGTGGCGACATGATTAAATGCCGCAAGGGTTTCAAGTGTAGACTGTAACTTTAACCGCAATTCTTATGCTATTCCTATTTGTGTAGGATTTTTAAGTATTCCTCATTTTACCTGATGTACAGCTTGAGACTCCCTCTCAACAAGGCATGCCGTCTTCATTTCATCCCTCTCCTTAGCTTTTTTGTAACACCGCTCTTCCGAATAACCTGACTTTTGGAAACAATTACTTTTTCATTCGGGTTTATTTCCTTTGTATGATTATTTACTCGAGTCTGATTGCATTTTGAAATTATTACCCCTTTTTCGTTTCGACTCAGGACAAACGCGCCTAACTTGACTCAATTTATGAGAAATAAAACTTATCCCTTTCTTTATCGTATTTCTTTTTTATTTTTTTAAATTATTATCGCTCACTCGATTCTTACTCGAACCACTCTTTTTTTACCTGTTTTCTTCGTGGATTATCTTACAACACTTGTGAGTGCCTCGGTCAATTTAGCGAAATCCAAATCAGAACTCGTTACTGTACCAGCCATAGAACTCCTTCCCATGGAACCTCGACTGTTAACCTGGGCACGACCTGATCATCCTATCTTGTATCTCCTGACTGATTCCGCATCATTTGAGGCGAACCTTCCCATTTTCTCACCTCTATGGTGATACGTTCTCGTGATTGCCCGATGACAATTAGAAGAGAATTCTTTCGCTCTTTAAGCTCCAAAATCGAGTGGCAAGTATCCATTCATTTTGAATTTAAAAAAACTAAATGAATCTATTCAAACTAGTCATTTAAATTAAAAGATTATATAACTGCTTCACAATTAATAATTCGAACCAATTTTTGATCTATCATTGATATGAAAGATGCTTATTATCTTCTACCAATACATGAAGAACATAAAAAGTATTAAAGATTTAGTAACGAAAACAAAATATTTGAATTTCAATGCTCACCATTCGCACTCAATATTGTGCCATACAATTTTACTAAACTTTTGAAGCCTCTAATTCAATATCTTAGAGAAACATTAAACGTTCTTTGCGTTATCTACCTAGACGGTTTACTGATAATAGGCAAAACTAAATAAGAATGTACCACATCAGTAAATCATGTTCTTGAATTACTAAAACAGGCAGGTTTCTTAATAAATCACAAAAAAGCAATTTAATACCCTCGAAAGAAATACAATTTTTAGGATTTCTTTATAACATGTATTTTTATAATTATTCGCAGCGTACTTGACTGTTTAAATATGGCTAGGTATACATTAAAAACTTAGAAAGGGCTAAATTCGAGACGTTAAAAAATGAACCCGAAAATCATCATGAATCTAATCATGAATTAGAATGGAGGATGAATAATCTAAAATCATCTTACTAAAATATAAAAAACCCCGACAAATTTTTAAATTAAAATTCACACAGACGCTTCAAGAATAGGTTGGAGAGCTTACGCGAATAGGAAGTAATCAAAAGGCTTTTGGACAACCATTGAACAAAATTTACACATTAATCAATTAGAATTGAGCGCAGCCTTCTATGGATTACAATCGTTTGCAAAAGAATTTTCAAAATGCTAGTTACTATTGCGCAATGATAACAAAACAACAATTGCTTGTATTACCAAAAAAGGGAGTGTTCGATTTCCAAAATTAAATAAAATAGTATAGTATACTATTTACCTCGATGCTAAATAAAAAGTGTAAAAGATGCGTCATGGGGACCTGACCCAAACTCAGAATACATTGACGCATTCACACTGAATTGTCACAACGAATACTTTACGCCTTTCCTCCTTTTCGATTAACACCGAGAGTACTGGATAAAATAATCCAAGACAAAGCCGAAGGAATAGTTATAGTACCAAAATGGCTTGAGGAAGAAATCCTTGAAATTTCCTCTTTTTGGGTTAGTACGGGGGTTTTAGGGTCGCGGATTACAAATCCGGTGTCGGTTTTAGCAAATTCAAAATGTCGAATCTTAAATGGTTATTTTGAATTTTACAAAACTGATGTTATATTTGTAATCAGCGACCCTGGATTTTTTTAAACTGATATCATATCCGTAACCAGCGACCCAAAAAAACCCCGGAAACCAAGTTTCATCGAAAGGCAACATTTTTTTAAAAAGGTCATCCGAAACTTAAAACAGTTATTATAATAAAAAACAGCCCACACCGAAAAACGAGTCAACTTGGGATCCTAGTCGTTTTAGATTATTTGAAAAAATCACATTCTCTTCAATCGTTAAATTTCTCAATCACATTCTATATAGAAAAAAACAGAATTACAGGTACATTATTGTTATAATTTTGGTGCTCATTTCATTCGTCTTCGTAAATCTTGTTGTGTTGATTTCATGAAAACTTTGCTTTCTCATAGAGATGTTAATAACATTGAAGTATACATTTTGAACAATTATTCTCAAGTGCTGTAATATTTTTTTCTATTTATTTAATACTTCTACATAGAAAAAAATTTCCTTCACAATTTCTGTTTTTTAAAATATTAATAACTTCTTTATTTATAATTACAATAGCTTCAAAAATAGGTCAATCAAAGTGTTTTTTAATGCTCCACAAGTTGCTAACTATGGTTTCAAAGTTATTTCTACATTTTTCAACAAAATTTTCAAAAAGTGTTATTTTCCAAAATTTTTTATTTTTAAAAATATAGACGAAAAATGTTCATTAAAGGTTCAAAAGATGCGTCTAAAAAAACTCTACAATACTAGAGAAAAAAATTTATAGTTGTCCTAACATTTTTTTAAAGTTATGGACAAAAAAACGATTTTTTTAAAAATTAAAAATAATTTGTTCTTTTTTCTTCATAAATAAATAAAAACTGTAAAGTAAAATAAAATTTTGGTAAATTCTTTTATATTTGAATGCTTACAACTTCCCAGAAAAACGGAAAAATCTCATTCTGTCAGATTATTTAAAGTATTTCTCAGTACATGCACTCCTATATTCACAAAGTTTCTCATCGACTTGAAGTTGATTTGCAAGTGTTTATTTCTTCAGTTACCTTCACTATTGCCAATTCCAATATTTTGTAATGGAAAAATATTTCTTTGCGTCTAGTAGGCGCAATATTGAAGAAATTCGCCGAAGGAAGCGGTTTGGGAATAAGCTTGGAGGAAACGTTCAGAATGATTCACTAAGATCTGGAGATGAATTATTCGAGGTCAATAAATATTGACTTTTGGGAATCTATCACATAGAGGTGGGTAGGGTTTTAAAGGAACTGCCCGTTCATGAGCGAATGGTTTGCGGACGAAATATTAAATCGTAAAATCCGCTTTGTCCAATTGTCACGGCTCAGCATCAGGCTGCTTTGCAAAATAGGGTAGAGAACATTATTTTTCTTATCTTTATTTTTCAAAAATCTGAACAAATCTAAACTATTATTTAAAATAGTTAATTTAAACTATTCTTATTTCGATAATTTACTACCATCGATGGATCGACTCGTGATGAAATAAAGTCAAGATCCCTGGAGCCGCTGACGGGCCTCGCAATGTGTAGTTCCGAGCCGCAAATAATAGAGCTTGTTAAAGGAGTGAGAGGCCTTGGATTTTCTATTTTATATTATCAGGTAAACAATTTTCTTCAACATTTACTCACCCTACTGTTTTCTATGCACGTTAAAAAAGATTCTTTTAATAATAAAAATTTTCTTTAAGGAACCAATGAATCCCAACGAAACTATGATAGTAATAAGATCCTTGATACCGGGGGGAATTGCTCAAGTCGACGACGAATTGATACCTGGCGAACGTCTACTATTCGTAAACGACATCACTTTAGAGAATGCAACACTTGACCAAGCGGTGCAGGCGCTGAAGGGTGCGCCAAAGGGCAATGTGCCAATTGGAGTGGCGAAAGCTTTGCCAATTCCCGACAGCATTGCACAAACGAGAGAACAGGATGAAGGCTTGGAGAAGAATAGCAATAGTCCAAGAGCAAATCGACATCCGGCGATTGACAGTCAAAAGCAGAGATGCGATTATTTTCGCGAGAGAAAATAAATGTCGCACAATCGCCGCCTTATCTCGATTTGATTGAGGGTTTGCAATTGTAGCACAGCATCGTCGAATCAGAGAGTTTCTAAGACCCAAAAAAACAGCAACCAATAACAATTTCTTTGGTTATACCCAACTTTCGGACCTCGATCCTTCGTCGTGGACCAAATCAAGATTTTCTCCTCCAAACTATCCTTTTTACACTCTTCATTCACTCACTTCATTTTCAAACACCTAGGCACGTTTATCTATGAATGATGTTTGGACTATCTTGGCGAACTTCCTGAAACTCTCTTCTGTGCAGGGAGAAGTTGGAAGTTGTAATCAAAATGTTGCTAAAGGTTTAAACTTTCATTTAACAATATTTAAAAATGTTATAAACAATTTTTATAAACAATTGTTATAAAAAAATATTTTCAGTGTGGAAAATAACTTCTTTTCTATCCCACTAGCTTTCTTTTGTTATTAAACAAGAAAACTAAAGTATCTAATGCCTATAAAAAATTTGTAAACAACGCATATAAATGTTATAAACAATTCTTATAAATTATTAGTTAAATATGAATTACCATAATAGAAAAAACGTATTTTTTTATTATAGATTGCACTCTGCTAATCCAAATCTTTGTTAAAGAAATAAACTTTTATTTAATATTGTTTAACAATATTTAAAAATGTTATAAACAATTTTTATAAATAATTTGAAATTCGTGGGCCAAAGTGGTATAAATTATTTTTATTTTTATCAATTCTCATTTCTTTTTGCATTAAAAATGAATAATAAAAGTTAATCACTTAATTCACAATTTTTTACAAGGTTTAAGAATATTATAAACAATTTTGTTAAAAAAAGGATTTTCTGAAATTATATAAAAAATTTTTATAGGATTCTATTTCATGTTTTGCAAATTGTTTATAAAAATTGTTTATAATATTCTTAAACCTTGTAAAAAATTGTGAATTAAGTGATTAACTTTTATTATTCATTTTTAATGCAAAAAGAAATGAGAATTGATAAAAATAAAAAAAATGTATACCACTTTGGCCCACGAATTTCAAATTATTTATAAAAATTGTTTATAAACATTTTTAAATATTGTTAAACAATATTAAATGAATGAATGACAAAAGAAAGCTAGTGGGATAGAAAAGAAGTTATTTTCCACTCTGAAAATATTTTTTTATAACAATTGTTTATAACATTCTTAAACATTGTAAAAAAGTTTAAATTAAGTTATTAACTTTTATTATTCATTTTTACTGCAAAAAGAAATGAGAATTGATAAAAATAAAAATTTGTTTACCATTTTGGCACACAGATTTTAAATTGTTTATAAAAAATGTTTAAATTATTGTTAAATGATATCAGTGAAATTTAGACACCGGCCCGGTGCCGGTATTTCTGCTGGCTTGGAGACGGTCCAGTCAACAATGATAACCCGGAAAATATCCGCCCCGGTGCCGGTAAACCACCGGCTCGATACCGGGCCGGTAGTAAAAAAATTATTAATTATTATTATTATACATTTTTACATATATTAAACGTTAAACAATATTATTTATTAATTAATTTAATTGTAAACACTAAATAGAATGCTGAAACATATGAATTATTATTAATTATTAACGAAAAATCTGAATACATGAGGAATTGAACTCAGGACCCTCGGGCTGCAAAGTCGACGCCGCATCCGCTAACCTAAACCTGCTTATGAAATGTGAATGGAAAGTTTATATATGAAGTGTGACACCAGGACTAATTACAAAATGTTCTAAATTAATAGAAAAAACCTTTTCTAAAAGACAGTTTGAATAATGTAATGTCAAAGTTAATAATTATAATAACATTTGTTAATGTCGTTATACGTTGGGACTAAGGCTAAAGAAAAACCGCTGGCATGGTACCGGCCCGGTACCGGCTTTATAGAAAAAACTTGCAGAAACTTAGTATAATGAAATTAATATAATACCTTGTTAGATTATCAAAATTTTATAACAATAAATCAGATAAAACCTGACCAAAATTATTTTAATCGAACATATTCCCAGATTTTTAGTGATTTTCCCGTACAATTTAAAGCTGAATTAATAGAGTTTAATGAAATGTAATTTTTCCAACTATATAAAAAAAGATTTTAAAAAACATTTGATTTCGAGAGATTTGATTTTCTTATTCTTCCGAATGGTGTAAAAAAAATTTCAAAAAATTAAATATTTAGACTTTTTAAGACACAAAAATATTATGCCGGCAAAAGTCCGTCGACGGTGTAAAAACTGCATCGAATACCGGAACCGGGCCGGTACTAATTTTGATGCCGGCAAAAGTCCATCGCCGATGTAAAAACGGTATCAAGCAGTTGTACCGGCCGGTGCCGGGCCGGTACTAATTTTGATGCCGGCAAAAGTTCATCGCCGGTGTAAAAACTGCATCGAATGCCGGTGCCGGGACGGTACTAATTTTGATGCCGGAAAAAGTCCATCGTCGGTGTAAAAACGGTATTAAAAAGTAGTACCGGGCCGGTGCCAGGCCGGTTGTCTTTTATTAACCGGTCTGGTACCACAGTGCCGGTACCGGGTATTGTCCGACTTTACCACCTGGCCGGTGTCGAGCCGGTCCCAGGCATCGGCACACCACCGACTTTCCTGCCTAGGACAAAAAACACTTTAAAAAACTGCTTTTTTTGTTTAAACAATTACAACTTTTTATGATTAAATTTAAATTTTCTTTCAGATTCTAGAAGAGGACAGTCAAATCTAAAAAAACCTATGTCCCTATTTTTTCCAAATTCGTAACTCGTAGAACGGAAAGCTCAAACTTGTACAAAGAAATACGGACATTTGGGACTAAATGGGTTAAATAACTTTACGTACATTACCCAGATTCAAAAACCGATAAACTATCTATTCTATCAGAAATACGAACAGTTGTTTATCATTGGAAAACTGTTTGGAGTAAGACAACGTAAAATTATCTATCATTTAAACCGAATTTTCTATCTTCATAGTAAGCTCTATGTAAGTTTAAAAAAAATGCACATACAAACCTTTCGTTTTACTGAACAATTTATTTAAAGGAGTACCCACTACGAAAACTTGGAGATAAATCATCCGAAAAAATGACGATAAAGAAACTAATCCAAAGATATTCTAATATATCGTGGAAGGAATTTTTCACTACGAGATTACAGCCAAATAATGTTAATGATGATGATGTTATACTTGTTGACAATATCGACTACTTTGACAATTTGAATAATATTATTACTATTTCAAAAAGAGATCAGGCAGACTACCGCTTATGTGGAGAGCAATTTACAACATTCTTGAAGTATTGTTACTATTGTAAAGAATTTAAGTGTGAATTTATTATTATTTATGAAATTAATATCAAAGAGATAAAAATTTAACTTTCTTTTTCTTTTAGAATTCTTGGATCGTCAATGAAACGACGAAACTTAAAGTATTAGACAAGCTTGAGTCCTTGACTATGATACCTCCAAGTTACTATTTTTCTTTTAATGACGAAGAAATAGATGAATATTACAAAAACTTGGAAATTACACCAGGCGATTATTTTGAGTCGTTGATAAACATTACAAAATTTATGATAAACATTTACAAAAATAAAACAAGTTGGACAGAGCTACCGAGAGCAACAACCGTAAGTGGTGAATATGTTCCACAAGGAAATTTTATTGGTATTTATATTACATTTTTAGAAAGAAATGATTTTTATAAATTATAAGAAATTAAATTTTTAATAATAAAAATACTTTTTGTTGGAATGCCAGCCATGTTTCAAGGAGTTTTGTTCAATAAAGAAAGACCTCAATATATGAATTATGGATCAGTAGGACATGTGATTGCACATGAATTATCTCATACTTTAGACAACTTTGGTAGAAAATATGATAAAATAGAAAGGAAAATCAGTTGGTTTGATGCAGAATCTAAAATAGTATATTTGTCGAATCTTCAATGTATAATTGATCTGTACAACAACTACAGTGTCGAAGAAGTTGGTTTAAATGTAAGTTTCTAGTTCGTCTAAATAAAAATTATGAATGATTAGGAAAGTTTTATTCATCTAAAATTGCAGTAGTAGAATAGTCTTTAAAAAAAATTATAATCCAATTTATTCTATTAAGAAAATATACTTTGATAAATATTTTACAGATAAATGGAACTAAAACGGCGCAATGTGAAGATACTGCAGATATTGTAGGAGTTAGACTTGCATATTCAGCTTATGAAAAGTATATGGAAACTCATGGTCCTGAGGCATCGTTGCCAGATGTGAATTACACTCAACGTCAACTCTTTTAGATTAGCTACGCTCAAAAAGAGTGCAACAATGACAACAGAAAAACTTAAGGCAACTGTTGAATATGGGTGGCACAGTCCTCCCGAATTTCGAGTTATCGGTCCCCTTGCCAATAGTAAGGACTTCAAAAGAGATTTTCAATGTAAGTCAGATTCGAAGATGAATCCTGAAATTAAATGTTCTATCTAGTAATTTTGGTTAAAAGAATTGAATAAAATATACTAAAAATCCTTTCTTCGTGAAATATCTTTATTTTTTTTCTTATTTTCTCATTATTATTTATTATTAATAACTATTATTATTGTTAATAGTATTTTTACTATTATAATTATTATTATTATAACTATTATTATTATTTTATTACTGTTTATCGTAAAACTTTCTATCGCTCGTATAAATATCGAAGGTTTGGAAGCCAGTGACTATAACTAAACATCTCACATCTTAAAAAAGAAGAAAATTTAGATATGATTTTCTATAAAAAAAATGACGTCTCCTAATGAAAAATACGTAGTGTTTCTTAATTTTCCTTTTTCGTGGACCGAATCGAGATTTTCTTCTCGAAACTTTCTTTTTTACACTTTTCATTCACTCACTTCATTTTCAAACACCTAGACACTTTTATCTATGAATGAGAATAACGAATCGAATAACGATTACTGGTGGTGAATGACTTGGTAATAATAATCTGTTAATCCAATCTTGAGAGGGGTCCTTCACGAAGTGAGCCTACGACAGTTGTCCTTAGTGTGGGATTTTATCACTGTTGTTAACACTAATGTGATAGTGTATTATATTTTGAAAATATTTGCTTCCTTCCAGACGGTTGTCGTTAGTTGAGCAAATTTTGATGGTTCGAAATTTGGAATTTTTTTGTTTCAATATAGATTTTATCGAAACTTAAAACTATTTCTCAAATAATAATTTTAGAGAATTATTTAAAGTTTTATTTTGAGAACCGGGGTTAAATGACTATAGGTTGGTGTTTCAAAAAATTACTCTCTGAATGTTAGAGAGCTGGTGCCCTATATTTATAAAACTTCTCCCATAAGCTTAGTGCCTTTGATGCTAACTGAAATTGTGGAGAGATGGTTATTCCTTATTGTTTTTCCAATTTTATGCGTGAAACTTGAACCATCGCATGGACTTTAAATAGGGATATGTGCCATTCGTTCGGTCAGCTGTTCCTCCCCAGCTGAAAAAATTCTATAGAATTTCACTAGAATCATTCTATAGAATCGTTCTATATGAATTCTAGTGAATATTCTATAGAATTTCACTAGAATGATTCTATAGAATTTCTACATAAATACTATTAAATTTTAGTGATTTTTAATTAGAAAAACTTTAAATTTGTAACATAATATTTTTCAACAAATTTTAGGCCAAAATAATTGTTTATATCCTTTCAATATATAAAATTCATTGAACTTCATAATCATACATAACTAGAATATTAAAAAAATTATTTTACGAAATTTATATTCCTTCTAATTAAAAACCACTAAAATTTAGTAGAATTCACGTAGAAATCCTATAGAATCATTCTATTGAAATTCTATAGAATATTCTCTAGAATTTATATAGAATGATTCTAGTGAAATTCTATAGAACTTTTTCAGCTGGGTCACAGGTTGATTCAATGCTTGAGAGGGACCGTGGGGAAGTTGCTTAATATATTATTTTTTGCTCGTTCGTTGATTTCCATGCTTATAGAAAGGTCGTTAAAATGATGCTGAATCGTTATTCTGATTATATAATTCAAAGTTAATATTGTCTGTGGCAAAGGTTTTTACATACGTCTAAATATTACTCTTCTTTCTTGTATTTGATGCAATTTATATATTTGCTGTAAGACATATATTATAATAATGACCATAAAAATACTGAATATAATGAAATAATATGTAGAGATTGTATTAATACAATAACAATCATTTTAATGACAATAATATCTTACAATATATAAGTAAGATTCAATATTTAAAAAGAGAATAAACACATAATTATTATAAGTAATTGTAATATATTAGGAATAAGTTACGGATGTAACAATTAATTAAAAAATCACCCCACATAGCACCGAAGATTTCCGGAAACTCGACAGGACATCGTTCAGCGAGGTTAGAAACAGTGATTCAAATAAAAAGTATTTGATTCAAGTAAATATTTATTTGATAACCACGTCAGGTTTTTGAGATATTCTAACCTAAAAGTGCCAAAAACACGTTTTTGGGCATTTTTGAAGTCCTGTACAATCAAGAGAAAATTATTTTCTAAAAGTTATTTGCGACATCTGAAAGTATTATTCTTTCTGGCACTTTTAGGTTAGAATATCTCAAAAAACTTAAGTGGTGGGGCAATTCTGAGGTCAGATTCGGATTCAGCACGTCAAAAACCTTCAAAGAAGAACTATCCAGTTCTTGGTTCTGAGATTCGCCAAAATTTTGTCGGCCTGTTTAATAGTCAAATAATCGGTTATTTGAATCAAATAAATTTTTTTCCAGTGTTTCTCTTTATTTAATACTTCTAAATAAAAAAAATTTCCTTCACAATTACTGTTTTTAAAATATTAATAACTTCTTTATTTCTAATCAAAATAGCTTCAAAAGTAGTTCAATCAAAGTGTTTTTTAATGCTCCACAAGTTGCTAACTATAGTTTTAAAGTTATTTCTACATTTTTCAATAAAATTTTCAAAAAGTCTTATTCTCCAAAATTTTTTATTTTTAACAGTTCAATATCTCTGGTGAATATAGACGAAAAATGTTCATTGAGGGCTCAAATGATGCGTCTAAAAAAACTCTACAAAACTAGAGAAAACTAGTAGAAAATGTCTACTTTTTAATGCCGTGTGGCCCTTTTTTGAATATTTAAAAAAATTCAAAATGGCGGATCCAAAATGGCGGACGTTAAATTAAAATTAAATTGGATTTGCTTGAAATTTGTTACTCGGGGGTTTTCGAGGTCGCTGATTACGAATCTGATGTCACAGTTACAAAATTCAAAATGGCGGATCCAATATGGCGGATGTAAAAATTAAAATTCAATTTAATTTGCTTAAAATCGGTTACTCGGAGGTTTCGGGGGTCGCTGATTACGAATCTGATGTCAAATTTAAAAAATTCAAAATAGAGGCTTTAATTAGGCGGACTATATGAGACATTGGACAGTTTCACGAAATTTTGTATTTAAGAGTTTTAGAGACCACTAATTAAGAATTTAACATCATTTTAAAAAAATGCAAAATGGTGGATCAAATACCCAATATCGATCCAATATTCGACTTTTTTAAAATTTTTGATATCGCAGTTGATATCAAAAAAGTATGAATTTTGAGGAAAGTGGGAGTAAAGACATGAAGAAACGTGTTTTTGAGGGTATTCAAAAATTTTTTCTCTGTAACCTGACGTCAAGTACGTCAGGTGAACGTCTCACGTGTCTAGACTTCAATAAGGTCTTAAATTAAAGCTTAAAAGGTAAATTTTAAGACTCATTTGCAAAAGACCAAAAATAAAATAAGGATTTTGAAAAAAGTGGTGGTCAATACCCAAAAAAATTCACTTTGTCTGACAGGAAAAGGTGAGACAAGGGTTTGGTCAGACCGGCAAAGGTGAGACAAGAGATTGGTCCGACTGGCAAAGGTGAGACGAGGCAGTAGTCTGACAAGAAAGGTTGAGACAATAGATTCGTCAGACCGGTAAAGGTGAGACAATAGATTGGTCCGACCGGAAAAGGTGAGACAAGGTTTTGGTCCGCCCGGCAAAGGTAAGACGAGGCAGTAGTCTGCCCGTAAAGGTGAGACAAGGCAGTAGTCTGACCGGTAAAGGTGAGACAAGAGATTGGTCCTACCGGCAAAGGTGAGACAAGAGATCTGTCCGACCGGCAAAGGTGAGACGAGGCCGTAGTCTGACCGTGAAAGGTGAGACAATAGATTAGTCAAACCGGTAAAGGTAAGACAATAGATTGGTCTGACCGGCAAAGGTGAGACAAGAGATTGGTCCGACCGGCAAAGGTGAGACAAAGGTTTGATTCGACGGGAAAAAACGATGCAGACCTGTGTAATTACTTTAATTATTACGGAAATTTATGCTGTCTGAGGAATTCGAATATCGCTTTATTAATAATTCAGTTAGTGAAAGAACTGTGAAAGAAGGGCTCTTTTGTATTTGCGGAATGGCTGCAGCTTTCAGAAATCTGGAATTGACAAACTATGAAATTTTTTCTTTCCCCAATTATAAAGTGACGTAGGATTCAAAATAGCCTCTGTCGGCTTCGCTAATAAACTTTCGCGTATTGCTTCCCGTTTGAAAACAGCCCCTACTCCATCACATGCGTTCTTACCATGTGCTGTAGCATGAAAATGCCACTTAGCTTTACACTAAAATCCTTTTTGTGATTCATTAAATTACACATTTGATATCTATTCTTAAAATGCTGTTTAGCACCATCGCTAAAGTAAATAACTGTTTTGGCATCCACATGTTTCCTAATTTCTGGCAACAACAGTTTTTGAATTGTGTAAACTGCTGCAGCATCGTGAGTAGTGCTGTCGGACAGAAACAGCATACTTTTATGCTTCAATTCGCCATTTTCTAGGAAGTAGTAAACAACTGAAAACATCGTACATTGGTCATTATTGAAATGAAAACCTTGTGATGCATCTTGCACCACATATTTGTAATTTTGAGAAAAATCTAATGTAATTAGTACTTCACCATCACGAAGATTTGCTTTTCTAGACTCAAAATACTGCATTTGTTATTTTTCTATAAAAGCATGTGGTTTTAATAATATAAGTTTCGCGGACAATTGTTCAACAAATTCTTCAGAGTCAAGAATTTGTGATTGTAAAAAAGATCGGCCGTAGATGTCCAAGTACTAAATGTCACATTTAAAATGTTATTATCATGTAACAGTTGCAACAAATATTGTGAAAAATGAAAAATACCTGGGCACTCTTTGCATTCATCCAAATGACAATTTGG
>CM065466.1:10272531-10479317 GCA_032872475.1 Leptopilina myrica (nomen nudum)
TCAATAAATATTGATATTTTTAAATGACTTTTCAATTTTTCTACACTATTACTATTCATCATTAACATATGTAAGGACCAAATACCTGGAATAAACAATAAATGAATCAGAACGAAAATGCGAAAGGTCTGAATTTGGCCATATATCCCACCTGGGTGGGTAAGACGCCCCCTGCTGTAAGTTAATATCATTTATTACAACAATTATTATAAAAAGTGTAAAACGCGGATCTAATATGTTTCTCTGGTTAATTTGAGACAAGAAAATAATTGCAAATATTTTCTTACGTGTTAAAAATCCTTGATTCTCGTAATAAGAAATTTTTACCAGTTTTTTGAAAATTTTTGCACTCTTTTAGCAATCTGAACTTTTCACATTATTGTATCTAATAACCCCGAGGTGCTAGCGGGATGGCACTTTACAGAGAAATTGTTATGACCAATAGGTATAAAAAGAACCAATAATACATAAATATAGTTTCTTCCATATTGGAGGTCTGAGAAAGGGGGCATCTATCCGGGAGGGGCATCTATCCGCACTTTACCCTAAAATAATAATTTTATATTAAATGTTTGTTTTGTTACCGTAATTAGATCCATGATTTGCAAAATTACAAAAAAACTGCATAAGAAGAATCCCTGAAAAAATTAGGCAAAATTTTACAATTAAAATATGAGTTTATTTCGTTTTAAATTGCACTTTTTGAATATGTTTTTTGTTTTTAAATTTTTTCTTTTTTTTATAAATGTTTATATAATTTGTTTATAAAATGTTTATAAACATTATGTTTGTCACGTCCTAACACAAAAATTAAAATTCTATTCTATTCCTTAAATGTCTCTGAGTGTAAAACCGTTTCGAAAAAAACGTTAAACTCGCCCAGCGCACATTGGCATGTTTTAGAATTTACTGTTAAAAATTGTCTGTAACCTACAAATTTTATCGGATTTTCATGGGCTTGATCTTAAATTAAAGGGGATAAAATGTTACCCAAAGTTAACAATTTACAATATTTTTAGAAAAAATTATGTTTATTTTTTTATTGCAGATGATTGGAATCAATTTAAATTAGACCAGATGACCACCAGACAAATAATAATGTATAATACAATTTATTTAAATTGTTGCAAACAATGTTAATTAACAAATATATAACTTTGGTTCTTTTTTATAAACATCATTTTTTTTGCTGATAAATTTATATTTATTTAAGTAATCTATTTCAATTTTAATAAAACATGATGTTAAATTAAAAAATTATTATTATTGTTATTAATAATTATCATGAACAAGAATGTAGTTAATAATAATCAAGTAGAGCTTTATATGACTTTAAACTCGTTAAAATACGAAAAAAAATTTCTTTTTGCAGAAATAAGCTATTTATTTCTTGAAAAAGTAAAAAATTTATTGACAACAAATGTAATTGTTTGTGCAAATAAATTTTTTAAGTTTTTGAAAGAATGTACATATTATATAAACATTTTATGTATGTTTAAAAAATGCCTAAAAAGTTTACAAACCCAGCAGGCACAAAGACTAAAAACGTTCTTTGAATGTCTGTAGAACGTTTAATGTTTGCCAATTTACGTTCTAAGAATGTGCGAACGTTCTGAGACATTTTTGGAACGTTCGGACGTTCTTAAAACTTAAATTGGCAGACATTAAACGTTCTTCAGACGTTCAAAGAACGTTTTTTGTCTTTGTGCCCGCTAGGAATGTATAAGAAACTAGATTATTGTTCATAATAAAATCGTTAATAACAATAACATTTTTTAAATTTAAAATCACTTTTTATTAAAATTGATTGTTTGATATATTGTTTGACAATCTCATATATGGGGAAATCTCTCCAAATAGGGACAAATTGGGTACTGTGATATCAGTGCAACAAAAAGCATCCACATTGCCAATCCACGTTTTATATATATTTTTGTTAACTCTCTTTCACGAGTATAAGATATAAAAATAATTGTTGTTAGGCGAAATTAAAGATTTTTGCAATTGATTTTTTTATTAAAATCGTAGAAATTAAGAAATTCCTTGCGTTAGATCGAATTTTTATTCAGGGATAATTTTTTGAGCAATTTATTTTTTACGTTTGAAGTTTTTCGTCATTCATCTATGGGTTGTAAAGATTAGAAAAATATAAATTGGACAAGTGTGCCAGTTATAATATTTGAGATAATGAGGTCTTAATAACTTTAACTGTATTTTCACCAACTCAACAACTTTAACAAAAAAAAATTGAAGATTAACAATCATACATATATACGTAAAACATGAAATAGAGATGAATTCATTTGTTTTGTAATAAATCTCTTTTCCTTTCAAAAAATTTTGTAACAAAAAATATTATATTTCATTCGGTTATTAAGAATCCCACTTTTTTATTGTTGAAATAAAATCTTAAAAGTATCATCTACTTGGTTATTGAAAAAAATTTTGAAAAAAGATGGAGAACTTATTTTTTAACCTAAAAAATTTAAAAGTTAATTTAGTTAACCCTATCGTGCCCCCCCATGAATTCATTTGTTTTGTAATAAATCTCTTTTCCTTTCAAAAAATTTTGTAACAAAAAATATTATATTTCATTCGGTTATTAAGAATCCCACTTTTTTATTGTTGAAATAAAATCTTAAAAGTATCATCTACTTGGTTATTGAAAAAAATTTTTGAAAAAAGATGGAGAACTTATTTTTTAACCTAAAAAATTAAAAAGTTAATTTATTTAACCCTTTCGTGCCCCCCAAGAAAATAGTGGATGGATTTTGATGAAAACCCCTTGGGGGTTTTTAAAGTCGCTGATTCTAAATCTGAGGTCAGATTTCCAAAATTCAAAATGGCGGATCCGATATGGCGGATTTTTTTTTAAATTGCTTATATTTGTCTAAAACTCATCACTTGAGGGTTTTTGGGGTCTCTGATTCCGAATTTGAGGTCAGATTTCCTAAATTCAAAATGGCAGATCTAATATGGCTGACTTTTTTAATTGCTTATATTTGTTTGAATCTTATAATTTGAGGGTTTTTGGGGTCGCTGATTCGGAATTTGTGGTCATATTTTCAAAATTCAAAATTTCGGATCCAATATGGCGGATGCTGTTTTGAAAACTTAATTGGATTAGTTCGAAACTGATAACTTTGGGGTTTTTGAGGTAGTATATTTAGAATACGATATTTGATTATCTATTCACGGTCTTCCATACCACCTAAGAGGTTCTGTCAGAGGCGCCTTAGGTTCTTATTAGTGAACCTTCGTCAAGAACCCTATTTTAAAGTTCAAATTCAAAATTAGCTTATCCAAAAACCCTTAATTAGTAAACCTACAAGCAAATAGCCATTTTTGAAAAAAGTCCGCTATTTTGAAATTTAAAAATGTGACTTGTCTGAGTTTGAAAAAAGTCAGCCATATTGGATCCGCCATTTTGAATTTTGGAAATCTGACCTCAGATTAGTAATCAGCGACCCCAAAAACCCCGAAGTAATGAGTTTGAGACAAATATAAGTAATTTAAACGAAATTCCTCCATATTGGATCCGCCATTTTGAATTTTGGAAATCTGATTTCAGATTTGGAACCAATTTTATTAAAATCGGTTCATCTGATCGCGAGTAATTAGCTATTCACTAAAACGCTACAAAATACTTTGACCTTGAATAACTTTGACAAATATTCAAATTTCGGAAAACTATTTACAGGTTTTTATTATACCATCATATTCTATCGAAAAATATAAAAATGAAAAGAATCCATCGACCCAATAAAAAATTGGGGGCCACTTCAGGAATTCTCACCCCTAAACAATAATTTTTTAATTATAAATGACAGCTGCAAATAATAGATTAATCTTTCAAAAAGCATTTTAAGTTCACTACAGTTTAATATAAAGTGTTACTTCTTAGTGATTTTTTTCTTTTAAATGCTGAAAAGTTTTTAATTCATATCGTGTTTATTTTATATATTGGAAAATCAGAATGAGCAAGTAAACATAAGTGTTGTTACGTTATCGTAACATATTTTTTAATATTAATAATAATAATAATAATAGTAATAATGGGAATAACAATAAATAATTGTTATTAACATTATTATTAACAATTATATACAATTATTAATTAATGAAAATAGTAATAATAAGAATAGTAAAATAATAATTAGATTTAAACAATAACAATAACAATAACAATAATAATTAATTGTAACAATAATAACAAAATAGTAATAATTAGTTGTAACAACAATAACAAAATAATATTGATTAATTGTAACAAATTATAACAAGATAGTATTAAAATGTAACAAAATAACAATTAATAACAAGTTATAATATTGTAAACAACAATAACAAATTGCAATAACAAGTTAATAACAAATTGTAATAACTATATAAATTAACAAACAACATAAAAATACAACGAAAACGTATGACTAACAGGATATGAACACGTGCGATCTAAAAGCTGAATCAACACAAGTGGCCACAACAATACTTTTCAAAAATTCAATGCTAAAAGAACATTTTCTAAAAGTGTATGGCAAAAGACAAAAAGTTCTAGTATAAAAAGGGCTACACTATCATCTAAAAGTCAGTCTTAAAAATGTAATAGTCAGTATTGCAACACGAGCTAGGACTACAACCCGCTGAGCGAAGGTACAGAGAGACAAACCACTTAGACTCATTTTAGAAAGCTTGTGTTCATTCCATGTTTGCATAATTTTGATCTTTTTCAAATATATTGTGTTCAAATAAAATTATTTCTTGTCATTTATCCAACCTCGTCCCAACTTTAATTTTTCTAAGTTAAAGTTAAATCGAGAAAATTTAGGGAATATAATAATAAGGTTAGACATAACATACCTAATTATTTTTGGTGCATCGGCTGTCGTGAACGGATAAATGCAAGGATAATTTAATTTAAGAATATATCGTTATTTTTGGTGTATAGGCCGTCGTGAACGGATAAATGCAAAAAAACTAAATTTCAAGAAATAGTTCATTATTTTTAGTGCATCAGCCGTCGCGAACTGATAGATGCAAGAGTAATTAATTAAAAATAATATATCTTTAACTTTGATAAATTAACCAACGTGAATTAGTAAATTCAAGAGTGTCATTATTTTTGGTGCATATAAATTGTTATATTTAAACTCATTATTTTTTGTATATAAAACATAGTGAATTAATTAATAAAAAGTAGATTTTCTTATTTTTTACTAAATTGGCTATTATAAATTAATCAAATAGGTTTTATTTGCACAATTATTTTAACAAATTAATAAAAACAGGAATAATTTTATTTGAATAAATAACCATTTTTTTATACATAAAAATACAAGAATAATAACAATAATATACATTTAAATAAATAATTCATTTTATTAAACAATATTTCTAATTTTTTAATAACAATTAAATTTTTTTTTAATAACAAGTATAAGACTTATAACAAATTTCTTTTTCTTTATTTAAACATTTCCATAAAAAATTTTAAAAAATTATAAGCATTGAAATATTAAAATTTAAATTATTATTAATAACAATAAACACATTTTTCATAAATTTTTATAAAAAATAATAACAAACAAAATTTTATTAACAATAACAAACCCATTTTTATAAATTTTAATAATAACAAATAAATTTTTTTAAAACTATTTTTGTAATAAATAATAACAAATAAAAAATTTAAAACAATTGAAATTTAAATAAATATAAAATTGTTAACAATAAAAAACTTATTTTTATAAATTTTTATAATAACAAATAATTTTTTTTAACAATTCAAAAAATAAAAAAAATTTATTAGGTATACATACATAAAATTGTTATTATTCATAAATTTTCTCACAATTCGTCTCAAAATATTTACTTTATTATCTATAACAAGTGTTCTAAATATATATATATGCATGAGTTTCAAATTTACATATTTTATATCGGTCCATATCGTTGTTGAATTAATTTCTATTTACCAAGAACAATAAAGACAAGTGCTGCGCGATGCAAGCTAGAAACAAATCAAATAGCAATATTTTATAAACAACATTTATACACATATATTATTAAAAAGTTATTAAAAATATATAAATATATATATATATATATATATACTAAAAATTTCTTTTTATTCGGTTAAAATGTTTTTTTCCTTAAGAAACAAATTATTTTAAAGAAAATATGGATCTGCCAAATAGTCAACAAATCTTATTACGCGATGCTCTAGAAATAGTTCCTATTTTCGATGTAACAAATTTACCATTATCCATTTTTATCGAAAGTTGTTTAGAAGCAAAATCTATGCTTCCTGAAGTAGCACAAGTTCAGACAAATTTAGTAAAATTAATTAGAAATCGAATTTCGGGAGAAGCAAGAAAAATTATAATAGGAAATAACTTTAATATTGTAGAAGAATTAACAGAAAGATTAAAACAAATTTAAGCACCTATAAAATCTGTATGTCAATTACAAGGAGAACTAGCAGCAATGTATATGTGGGAACACGAAAATGTAATTTCTTACGGTTCAAGAATTGCAGAAGCAGCAGAAAGAATATTAGATGCATATATTATTAGTAATGGGAATAGAGTAGATGAAGCATTTAGAAGAAGTTTAGATGAAGCAACTATAGATTGTTTTACGCGAGGACTTACACAAGAAATAGAATTACGAATTGGAACAGCTGATACACTTCAAGGGATAATTAATAAAGCTATAGAAATAGAAGGAAGATTATTAATTCAACGTGAACTACGAAGAAGTGAGAATAATATTGAATATAAAACACATCTTAAAAATAATAAAAAATTTTGCAGAGGCAACAAAAATTAATATGGTTCAAAAAAATGTAAGCACTTGTTCATCTTGTGGAAAAAACGGCAATGTTGTATCAAACTGTTCTCAACTTAATAAATTGCTAAGACTTAGAGAAGAAAACCGTTTTCATACAGGCACTCAACAACATTTTGCAAACCCAAATCAAAATCAATTTAATAACAAAAATCAAATGTTTAATCAATTTCAATGTCAAAATTATTACAGAAATCCGCAACAAAATCAGTTTAGAAACGTACCGCAAAAGCAATTTCACACTCCATTTCAAAATCAAAGGCAAAATCAACATAAAAAATTTTTGCAAACTCAACAACAAATTTTTTTACAAAATCAACAAAATTTTTTCCAAAATGAACATCATTATTCTCGCGAACCACGAACTAACATTGCAACAAACTTCGGAACTAAAAATCAAAATATAACTTGTAATTACTGCAAAAAATTAGGACATATTTCCACTAATTGTAGAAAAAAGATATGGGATGATAACAATAACGACAAGTTTTTAAAAAAACACAAACCCTTTTAATCAACCTTTACAGAAGGATATACCCCCTTTTTCAACTGACAATCTAGAAAACGCTTTAAATAAATTAATAAATAATGTTTGTGAGGAACCACCTTTACAAAGAAAACCAATCCTTCTATGAAATCAGTAGATATGCAAATTAGACAAAGAGAGACATTTGAATGTTGTTTGTCTTTGAAAGAGGAAGACACCAATAGCGTTAGATTTTCTGCGTTATGAACAGAGAGCGAATTATGTTATTATTACCGAGAGAAAGAAGAAGACAGAAAATCTGTAAAGAAAAACCAAAGGTCTCTTCGATTACCTGGCCTATTGTTCGAAGGGTTCCTTTTAATCAGTGGGAGTCTTTTGTACATGTATATATATATACACTATGCATTAGTGGTAGTCGAGTAATAAGATTTAAAAACAAAGGACCCCTCACTTGTACTATTGAATTTGGCTCTCAAACCAATTTTTAATGCAACTTTGCAGATTTGTAGTTTTTGACAGTCTGAACAAAATATGTATACTACAAAACTTAAAATAATGACAAGTTTTTGAGCTACAGAAGTTCAAAGTTAAAAAAAATCAAATAATGTGTATTAGTTGTTCAAGAATGTTTTGTTGACAAAAATCAATTAAATTCACTTAAAACTTGTTACTCGGGGGTTCTTAGGATCGCTGATAACGAATATGATATTGGATTTTTAAAATTCAAAATTGCGACTTTAATATTGCGGACACATTGTAAGAAAGTTAATTGAATTAGATTGAAACTGGTTACTCGGGGGTTTTTAGGATTGCTGATAACGAATATGATGTTGGATTTTCAAAATTCAAAATGTCGACTCCAATATGGCGGACACATTGTAAGAAAGTCAATTGAATTCTCTTGAAACAGGTTATTCGGGGGTTTTTAAGGTCGCTGATAATGAATATGTATTGGATTTTTAAAATTCAAAATGGCGACTCCAATATGGCAGACACATTGTAAGAAAGTCAATTGGATTCGCTTGAAACTGGTTAATCAAGGGTTTTTAGAGTTCATTCAGCAGTTTAAAGAATTAGTATCCGATTCAGCTCGTTAAGGCAAAATCAGTAGACGCTTTAATAGTTTTAGGTTAAACAATTAAATGATTCAATCAATTAAGGCAAGATCAGGGGGTGATTTACTAGTTTAAGTCAAGATAAGTTCTAGTCTTTTTGAGAATTTTACTTTTTTTTGTTTCACTTTTATATTTGATCTTATTTTGCATTATTTACAATTGCTACTTATTCTTTCCTAACTATTATAGTATCTTTCTTTATAGCTATCTTTACCAAGGTAAACTAAAAAACAAAATACAAGTTTTGTGCGCTTTCTTTACTGTTTTAATATTATTATTATAGTTGAAACGTTTTTGTGAATAACTGATGACTATTGTAGTTTTGAAAACGTCATTTACAATCCATTAAAAAAATTCAAGACAGTAAATGCGATTAATGGTCGATGATAAAAAAATATTATTACTATCAAACCGTCTACAATACCGTTCTTACAATATGTCTGACATATTAGAGTCGCCATTTTAAATTCTGAAAATCCAACATTATATTCGTTATTAGCGACCCTAAAAACCTCCGAGTAACCAGTTTCAAGCGAATCCAATTGATGAATAGTAATAGTGTAGAAAAATCGAATAGTCATTTAAAAATGTCAATATTTATTGAATTTAGATGTAATTTTCGAATTGGGGGGCATCTATCCACACTTTACCCTACAGTAATAACCTATTTTTAAAAAAGTTTAATAATCAAAAATATTTAAATTCTTTATTGTTAATTCTTTAAAAAAATATAATTAAACTTATTTTGTTTAATTAAGATTATTATAAAAAATTAATTTAGGGTGTCTAGAGAATAATGATTTTGAAATTCCCAGACCAAAAAGTAAAATATTCTTGAATTTATTTTTGAAAACAATAATAACTAAAATATAAAAATATTAATATTTTATGATAAAGAAATATTGAGAAAATGGACTTTAAAAAGTCAATATACATCTTCTTTACACGTTTGAAAAAAGCCCTAGGTCGCCCGAATAGAAATAGGTTTCTGGTCAGGGTCTAAGAAGGACTAATTTTTCACATAAAAGGAATATCAGATCTGGTAGGGGTCAAGTCGGGCTTAGTTTTTTGAAAGCCTTATTGGGAAGTACATAAATTCTGGACAGTTTAGTTTCAACTTAAAAAGTTTAAAATCATTATCTTCACATAAAAGTAATATTTTTGAATTCAGAATTTATTTCTTTATATTAATAAAGTTTTGCCTACCTCTGAATTTGCATTTTTCATTGAAACTGGAATTTTTAATTTTTTTAATTTTGATTTCAAAATAACAAACAAAAATATTAAGTTATCGAATTTAACGAAATTACTTACTCATGAGTTTTCGAAATTGCTAGATTCAAATTTTTCAATAAAATTTGAAAACTGTGACTTGAAAATGGCTAAATAAAATTCATAAATTAAAAAATGTATGTAAAAATACTAACTCGGATATTTTAAAGTCGATGAATCCGAATTAAAATAAAATGTTTTCAGGCAGTCAGTTTTGATATCTTGAAGCTTCACATTTTTGGTTATATAAAAATTTATAATTTTATTGCATTTAAAAAAATTAAGAACCTGTTTAGCGAGAAAATATTTTTTAATAAGCGAAATAAATATATATTTTTAATTATATTTTATTGAATTAATTTTAAATGATTATAAACGATTTTTTGATATTAATGAAATAAATAAAAATAAAAAAAATGTTAAAAAAATGCTAGTAGTGAAAATCTTCAACGAAATTTGATAATGTATCAATAGGTCGTAATTTAATTTTAGCTAAATTCTATTTCCGAATCAGTTTCTCTCTCTTCTTCATCTGTGTAGTTCTTAATATTGTTTTTCTCGTCTTCTTCATTGACATCACTTTCTTCATCATCTTCAGTTCCACCATCTCCCTCAGTTTCCTCAATCTCCTCGTCCTTCTTATCTGTTGTTTTCTTAGAACTTTTGCTGGTCCTTTTTTTTAGGTGTACTCTAATCTTTTGCGTTGCTTAAAATGTTTCCAACTAAAGAACCGAACATGCTAGTGGTTAATTTGTTCTCACTTTGGTCTTTGTAGGTTTCAGATATCGCTCCTATGAAAAAATATTAATTGGTATGATCATATTATATAAAAATTTAAATAAAATTTAATGCATTTCTTATATCTTCTGAAATGCACTAAAAAGCTTATTAGTTAAAATTACTGAAGTTTTAAGTATTTAGATTTCAAAGCTTACAAATAATTGTTAATTTCTGTTTTGAAAAATATTTTTTACCTAAAAATCATAAAATGGCGTGTCGCTCATAGCGTATTTATTAGGCATTTGTTTTGTTGTCGTGAACTGAACAGCTACTTCTCCTCCTAAGTATTTCCTTATAATGTTGGCGATAGACCATGTAGAAATATTAAATTTGTCAAATGACTTGCTTAACGATGTCATCTGAAAAAATAATTCGAATTTTCTCAAAATAAAAAAATTTAAACATTTTTTAAAAAGATGTAGCAGAATTGAAATTCCAAAAAGTACCTAAAAATACTTTCAACAATGTTTACATAGCGGTGCATTTGTTTCATTTTTATCATACAAATAATTCAACTTGAATAGAGTAAATTTAAAAAAAACAAACGTAAATATTTTAATCGTAATATAAATGATTTCCTATAGTGTAAGAATAATGCAGAATAATGAAAAATTTTGTTTTATAATAGTGAGAAAATTATGAAATCGTTCCAAAATTGGTGACTTTATCTTACGGCTAAAAATAATATAATCAGGATTATTTTTTTGCATTCAAAGATTTTCTACACGAAGTGCATAGATAATCAGAATTGCTTAAATTATACAAATTTTGATGATTAATTGAAGCACGTCGCAATCCATTTTTAACCTTGTGCTTTTCTAATTTTAACGGATTGCAGCACAAATTGTAAATACCAAAACTTGCCATGGCATAAAACTATGACACTACTAACAACATATGAAATTATTTACAGATATGATGTTCTTTAAATCATGATAAATACCTTCTACTTTACCGACCGTGAATATTAGATAATCTGCTGTCGGTAAAGTTTTGACAAGAGAAGATTACCGACAGTACCCGTTTTCACTGCGTTTATAAAAATTAAAAAATTCGAAATAAATAGATCCTACCGTTTGCCCACAATCAGACAACGCCTAAAAGTTGTTAATTTAGTCCTAGTTTCTTACAAAAAATTTCGAAAAAATCGATCGATACATACATTCTTTACAATAAAATTTTATTTTAAAAATTAAAATTTTTTTTCTTAAATTAAAAAAAAAGTTTTTGTATATTTTTATCAAAAACTACGAGTAAAAACAAAAATTTTCATATATAGAACGTCAAATTTGGTCAATTTTTGGCCGAGTTATAACCATTTCAAAAAAACTTTTTCGTAAAAAACGTGATTTTTCAAAAACCTGTATCTCTTTAATGGCTTGATGAAAAAATTTGAAAATAATCATAGTAGCTTATTTCAATGAGCACTAAAAGAAAAAAATTATTTAAAATAAATCTGAGATGCAAAAGTCAAACACTGTCCGATTTGGCGTGGAACGCCGCATATATTTAAAAATAAAAACATTTTAATAATATTTTTATTTTTAAATATATATAAATGAACTTTTATAAAAAGTTTCAAATGTTTAAATTCACAACTTCAAGTAGAACTACATTCATTCATATATCTTGTTGAATTCTATCAGTATGTTAGTGTTGAATGTGTTTAGTATCATTTGAGTGAAAATACGGACGACATAATTTATCAAAATGACTGAAGAAGATGATTACGTTTACGAACTAATACATTTGTTGTTTGGTTGAATCACACACGGAAAAAATTAGTCGCTGAAGTTTTCAGCTACCACTCGAAGACTCTCGGATATGAAAAAATACTTTATAAACTTATAGAAATACTCTATGATTTTAGCAGAAATTCTCTAAAAAAAGTCGAGGACTTTTTATAAACCTAGTAGCGGAAAAAAGTCGTGGAATTATTGTAGCACATTGATAGAAAGTTTCGTCGACGAGTCGAGAAAACGGTGCGCATACTCTCAGGCGATAAACGCGACCTGCAGTCATTTTAACACCGTTCATTTACAAATTCTTGTGTACAGTGTTTGTGAATTATATTGGAGAATTAAAATCTTTTTGTAAATATAAAATATAATTATTATTCGTTAAGTAAGTTTTTACAATAATAAACAGAAAACAATTTTATTGGCTTAATTATTATTTTAATTAAATATTATCATTTTTCTATTCATCTAATAAATTAAAAATAATTGTAACTGAAAATAACTGAAATACTCTTTAAAATTCTAAAATATGTTGAAGAGAATTATTTGAGATTTTTAATTTTCAAAACATTGCACTTTTTCTCGCAAGCGGTAAAGAAAGGTTCCATTTAGTATATAAGGACGATGAAAAAGTAGATTCATATAGCGTGCGAAACAACGAAAGTATAGGATAATATGCGTATTGGTGTTAGCTATTTAGTTTTAGGTAGGTGATTAGTGATTACATGTGATGAATGTCGTAATTATGTATAAATGTAGGATTGTAATTAAATATAAGGAATAAAAGGAATGAAATAAATAAGAACTGAAAGAATTTTTTTTACTGGTCCGCAGAATTTTTCATTTTCCGCGACTATCGTTGAAAGTTTAGAATACTGTAGAAGAAAATTCGGACACGTCTTTTTTCCTCGGCTGTCGCCGAATCGTTCACGCTGGCTGTGTTTTCATTTTCCTCGACTGTCGCCGAATCGTTCGCGCTGTCTGTGTTTTTATTTTCCTCGACTGTCGCTGAATCGTTCGCGCTGGCTATGTTTTCATTTTCCTCGACTGTCGCTGAATCGATCGCGCAGGTTTATGTCATTCCTTTGTATTTAATTTCTCTTCATGCAGTCTACGACATAGCTGAGCCGATGGCCGATATGGAGTTCGAAAATATTATTGTAATTTTCCTAACAGATTTTCGAAAGGAAAAGCTGTCACGGTACTCAAACTACATTTCATAGTTATAACGTCTGTTGCAAGATGTAATAGGTGATGCACGTTCAAAACCTGTGATTTCGGACCATATAAATTTACCATTTTAGTAAAAAATGTCCGTAAGTACTCTTTTGCATCATTTGCATATTCTAAACATATTTCTGATGAGCTTAAAATTCTGAAATCACTGTGGAGTAGAAGAAAGTTGTTATACAATTCGTCTTTAAGTAAACTCTTTAAAAGTATAGGACCTGAATAAAGCAATAGAAATCGAAACTCAGTAGCTTTAAATTTTAAATATCCCTTAATGCCTCTTGTTTTCCTTTGAAATTCACAAGGAATTTCTGATTTTATGTTTTGGAGTCTTTTTGACAATCGTTTCTTATTTTCAGCAGTCAGTTTATATTTCTGTTTACTAGACATCCAATATTCTAGTAATTTTTTCATGACGCCTTGACAACATAAATGCATGAAATGTAGTACGAAAATAGAAATCATATTTATTAATTCGAATATTCTCAAAAAAGGAGATGGGCCATGAATGGTGCTCTGGTTGTTCAAAGTTACGAAAAGATGTATCAGTCCTTTCAGATTTATCAGCATTAGAAAAAACTGTTGTACCGTCAATTGATTCCCCTTCAACTGTGCATCTCTCACAAGCAAATTTAGATTTATGTCTAACCGTATTTTTTAAAAAAGCTCGTGCTGGAGTGTCACCCATTACCCATTCCAAACATTCGCAATCAATTTTTCTGTAGACTATTAATTTCATTAACAAACCGATCCAAAAATAGTTGAGGTACTTTTAGTTTATTTCGACCTTAAAAAATTGCAATTTCAAAGGTTTATATATATCTGGCTCATAGTGTACTTTTCCTAACAGTATCCAAAAACTATTAGATCCAGATTTTGACACAGACATACCATCGGCATGAGTTTGTAATTTTATGACATTGTCTTTGTGTAATTTTTAATTAACGTACTTTTTAAGCCCATTTTCCATACCAAAATTGCATCGGTTGTTCCTAAAAATGTTTAGAAGACTGCGATAAACTAGGCAAAAGTCTGAATCTCAAGATATCTAACAGTTTATCTAAACGATACTGATTAAATTGATATTCTACATACTGAAAAAAATTATTCGTGATTACTGTGAGAATTCTGGCTAATACAGCCAAATTGTATTGTTGGATTTGTTACTGTAATACGGTATCACTATTTTAGCCAATCTGATTTGTTTGTTTCGAATACGTCTGCGCACAACGCTTTTAATGAACTAGGAGCTAGGATAATTATGGTTTTTCCTCATAAAATTATTTTCTCAAAATTTGAAGCTTCCTTAATTAGTAGTAAAATTTTTGAAGTATCGAGGAGAATTTTGCGATTTCCGTTTCCACAGTCAATGTAGTGCTGGTTAAAAATAAGAAGCGCCATGGGGTTGGTCTGGAGGGATAGTATGGCTCAAGGTGACGTAGCCCTCGAATCTGCGGATGGGTACAACTTCTACTGCCTGTAACCGAGTCGGCTAGGGCCCTTGCAGGAATCGGTAAAACGAAGCGATCTTTACTGCGAGGATCCTTTACCCCCAGAGGAGCCGATGCAAAGACGTTGACGGAGCCAGGGATGCTTAGAGTACCGGCAGCAGCCCAAGCTTTTAATTTAAGTTGAAACTTCTCACGTTGCCTTGCGTTCCTGGCTAGTTAATAGGCACTGTGTTTGTGTCTTCAAGATCGGCGGTTTGGCAACTAAGGAGTACTAACGACATTATCCCAGTAAAAAAAAGTATTCAGAATAGAAAAAAGTATTGGTGGTGACGTTCGGTGAATGCGTTTTCGCGACAAAACCGTATTGGTGCGATACGGTGAATACATTTTGCTCACCGTGAATACTTTTTGTTTTAAACTCTCGATTTAAAGATTCCTAAGCAAAGTTGAGAATATATATGAAGAGCGTGAGTAACGTGATGTAAAAAATGGCTATTGCGATAAGGAAATAAGAAATTTTTTGTAAAAACGAAAAATTAAATGTGAAAAAATGTCAAATGTTGATCGATTACCATATGCTTTACTATGCCTACAATGCATGACAGATTAAAAAGAGCATGACGTTACCGGCAGAAAGTTATTAGGAAAGGCTGAAAATTTTGAAATTGAAAAGAAATCCAAGTGAACGCAAATAATATTTAGTTATTAATTAATTATAATTAATAAATTAATTAATTATAATTATTAATTATAATTAATGAATAAAAATTCATTAAAAATTCATAATTTTCCGCCTTTCCTAATAACTTTCTGCCGGTAACGTCATGCTCCCTTTAATCTGTCATGCACTGTAGCAAAATTTCGGAGAAAATTTAAAAATTCGTCCGCTTGATTTGGATCCGCCATTTTGAATTTTTGTTTTATTCATACTTTATGGGGGTTTTCTTCATTTAGAGACATGCAGTCGTTAGTACTGCCCCCTTAAAAGCTATTTGGGCTTTGTTTTTTTACTTTAAATGAACTTTAAATTTGGAAGTTGTGTTTTTCATTCACATAATGCGCATGAAGACGAAGATTTTATGTCCTTAACCATTAAAATAGGTAAATAACAAAAGTTATACGAAATTTATAAAAATTAATTTTTAAATAATAGATAATAAAGTAAATAAAAAATAAAATTTCTTTTCTTAGAAAATAAATTTTTTTGAAACCGTATTTTGCATTAATATCAATTCGACTTTTTACAATTATTTATATACAACTTTCTCTACATTTTTTGATGTTAAGGAGGAGTAGGACATATAATATGTCAAAAAGTTAATGACGTTTAGATAAAATCTCTATTTTGAAATTAACTCTATGTAGAAAAGTTTAAATATTAAGAAACAAAGATGTTAACTAATTATGACTGAAAAACATTAATTACACTGAAAAAATATATATTTGGTACTGCCATAAATATGTCCAATTCTCACATATTATATTGGTGGTTATGGAACAGCCATAACATAATGAGGTATTGCTGTTTTAGCCATACGCAGTGTAGAATAGCCATATGTATTTGAGAGACAGTAACATATATGTGAAGAACACCAATACTGTATTTTAAGAACAGAAATACAGAATTGCTGTTTCAGCTATACGTCCTAACTATACGAGTATGACAAAATCGACAATATCATTTTTTTCAGTGTACATTAAAATATTATTGTTTTTTAAAAAATATTAACATATTTTATTAGTACGAAATAAAACTTTTAAAAGTGATTGTACTAAGATATAACCTAAGAAAATGAAAAATATAGAAAAATAAGTTCGAATCAATTAGTAAATGTGATGCACATACACTTGAAAAATATTTCATTCGTAAAATTATAGCACATAATGAGGTATTACAATTTTTTATAATTGTAATTATTTATTTATAAATGATTTTAATGAGTTAAAAAACGTGACAAAGTTGTAAATTAATACCTTCCCAGCGGGCACAAAGACCTAAAACGTTCTTTGAACGTCTGTAGAACGTAAATTGGCAGACATTAAACGTTCTACAGACGTTTAAAGAACGTTTTATGTTTTTGTGCCCACTGGGTTTGTTTTTCAAATGTTGCACAGTGGTCGGTGGTACACTATTTTATGCGAAAAATGGTAATTTTTAAATTGCGTTAAATTAAATTAAATAAAGCGATTATTACTCATAAGTATCCCTAGATTTAAAAACTGATCGGTATTTACAATGAAATTGATTGGGAAAGGCGATATATATGTTTAAAAAGCGGTTTTTATAAGTGGAATTTTTTACCCTTTATAATATGAGTTTTCTTAACAAGTTTTCGTATTCCAGGATTCAATATTAAAAATGTTTAACGATTTTATGTCATTTCTCACACTGAAAAAGATGTTTTCTCGAATAATAACTAAAAAAAATTTGTTAATAAAATATCAATTGCTTTATAATATAGCTTTATATTTGAATAATTTTTTTTAAAAAGATATACAAAAAGTACGACCGAGTACGATTCTAATTCTTTTTTACAAGATTAGTCTAAAGTATCTTTTAATGACCTACAAAAAAAACCAACTGCCCAAACTTGCGCCAAAAATTTTTTTGACATTTTTGTTTCATGAGTCCGTTTACAACAGTGGTTCAAAATGACAAAAAGTGGATTATAACATTAAATATTCAATTAATTCATGGTAGGCATTTTTTACGAGTGTTTTTTATTGTGTGTCTTGATAAATGTGAAATTAATATTCAAAATTTTAAAATGGCGGTTCCAACATGGCGTCAAATTTTTTTAAAAATTGTTTAGTTTCTATGAAACTCTTAAACAATTAAACATACAAATTTGACAAAGTACATTTTGGAAAGGTTTTTTCATCCTCTTTCGATTGAAAATAAGCATTTTGAAAAAAAAAATTTTTTTGACCAAAAAAAATCAAAATTAAAAATAAATTTCAATTTTTGAGGGAGATGGATACGATTTTTTTTTTTTTTTTTTTTTTAACGAAAGCTGAGGTTTTTTCCTAAAAGGACATATAAATGATAAAGTGGGACTAGAATGTTTAAACATTGAAAAAAAAAATTTTCTCCAAAACGGAGCTAAAAATCGGATTTAGAGCGCTCCGGCGAGTAGAAAACTCTTTTTTTCAATGTTTAAACGTTCTAGTCCCACTTTATCATTTATATGTCCTTTTAGGAAAAAACCTCAGCTTTCGTTTAAAAAAAAAAAAAAAAAAAAACGTATCCATCTCCCTCAAAAATTGAAATTTATTTTTAATTTTGATTTTTTTTGGTCAAAAAATTTTTTTTTTCAAAATGCTTATTTTCAATCGAAAGAGGATGAAAAAACCTTTCCAAAATGTACTTTGTCAAATTTGTATGTTTAATTGTTTAAGAGTAAAAAATTATTGAAATAAACATTGTACTGAAAAACCCAAAAATTTAACCCCCTCCCCCTCGAAAAATATTGGACTAGGTAAAAAAATATTTTGGTGAAAAATTACTATCTATGAGTACTACAAAAGCCCCAAGTTTTGCTACGATTGGAGAAAAATTTTTCTCCACCTTGATCACTTGAGATGGAATCGCTCTTTTATATTATAACATATACAGTGATAGAAGGTAACTGTAAAAGTTTAAGTTCGATATCAATATTGAGACTACTCAGTCTGCAAATGTAATAGTTATATTTATAAAGATTTTTCATTTTTTATAAAGCTGACAGTCACTTTGACAGCTGTCAACTGTCAAATTATAAATTTTAACGAAAATTCGGGACACGTGAGTCTAAAAATCTTATTGGTAAAATTTTTATGTAGATTTACTCATTTTTGATGAAATTGATAGTTACTTTAACAGCTGTCAACTGTCAAATTTTAAATTTTGTGATATATTCTTATTAAGTATGGCGAAATTAAAAATATCCTTAAGTTTCGTTGCAATCAGTGCAGTCTTTCTAACTTTTCGCATTAAATAGGGTCTCTCCGACCACTGTGCGATAGTGAATTTTTGGCTGTAGTTAGAGCAAAGGCTGCTGGTTTACACAAACAGTTATGCAAGCTCGAAATTGCTTTTATGACTATTTTTTGGAATGACGTTTTATCCACATTTGACAAATGTACTAAAATTGTTCAAACTGTTGCTATAGATTTACACAATTTGGTGACTATATACAAAAGCATAATTGAATATGTAACTCAGTTAAGAGGCCAATTCGACTATTATTGTGATAAAGCTAAAATTTTGTCAGGAATGTCCGATTTTCAGCAAGATATAAAACGTCCGAGAACAAAAAAGTTCAAAAATGATACAGGAAGTAGTGATTCGAATTTTGATGGAATCACTAATTTCAGGATAAACATATTCATTGCGATTATAAACAAACTTACAAATGAATTGCAGTTAAGATTAGAGAAATATACATATATTGAAACGCAATTCAATTTTTTGACTAAACTGACTGTGCTAGATCACGAAGTCATTAAAGAAAAATCGAAAAATTTATAACAATTTTATTATTAAGATTTGGATGAAGAATTAGGTGAAGAATGCATCACCTTAAAGTGTTTTTTAAATGCACGTTGCAATGATTTTAAAAATAATTCTTTGATAGATATTTTTAATTACCTATATACGGAAAATTTTCAAACAGTTTTTCCAAATGTTTTTACAGGTCTACAAATATTTTTAACAATACCAATCAGCAATGCTTCAGGAGAGCGATCTTTGTCAGTTTTAAAACTAATAAAGACTTATTTGAGGCATTCTTTAGGTAATGAAAATTTAAACTCATTTGCTCTTTTATCAATTGAAAGCGAATTATTAAAAACGATTAATACTAACGAAATAATTGAAGAGTTTCTATCAAAAAAATCGAGAAGGTATCGATAGTATATAAATAACGTTTCTAAATTATTAATGTTAATATGTAAAAAATTATTAAATTTAATAATTTGTAATAAATAAATAAATAATGTAGAAATATATATATATATATATATATATATATTTAGCTTTTTGAAATGGACAATGTGTGAAATTATGTTAATTTTCCTCACGGATAAGAGGGCCCCAGCGCCAAGTGCCCTAGGGCCCTCGATGTCCTACATCCGGCCCTGTTTATAATATATTATATTGTTATGATTAACTCCATAAGTTGCTTTTTAATAATATTTATATTTATTGTTTTACTATTATTTGTGTTTATATTATAAATTTTTATTAATATATTATATTATTAACTTTATTCTTTTTTAAGAAGTAAAAATCTTTCTTAAGTATAATGAAAATAATTTTATTTTACGATATTATATATATAATTGAATTTAATATTATACATATAACCCTAATATGTCAAATATTTTCTGTATACAGTTTATTCGTGTAAATTTATTTCACATTATGCTTATTTATAATAAGAATTTTATTTATTATTTTTTTTAAATAAATTTTTATGAGTTGACAATTGTTTCGTGAAAAATTCTGGGAAAAAGTTAAACATAAATGATATTAGTTCGCAGTCGGTAGAATGTCTGTACCGCTCGGGTTGTCAGACAGACGAATGCCAGTACAACACAGAGAAAAATGGAAAAATGATTTATGCAGTCAGTGTAGTACTCCTTTATAGAATAATATGTGACAGGTACACACTATACCCAGTGTGCAAAGTTACAGAATAATTCTGTAACTATTCCAGAACAAAAAAGAACAAGTTCTGTAACTAGTGAGGAACAGGCAGGTCAAAATGTCGTCCCCCTGGAGGTACAAAATAGGAACAAAAGTCTGTAACAATTCTAGAACAAAACTAGAACATTGTTTTAGAACAAATATATAACAATTCTATAACAAAAACGATTTATCATAAATAATACCCAAGCAGAAATTTATTAGTTGCATAGAACAAATAAATGTTTATAAGTATAAATAAAAATATGAATAATTAATAAAATACCTTTTTTTGCAATAAGTTTAAAAAAAAAAAATTTTTATTTTCTTCAATAATTTAAACAGACTATCTTATTTATTTAAATTAATGACTAAATTATTATTATAATTGTTAATAATTATTTGAACTTATACTTTATATAACAATATTCAGAATTATACACAGAACACTTAAAACTAAGAATGAAAAATTCCGCACGCAAGGGGGATCGAAACCTAGACCTAGAGGACACAAGTCGAATACGCATACCGCATAGCCACGCAAGCTTGGAAGTGATTTTACTTCAACTTCCTTTTGAATTGAGGGACCGTTATGTGCAGCGCTAAAATTATAAATTAAAATGTAACATACTTATTAAAAAAATAACTATATATGAGGCACTCTAGGCCAAATCGGAAATTATTTTGCTTTTGCATCAAAAATTGATCAAATTGGACGTTTTTATAATGAAAAGTTTTGTTTTCACACGTAGTTTTTAATAAAAATATTTTTTAAAATTTTAAAAATAAAATTTCATTTTCAACAATGTATGTTTCAATGAATTTTTTTCAAATTTTTTGTAAGAATATTGCACTAAATTAACATGTTTTAACCTTTTATTTCAAAGAATAATATATAATTATGCTACAAATAATAACAAATTTTAATTAATTAGTTAATATTAATAATTTATTATTGTATTTTTATGATATACCTATTAATTAATAATTGATAATAAATTAATTAAATATTTGATGTTATTCTTGGTGAATAATGTTTTTAAAAATTTTGAAAATTTATGCATGCTGACAGTGAAAAATTATTTAATTTTTCACGAATTATCGATACGAGTCTTTCTAAGTATCTAAATTCAAAAGATTTTTTGTAATTCATGCAAAAACGCGGCTGCACTATACACGGAAAGAAAGTTATTATATTAGAAGTATTAAACTTTAATAAAAATTATACTTTATTTAGTAAAGTTATATCAAATATCGAGAACTTTTAACAAATTTTAATATAACTTTACTAAATTTTATATAGGTACGTTTTGTTTACAGTGTTCTAGAACACTGTAGGAACAATGTTACATCAAAATTCTATAACTAATTTGGAACAAATGTTACATGTCTGTTATAGAACAAATACAGAACAATTGTTCCAGAACAAATTTAGAACAAAGCTCTAGAACTGTTCTATAATAAAATTATAACACTTATTCTAGAACACTGTTCTTTTTTTGGTCTAGAACAGTTATAGTACGTGCACACTGGGTAGTATTAGAAGTTTCATAGCTGAACAGTTTGGGACTTAACACAATTTATCCCATTCATCAGCTTAAACAAGACTGTTTATATAGTTTAAGAGGGAATAAGAGTATTAAAAATTGGAAAGAGAAATTACTTTCTCCTGTAATTGTTAAAAGAACGCGGCAGTGTACAAAACACAAGTCAATAATAGAAGCGAATATAGAACAACTAGTACTCAGTCCAGTTCTTTCGAAAAATGAACGCCGTGCACATAAAGTAGATACCTACTCGAAAACCACAAGTTATTATCTCTCTCTCTCTCTCTCTCTCTCTCTCTCTCTCTCTCTCTCTCTCTCTCACACACACACACACACACACACTAATGGTCGTTCACTTACCTTACCGTTTCACTTAATCTTACTACTCTTAACTATTACGCAGTGCAGTTAAGTGAATTAAAGTATTAAATATTGCTTTGAGAATAATTAATTATACATTTCATTCAAGGTCAATTCACTATTTTGTACACGAAAAAAAAATCAAATTTACCATGAGGAGTGTCAAACTTAAAAAAGGTTTCATGGTTAATAAGAAAAAATTAATATTTTTTATTTATTTATTATTAAATTCTAATAACCGTATCAACTTTAAAATAGTTGACAATATTATTTATTCAATATTATGAATATTGTTGACATTCATACTTACATTAATTACACATTAAACTACACTCATGACGTAATTTATTTCAATGGAAAGGGATGTATCTTAAATAGGAAATTTCCCCTATCGATTGCGTAGCCGAGAGGCTTAATGCTTAATGTAAAAGCGTGCGATTTATAATTATGCGTATATTTAGTTTGTATGGTTAGGTAGGTGTTTCAATCCCGTATGATTGTAAGATTTTCCGATATGTTTAAGTTGTTAATTGTAAGTATGAAGATGTAGGAAGAATAAAACTTGTGAATTAATGAATATGAATACATGAAGAATGCATTTAACATATTTTTCTTTTTTTTTAATGATTGGTTATTGTTTTTTTTATAATCGACGAAGTGAATAAAAGGAAACACTCGTTTCGCGTCGCGTCGGCCATTTATTTTGACAGGTTCCGCGCCTGCGTTCCTTTATTGTGAAAATTTCGAAGTAGGAGACTGAGTCCAGTTTCTCTACTATGCACACTGCAGCGTGCGCCTTATAATCTTCGCCTGTGTTTCAATTCTCTTTACAGTGACATTTGGAACTAAGGTCCTCTATACACTATACGCAATACCCTAAGATGCTTGATGGAAATGAATTAATGTACTTTTACTGGACTGAGTCCAGTTTTTTCAATATTGACTCCCAGTTTTTCAAACTCTATTTTTCTCAGTGAACGCGGGTTGTTCGGCGGCATCAAATTTGTATCGAGCTGGACGCGCAGCCATTACAACAAATAGTCACGTTCCAGTAGAATACCTGCATCGCTCCAGTTGCCAGGCGGACGAATGCCAGTACAACGCCGGTTGTTCGGCGGCATGAAATCTGTACCGAGCCGGCAGGGCCGGATCTAGAAATTTTTATAGAGGGGGGCAGGGCTGCAATTCGTCGCTCTTTTCTTTAATCATTAAAATGATATTTTACTTATTAAATCAAATTTAAAATATAGTTGAAATTAAACCCATTGTGTATTTTATTGTTAAAGGGATATATATTAAAACCATTATATTTCAAATTAAGTATTTAAATATATTTGAAGTAATAAACATTAAATATAGTAATACATTAAGGTCATGTTATTCAGTGGGAAGTTTTTCCATAGTAAAGTAAATGGGGCACGTGACCACTGAATAACATAACCTTAAGGGCAAGTCCAAGTTGTGAAATGTAAACAAACCGAGCACTAAAATCACATTTTTCAAACAGATTTTTTTCTCACAAAAATTAACATTTTTACACTTTCTTAAAGAAAATGGTAAATTATAGTGTCAACGTTTTCAATTAAATAATAATTTTTGACTATAAGCAATGAAAAGCAATTAGTAAAATAACAAATTAAAATCACCAGTAAAATAGCATTTTCGACGCGTCTCGAAAAATAAACTGTTTCCTTCTTGAAATTACAAGAGAAACAGAAAATTTGTTTTTTCTTAATATATTAATATCTTTCCATATAACAGAAGCAATTTTGGCGCCCCTATAAAGTTGTCGCCAGGGGCACTTGCCCTCCCTAGCCCCCCTCTATAGATCCGGGCCTGCGATATTTACCTCATAATAAAACATTCTCAAAAAGAATTTTACAAAACAATTACTTTTGTAAACGGTATTAAGAATAACGGACATACCGGGCAATAGAACTTACTCAACTCTCCATTTTCACCAGCTACAATAAGCTGGTGACGAAAAAAGTTGTTTATCTTCAAGTTGAACTTGAAATTCAAGGTCAAATTCTTAATTTCAATATGTCTCAAAATCGGGTTTTAAAATGTTATTAACCAATCAACCTACTTAAAATTTTGATATAATCTTAAAACACGAACTCAAAAAACCGAATTAAAATAAAAAAAAATGAGAAAAAAGTTTTATAACACTGCAGTAGTATAGCTATGTATTTTTTCCACTGAATCCGAAATACTTGCTAGTATACAAGATTAGTGTATTTTCATTAGTGTATACTCTTTCACACTTGAGTTTTTGAACACTTTTCATTGAACTCAAAATTTTGAGCCACTTTGAGAATCTGACTTCGAAATAAATGTGAAAAAACTACATGGGAATACATTAGTATCGTGTCATAGCAAAAAATTTCCTTTTTTCATTTTAAATCGCTTTTTCATCAATTTTTTGAGTTTATCTTAAAATTGTGAGCAATTCTCTTAATTTTTATATCGAATTCGGGAAAAAATACACGGGAATATACAACAGTATAGTTATCAAATTTTTTTTGTTTTTAATTTTTTTTTGAGTCGTTTTTTAAGTTCATCTTAAAATGTGGAACATTTCTTTTAATATTGACTAAAACACATAGATAAATATTACTGTAGTAGTATAACATTTAAAAAAATTTTCTTTTATTTTAATTCGGTTTTTTAGTCGCTTTTTGAGTTTATCTTAAAATGGTGAACAAATCTGTTAATTTTGTCTTCGAATTCGGATTCATCGTAAAAAAAGGTATGAAAATATACTACTGTAGTGTCATAAGAAAATTTTTATTTTAATTTGGTTTTTGAGTAGTTTTTCTAATGACTCGGTCAAAAAACTTTTTTTGTGTGTACTTGTGTTATTACATGGCTCATAGTTGCTATACTGTAATATAATAACTGTTTTACATTTTGCTTTTTTCTTCCGTCATATTATATTGTAAATTTTCAGTTTTCTAAAATGTGTCTGATGAAGATGTGTCTTAACGAAAACATTAGTATATTTAATTAAGTGTAAAAGTTTATGAAGATAAAAACATCAATTTGAAGAAAAAGACTCTATAAGGTTGCGGATGGCATGTTTTAGAATTTCTTACTTCTAAGAGAGTTATATCTATAAACACCTACACATAAAGGGAAGATAACTGTTGCGAGGTCAGTCTACAATCGACCCCAATATCCACATGTCGGAGTATAACATCCCCTACCAAAAGCAAGCGACTCCCTCTATTGGGGTTACACAATCGCACCCTGATTGATAATTTATACGGTGCGTGCAAGTTATTTGATTATATGTCCCTAGTTACAATGTTCTCCCTTGGTTTCTCTTTTTCACACACGCTAACATATACTTTTCACTACGCTTAACACATGGATCTCTTCATCATTCCAGAGAATATTCGAATACTGTATAAGAATTCTAATGTAGTGCGGTACTTCCGTACCTAACTTTGCCTTTATACTTTGATGTTCAGAAATTTTCAATTTTAACGTAATTTAATTTTCATACAGAACGCACATTTATTGAAATTATAATGTAAAAGAGTTTTCGAAATATTCAAAACCAACATTAATACTTTTTAAACCCCTTTATTTTTAAAAACGAAATTAACTTAAAATAGAAATGTTTCTACCTTGAAAATTTCCATTTTGTTAAAATATAGGATATTTTTAGGAAGTTATTTGTGCGAATAATTTTTTACAAATATTTTACTATTAATTGTTTATAATGATTAAAATGTTTAATGAAAAGAGTTAAAAACGCTATTATAAAACATGATTACAGATTGAAATTATTCTCAATCGTGCACTGAGAAAACGATATATTTGATTCAAACATATTTTGTTTAAATTAAACTTAAAATATCTTTGCTATACAGTCAAACATATATTTAAGTTTAATTGAAACTTATTTTTTGGTTCATTTGAAGAAATAATATATTTTATTCAAACATAAAATGTGATTGATTTTAAATTAATTATAACCAACTTTTATGTTTGAATCAAACACAAAATTTTTAAACATATTTTTTGTTTAAATCAAAACAGAAAATATGTTTAAATTAAATATAATTATTCAAACAAATAATATTTTTTAATCAAAGCAGTATATATTTTCTATATATTGAGATTAAACTTACAAACTAATTTCAACTAAACAAAATCTCTTGAAAGTATTTTTTTTATTTAAATTAAGTATAATGTTTTCTCAGTGTGATATATCGATTTCTTCTATAAACTCAGATACAAATTTTTCATTGACATTTATGTAACAGCAAATGATATTTATGGATGTTCGAAGGACGTCCTAGTAACATTCGAAAATTTTGATATCCCAAAGATGTCTTTAAGATCTCTCAGGACATATCTGTGACATCCTACAGATATATTAGTTTTCAGATATCCTTAGAACATCCATAGAAAATCCTGAATATGCGGTCAGTGTTAGGGTCATTCAGACACATATTTCGATATTGTTATTCCATGAACGTCTTTATATGTCAATGGTCATTCTTGGATATCCTAGGAATATCCTAATTTTCCTAAACGAATACTTATGCATAGTATCCTCAAGACGTTTGAGGGATATTCTGATTTATCCTGTGCTGTAGTAGTCAGATTATGCCCTAATATTTAAATTTTTCCAAATCAGTGCAATAACTACTCGAATATTTAAAATCAGAATTATTTATTATAACTAATTGTACTGTTGTTTTAACTCTAACAGTTATGAATATTCATGGATATTCGTTGAAAATCCTAGTCATATCCGGAAGATATCTCAGAATCTCAGATTTTCTGGATATCCTCAAGACATTTGTAGAATAACCTAAATATTTGGATGCTACTAGTAAACTTTAATAAGCATACCGTTTAATACCTTAACAAATTATCAATTTTATAAACTGCATATTCTGAGAACAGAAAGTTATGAAGCATTTAAGAAATGATTAATCCATTTTTTATGTCCTGATATAGAAATTGTAAAAAAAATTGTTTTCCTAAATTATTTTTTAACCTATATTTTAATATATTATTTCTCGATGAGAATAGATTAAGTTTAATTACTTTAGATGATTTAGCTGGAGTATTTTTGTCGTTTATAGTCTGAATGTTAGTCTTTATTTCACCAATAATTTAAATTTTAATGCATCAATTAAAATATGCTAAATAACTACTTAATATCACATGTACGCCGACGTGGGTCGCAATATTTTATGCTTAACGTGAAATCGTAACTTCCTGCGATTGTCGTTCGCTTTATTCTTTTTTAGACTCATAATTTATAGGTCTCCGCCGCTCTACTAATCATTCGTGTATAAATTTCACAGGTCTGGTAACCGCACACAAAAAAATATATATCTTGAAATATCAATGACCAATTTCTTAAAATTCAATAAAAAATATAACTTTTATGGATACAGTTAGCATAGAATAATTTTAGTTTGAAAAAAATGTGTATGAAATTATAGTCTTATATATGTTTTCAATAACATAAAATAATGATTTTATCACAAGGTCATTTTTAATTATTATAAAACATGAAGAAAACTATTTACATTTTTTTATATGTTCATTTTCTTTCATAAATGAATGCTAATGAATCAGAAATATTCATTGAATATATGGAATTGCAAGATGATAATGATGATCAACCAAATAGTGAAATATGTGTTTCTATTAAAAAATCAAAGCTTGACTAGAAATTAAAAATTAATGGTGATATAAACAAAATTAATAAATTTAAGGAAAATTTTTTTGTAAAGAATTAGTAGGGATTTTAAAGGAAATAATTGATAAACATGAAGGAGATGTAAACAGAAATGTAGCTTGTGAAAATCACCATGATAGAAATAATTGTGATTACAAATCAGTCTCATCTGATTAATAAGATGTATCAGTGACAAACAGAAATTTTTTTAATGAAACATTTAAAATTATTTCAAAATCCTCTGAAAACGCGTTTATCAGAAAATGTTAAAGAAAGGCCAAAAACAGTAGCATCAAAATCAAATGTTAAAAATTTGTTAAATTACAACAAGTACGTGTGACACCTTTTCCAATTCCAATTCCTATAAATCTATCTCCAGAACCAATTGATTTAGAAAGGGTTTCATACTGATAATCAGAATTTCTTAAATATGTTGCAGAATATAATTATATTTATTTTTAATTTGTCGAAGACAATTTGCAGAGGATAAACGTAATGTAATTTCAGTCCAATTAGTAGAGTAGAATGGGGTTAAAAAGACACTTTTTTACATTTGACGCTATCTAAATTTACAATTTTTTTCAAATTTACAATTCGTATTGATTTAGTTATTAAGCTTCAAGATTCTTGTCGGAAATATTTAACTTGATGAAGTTTTGAAATCTTAAAACATTATGTTTTAAGACAATGTTTAAAACAAATTTATTCATTTGAAATGCAAATGAATACAAACGAATATTTCGTCATTTTATTTACTAAACTACTGAAATTTTTTGATCTTGACATATTTGCATTATTTAATTATATCACTGATTTCAAATTAATTGATTTAAAAAATGCGTTACAGAGGGTGCTTTATCGACTGTTAAAAATTATTAGTTGTCAATGTAGTTCATAGCAGAATCATTTAAAATAAAATAATCAAGTATATTTTTAAAGTAGACTACTTAATATAGGACTTCAACCTCTGATTTACTATAATAATATTTAAAGTTATATTTTTTGTTAATCATTTGTGGTAAATAAAATTGTGTTTTTTACATTTTTTTATTTAAAAGCTTTTGCCATTTTCTTAATTTTTTATGTTTTGAAGTAGTTCGAGGTTCAGGTCCTGTATAAACTTGTTTATTTTGAAAATATATTTTACTTTTTAATTTTAGATGATTCCCCGATGAGATAGAATGACATAACCGTAATTGAATATAATTTTTACCAATGGACAAAACGCCTATTTTCTACACGATTTTTATAACGTGTTTTTTTATTATCCTTTGTGAGTAGTAGCTAATGTAAAAAATAGACGGCTTCATACTAAAAACGCTTGGTTTTTCTCTCCGTGTATAATGCCCAATACTTTTTGAAAAGATTAATGCAAATTTTACAATACCCGGGCAAGGTCTGTCAATGCCCACTAAGTCTTGGGCAATGTCTCAATAATGCACACTTATTCTTGGACAATGTTTGACGTAGAAATCGTTGGATAGTTACTTTGATTCGTCTTATTTATTTATGCAAAATATTTATGCAATTACAGAAATTGTGAATTATTTATTTTGATAAGAAAGACTACTGTTGCACTTCGAAGTACATTTTTTTTGTTTCTAAAACGCATTTGCACTCATTTTGCGCACATTCCGTTTTGCAATTGCACCTCTTGTATTCATTTCATTTCGGACGTATTTCTTATGTAATGTTCCATGTTCGTTTCCTAAAAAAATGCGTAATTAGAAAAAGCATTTTTGTGAAACTGAATGATGACTAGAGCATTGAGCCAGTCCTTAGACTTATTTAATTTCTTCCAACCAAGAAGCCAAAATTTCCTCGATGTCTCTGTTAGCCCTTTCCTCTTGGTTTCAAATAGAACGACATATGGAACGCCCTGCCAGCGAATTTAGGTCAATTTTGAGGGCAGTATTGACCTAAACGTCTAAAGTTGACAAACAATTCATGCTACCCTCAAAATGTAGGTCAATTTTGAGGGCAGTATTGACCTAAACGTCTAAAGATGACAAACAATTCATGCTACCCTCAAAGTTTAGGTCAATTTTGAGGGCAGTTTTGACCTAAACGTCGAAATTTGACAAACAATTCCCCCTACCATCAAAATTTAGGTCAATTTTGAGGGCAGTTTTGACCTACGGGTCTTTCTTTTAATATCGCCTGATATAATTTACATTTGATATTTTATAGTCTTTATTTTTTTCCTTTAATACAACTGTCATAAACATGGGTCTTTACTATACATGTGTTGGTTGAGAGTTAAACTTGAGTCGAGAGATTTAAATTATGGAGAAAGACTTGGCCACAATCTTTTTTTGGAAAATGGGCTGTCCAAATAAAAAAATTTTGCGAATAGTGATAATTTCCTTCTCTCGTGGAACAGTGTATAGTTTAGTGTTCGAACCTGTTTTAAAGGTATATTTCGGGATTTTAAACTTGATATTATTGTTATAGATATTTCCAGTTAACATTTATAACAAAATAACTGAAGAAAATTACAGTGACTATGGCCTGAACTAGAACGAACCACTTTCGATCATTAATGTCAAAATGGTGAACTCTCAAACAAAACAATATAAAACTGAGTTTTTATTGTCAAAAAGTTCAAAGTAAGAATAGTTGTGATTGAAATTCTATGACTCTAATTCGGGACATAGCTATGGTTATGTAGAGTAAAATGCAAACAAATTAGCAATTGAATGCTCCGCTTAAGGCATCCTAAATATCCATATGCTGCAAGAATTGGTTTTGATGTTAAATATGCAAAAAACTAATTCAACAAAAAATCGTCTTTTTGAATTGCACGGGAATATCTGTTGAATGGTTAAGAAATATCCTTAAAAATGGTGATGCATTTTACCCAGAATATTAAACAAAATAAAGAATTATATATCAACTACTTATAACATTAAAAATATGTCATAGTAAATATATTAATGTACATTCCAAACTTTATTTACGGCGGCATGAAATTGACAAATATAAGGTTTACAAGGTAAGTCAGGTTATTGATTCGCTATTAACTGTAAATAATGACCTTTCCCTGAATGAAAGAAAATATTTGAATGGGTTATTCATTGCCAAAATAAAAAACTCAACTTATCCATCATCTATGGATTGCAATGCCTGTTGAAAGAACCTTCATTTCGTTATAACCATGTAGCATTGTGCTAAATTTAAAAGATGCCTCTCGAATGAATCCATTTCTCACATTGTATTCTTACCTACAGTCATCAATAAACTGTTAGATTATGAAAACTATAAAATTAATTTTTCTTAAATTCTCTTTTTTTAAACTTTAATATTTGCGGTGTTATATCATAAGAGATATTTTGCGAGTAATTTCTTTAATATCAATCACAGACTTTATACCTTATCATTATTCTAGTTTTTTCATATCATGAAAAACCTTATTTAGTTTACATCCCTGAACCCTGCAGAAAGGGTCATGTGCCCATAAGTTTTATTTTTTTTACTTAAAAATTAGTTTAATATTTTTATTTTGTCTTTAACCATTAGAAACTAGCCATGATTATACCAGTGTACGAATTACTTTTAGATTATGGTTCTAAAAGTATAACAAAATTTTTTTCATGTCACATGCGAAATTTTGATATACCTTTTCCACGTTTTGTTAAGCGTTCAATTTTCAATTAAAATTCTGTTTTGTCACTTTCTTATTAGAAAGAATAAAATATCTAAAATATTATAGTCTTTTGTAGGTGTGCAAAAAAGAATTCTCGCTTCCAATGCGTTAATATTCTGATGCATCTTATATTTGTAGTATTAATGACATGAGTTAATCCTGTGATATGAGCGTGCCAAAAAGTCTTAAAGCAGGCCGCTAGCCATAAGTCATTTGTTGTAGAAGAGAAGCATAGTATAACATAAGAAGGAAGAGTCTAATAAAACTAAAAAGTAAAGTGTCACCGAAAATGGCGAAACCCACGCCAACTGCGAACTTGAAGTTAATATATTTTACCTACTGCTGCCTTGAATATCTCGCCATGGAGTTTTATATATTACGTGAGGTATTTATGTGTCACCGCCTTACCTAAGCGTTTAATATATTAACTATCAGAAAAATATATATAATTTTTGAGACCAGATTACACCAGGTGTGTATGCTAGGCGAGTTGAGAAAGAAAAAAAGAAAAATTGCCTTTTGAAGATCAACGATTTTGCACACACGTTCGACTTGCAAATGAGACGAATTAATAATTTTGAGAGACGTCAGTTTATTTTAATGCATCAGGAGTGCAAAGAAAAAATATGAAGTTTAGCTTTCTGTAAGCGATTTTTTATTTCATGTTACATTTTTAGTAACTTTTCACCAACAACAGAAAATAAATAAAAATAATAAATTTGCCTTAAAAAGTATTTAAAGAGAAAACAAGAACTTTCTAAACTAACTTAAAACTTAATAACTATAAGTTCGTTTAATAATTAAAAATTCTGACTTTAAAATAATAGAATTTTTTAAAATAAATATATTTAATTTATAAATATATCTAATAGAATTCCACCTATATTAAAAAATTAAAAGATTATTGAATTATAATATATGTCTTCACTATTGATAAAAAATATTAATTTATTTATTTTTGAGTACTTAATTTTATTTTTTTAAATATTTAATTAAGAATAAGATAAGAAAAGTAAAATGAAAAGAAAAGTTCTTTTTACTCGCCCTACTGTTTGATACAAAGTGAGCATAAGGTTCACTTGTTAGTACTATGAAAGGACAAAATAGGATCAAACATTGTTAACATTTGCCTTCCGGCTTTTGCCTGGGAGTATATAAATCCATTTTGGATCCAAATACTAATGATGTAGATAATTTTATTTAAAAAGTTATATCAAAACTACACATTTTCTAAGTAATGGAAAAAGAACAAAAGTAAATTTTAAATAAATGTCGATAATGTTAAACATTGTGCCAAAAATACATTAAGAAAAATTAATTTTTTCAAATGAATGCTTTTTATCAATATCCAGAATTAAAAATTAAATTATGTAAAGATAATATTTTGTTGTTTCAAGCATATACATGGCCAAATAAATTATTTTAGTAATTAATTAATTAATTAAAATCTTTGTAATATTGCTTTTAAAAGCACTTAAAAATGTAAACAAAAGTAATGTATTATTTATTTAAAAATACAAATATTTGTTTTTTATTTATAGTGACCTCTATAAACCAGTTGCTGGTATTGTTGAGACATGCGATTGAGCGAAGCAGTTGCAAGAGAGAGAGAGAGACGAACGATTTAGCAGAATGGTGAACTTACCGGTGTATAATTCAACGAAGATTTTCTCTATTTCACAACGCAATGTCATATACATCCTTTTACGAGTGAACACTTAAAACAATAAATTCTCAATTTTAGAGAATTAACAAATAGAAACCGCGTTGTAATTTAAAATAAACAGGAACCAAACGCGTAACGGTTTTGTTCGTTTCAAACAATAATGCCGAATAATTCCATGACATCATAAAAATATTAGGACTTATTTGATGCATTCTCTGACATAAAGAGCCATCTAAAACAAATTTTTTTGGTAATAAAATATGTTACAATATACATAAAACGTATGTAGAGTAGGTTACAAGCCTGTGTAATGGATATATATGGTAGCCATGTTATCAGGAACTCAATTGTTTTGTAGTCATATTTTTAATTTAAATTTCTGCGGTTCTTCTGGGAAGTTACTCGAGAGTTTTTTTTATGTTTAGTACCAACAATTCCATGGTAAGTAATCATAGAGAATTAGTGATGAACTTTCAGTACTGTTTAAAGTTTTCTTCCATTTTCTTGTTAAATAAAAAAATATATGTAAAATAAAATAAAATTTCCACTTTGCCCATTTTTACGATTTTCAAACGCGTTCAACTTCTCTGAAGAAAATTGGAAAAATATGGTTCTATTAGGAATAATTAAATTATATCACTAATTAAATGCACACTATTTGTCCCAGGCCTAGTTTAGAAATTATAACTGTTTTAATTTTTGAAAATACTTTTTAAAGGTTAATGAATATAATATGTTTATATAGTTGAAGTTAGATATGCATTAATAATAATATTAAACCAACTTTAACTTCAAAGAAGTTGCTTTCATCAACCAAGTTATAAAATCTTTTTTTATTAAAATAAAATCTGATATTTAAGATTATATGTTTTCAGCAGTATGAAGCTGGCACTACAACTTCAATGGATTGATATGACTTTTATGGCATAATTTAGTGCTAATTTATGCCGCAAAAAAAATTTTGTGCTGCGTAAATTTTGCGAAAAACGTGTAGTAGTGCTAACTCACGCCCTCCATATGGGTGTGTGTCGCAAAAGTACATTATACATTCAATATTTATAAATGTTGACGCAGCTTCGTACTCAGGGGTTTTCATGATCGCTGATTACGAATCAGACACTAGATTTTTAAAATTTAAAATGGCCGATCCAATATGGCTGCCTAAAAAGAACTTTTTAAGGCGCCTCTAGAAGAAAGCACAATGGAGGCAGGCGAAGCCCGCCGCATCTTGATTCTCCTCTTTTAATACAAAATGAGAGTCAAATTGACTGCCTAGTTGGTACTAAAAAGTTACAAACCCCCCTCCAACGTTTTAATAAAAGCCTTTTTTAATGTGCTTCGAGGAGAGAGCTACAGAGGCGGGCGAAGCCCGCCGCATCTTGTTTCCTTCTTTTCTTGTAATACAGAAAGAGAGTCAAATTGACTGCCTAGTTGGTACTAAAAGGTTACAAACCGAGACCAAACCCCTCTCTCACTTTTTAAAAAAGGCTTTCTTTAATGTACCTCGAGGAGAAAGAGCCACGGAGGTGGGCGAAGCCCGCCGTATCTTGTTTCCTTCTTTTCTTTTAATACAGAAAAAGAGTCAAATTGACTGCCTAGTTGGTACTAAAGGTACCGAATCCAGACCAAACCCTCCTAAATACTAAATAACTAAATAAGCACTAAATTATGCCATAAATGCCATGTCAATCCATTGAAGTTGTAGTGCCAGCTTCATGGACCTTATGTTTTCAATTATTTTTTTATGTATGTACACTGAATTTTTTAATTGTGCCGAGTTACCATTTATGTCTAGACAAGAGTGGTTCCTGTCCAGACATTGTTCAATACTGTCTGTTGTGTCAAAATTTGTGAAGTGAGTCATCATTTTTGGATAGGTGAGTATTTTTATAATTTTAACTTTTTTCTACTCTATACGATGAAACAAAAATACAAGTCGAACAGTTTTGCGAAATTTCAATTTTTACAATAGTTATTTTGAATATTTTTTTGTATTAATTTTGAAATTAATAATTATCTATCGTTCTACAAAAGGAATCAATTTGATTTTTGGAATGGATAATAAGGAATTCTTGATACAGAAATTTCTAAAAAAGAAGACAAAAATTAGCTAACTAAATAAAAAAAAATTTTAATGTTATAAACAATTAAATGATCAATAGCCTTATTTATCAAATTTTATGCCATTAAAACACTAAACTTTTGTTTATGACAGGAAATGATAATAAAATTATATCTTTTATAATTCTTAACAATTTGATAAATAATAAACAACTTCAACTACAGCTTTTGATACTAATAAAATAATTGTCCTACCTTTTGGTAATGAACTCAAACATTTTTGTAACAGTCTTTATCGGGATTATGACATAAGAGTGGTCTTCTCTTATGAGAAAGATCCTTTTAAAGTTTTTTCAAAAAATAAGGATGTGACGGAATTTCAGTTTAAGAACCATGTTGTTTACAATATTCCTTGTGAATGTGGGGCCTGTTACATTGGTGAAACCAGTAATTATATTAAAGACAGAATTTACCAACATAAGAGAGATTGCAGGCTTGATAAAAGAGGCACTGCCTTAGTCACACATGTACACGAACAAAATCATCATTTTCAATTTCAAAATACTAAAATTATTTATACTGAACATAGTCGTAAAAAACGACTTTTTAAAGAAATGTTCCATATTTTAAAAAATAAGAACTTCATCAATAAAAAACTGATATAACTTCTCTCAGTCGTATATACCATTCGCTTATTCTCGAAACAAATTCAACTTTTGCTGTCACTGGGCCCGCGCGCTTTTTTAAATCTATGACACAATAGTTCCCTTTTTATCTACCTATAGTGATAAGTGTTTAGAATAGAAAAATGAAAAACTTTTTCAATTCTCTAGAGATAACTGTTCGTTCATACATAATCAAGTCACACGTGTTTGTCAAGCACAATGAATCGTTGTACATGCATTATGCGCCAACCAGACTTTATACTATGTTCATATTTTTGCGCTAAAAAATGCGTTTTCAAACATTTAATTTTTGGGTTATTATATATATATATATATATATATATATTTTTTTAATTGAGGAATTAATCCACTTTGGTGTGTTTTTGAGGTTATGTTATATTTTTTCAAAATCTAATTATTCACTCTTCATAGAATATAATATTTTCTTTATAATTTTTATTCTCTAGAATTCTCATCTGAAGAGGCCCAACGTTGTCGGGCGAAAGCTAATGTAGAAACGAGAAATAAATAAGTGGATTTTTAGAACAAACCACACGTATTCTGTCAATAGTTTTATTAAATATTTTTTTTTGTAAAATCAAGCATACTTTAATTTCATAGTTTAGTATACTACAATTTTGCCCTGAAATAATTTCTGATTTAATAATATTGTAGTATACTAAACTAAAAAATTAAACTATGCTTGATTTTACAAAAAAGATAAAAAATGCGTAAACATTGAATTTGTTTTTTAAATTTGTTTAAAAAATAAACAATTATTTAAAACAACAACTTAGCATGTAATTATAAGTAGCTGGTTCACAAATAATTAATTTTACATAAAAGAAAGATTTTTATCCAAAAATGTACAAACTACGCATTTGTTAATCAAATTTGTTTAAACAATGCATCATTATTGTTTACTTTGGAAATATTTAATAAAACTATTGACAGAATAAGTGTGGTTGATAAAGTAAAAAATCTGTCCGCTCACCGGGCGGACACATTCTCGTCCGCGCTTCGCGCGGGTGCTCGCTAGTTTCAGCGCTCCTCGGAGCGCGCGAACATCTATCGTCGCGCTTCGCGCGCAAATGACTCGCTGCGCTCGCGGTGGTTTCCGAACGTTGCACACTATTTGCGTTCTTCATCTTATTTCTGTTTATACGTTAAATTTCTGTTAGATATATTTTATAAAAAAATTAACTACAATTTCCTGACTCGTCCACAAAAAATATTTCGCTGTATTTCGAATTTAATTAACTGCGACTTTGTATTAGACACGCCGTACTTTTTTTGAGAGGCTAAAATAACGACTTTAAGGTTTACATTCTCATCAAATATGTGTTGATTTGAAGATTATCACAGAAGGAACAATACTTGCAATTGCGATAATTCATTTTTGGCACTGTTTTGAAAAAAAATTTTAATTTGTATAATTTATGTTTTATTAATTGCCTCCAGGAATGGCCACTTTTATTTCAAACAAAAAACACTCTAATCGGTTAAAAATTGTTGGCTATAGTCATTTATAAACAGTAAAATCATGAATCGGTATTTATGTTAGCTCTGGTAAATTGCAAAATTAAAAGAAAATACACCTCTCTAGGTATAATATGTAAAAAGTTAGTAATTAACAATAATAATAATAATAATTTGTTTAAACAAATATAAATTTAAAAATTGCACAGTATTCTTACGAATTTATAGCCTGACATTCTCCAAAAAGAAAAATTGAATACGCTTAAAATTTACGACTTATAGGTGATTTTGAATATTAGTCTGTATGTAGAGTATAGCCGGTAAATGCACTTTTCACGGTTACCCACAAGGACAAAAAACCAATATCTCTCAAAGTTGCAGACCCTTCATAGATTTTTTTTTGGAAAATTCTCGTGAAATTAGTGGAAATCGAATTACTATGATTAAAAAAATGTCACTTTTCAAAAAATTGTATATTTAAAGATTATTTTGTTAATAATTAGTTTAAAAAAATAATTTTTTTTAAATTGTCTGTAAACAATAAGCATTTCCTGAAAATTTCATTACATTTCAATAATTTTCCTTAGAGATATACCATTTTCAAAAATTCAAAAAAATTTAAAATTCAACAAAATTTGTCTGCTTAACATCAACAAGGATACATTTAAATTAAGTTAAAGAGTTAAAAAAATATTTTAATTCAAAAATAAAAACTCTAAAACTTATAAAACAAAAAAAAAGTCTGGCCCAAAAAAAAAATACAAAAAAGTGTCGAAAGAAAAAGTTCTTTGTTTTTACTCAAAATTTAAGGAAAAAAATATTTTTTTGAAAAATGTCAAAAAAACAAAATTTTGAAAATTTCAAAATGCTATATTTTAGTAGTTTTTTTACTAAATTGGCTGCCCAACGAACTTAGGCTTTATTTTTACGGACTAAGAAAGTGTGCCAAATTTCAAGTCGATTCATTAAAATTCATTCGAGTTGTCGTCGAGACAAATTTTTCTACAGACAGACGACAGACAGACAGACGGACAGACACTTTTCTAAAAACCATTTTTTTCATTTGTTTATAAAATGGTTATAAACAATTGTCAATTATTTACACAGGTTTACAAATTAAAAACTTTTTTTTGCCAATCGAACAAAACATTTTTTTCTCGAATAGTAGGTGTTTTCTGATTGTGAGTAAGAAAATTATAGTTTTAATTGTTTTCCCACGTGAAGTTTTTCTGTATCTTCAAATTTTGCATTTTCGAGGTGCGACGCCACTTAAACTTATCTGTAGGAAAATTCGCTTGTCAAAATATACTCAATGAGGTATCATTGGAAAGGTAATTAAATTATCTTTCGATCCATAGGTCACAGAATAAAATTCAACAAAAATTAAGAGAGTTACAGTCGATTAAAGATGAAATTTCAAGACAATTTTGATGAATTTTAGACATTTGAGCAACTTCTACTATTTTTTTCTACATTAAACAGGAAAAAATGTTTGGGTTTTAATTTTTTAATTAATAGACTATATCATTACATAAATTTTGAGCCCTTGTGGACCTCGATTGGATTAAAAATGACAATTCTACACTAAATTTAGTGAACGAAACTACATTCTTTAATTTTGGTATCTCTTAAACATTTGCAGCAAAAATTAAAGTAATAGAATTTAGTTAAGCTCTGAAGTTACTAAAATCACTAATCAAAAATTTCGGAAATCGTAGATTTCGAATCCAATGTTAGTTTTCTAAATTTCAAAATGGCGGATCCAATATGGCGGACAAATTTTTTTTAAATCGATTGAATTCGTTTTAAATTCGTTACTCGGGGGTTTTCGGGATAGCTGATTACGAATCCGATGTCAGATTTCAAAAATTAAAAATGATGGATTCATAATAATGAACGAATTTTTTAAAATCCATCAAATTCGCACCTATTGCATCCGCCATTTTTAATTTTTGAAATCTGACAACGGATTCGTAATCAGCGATCCCGAAAACCCCCGAGTAACGAATTTAAAACGAATTCAATCGATTTAAAAAAAATTTGTCCGCCATATTGGATCCGCCATTTTAAAATTTAGAAAACTAACATTGGATTCGAAATCTACGATTTCCGAAATTTTTGATTAGTGATTTTAGTAACTTCAGAGCTTAACTAAATTCTATTACTTTAATTTTTGCTGCAAATGTTTAAGAGATACCAAAATTGAAGAATGTAGTTTCGTTCACTAAATTTAGTGTAGAATTGTCATTTTTAATCCAATCAGGGTCCACAAGGGCTCAAAATTTATGTAATGATATAGTCTATTAATTAAAAAATTAAAACTCAAACATTCTTTCCTGTTTGATGTTTATAACATTTTTAAAAAAAATTTTTTATTTAGTTAGCGAATTTTTGTCTTCTTTTTTAGAAATTTCTGTATCAAGAATGACTAAACCCAAAGAAATTTTTAAAATTTTTACAAAATGACAATGTTAAATAGAAAATTTTTTTTCTTTTTTTATTGTTAAATAAATAAAAATAAATTTTTTTTTCAATGTCTCTCGTTGTTTTGATGCAGAATTAACTCACCTTTAATTTAAAAAAAAAGTATTTGAAATTTTATTGAAAAATGTGGTCTCCACATTGACTTGTCCAAAAAAATTATTTCGCCCTACTGTGCGCGTTCAGAGAAAAATCTGAATAACTTTTTACCTAATTAAGAATACTCACTTTTCTTTTTTTGTGATTATTTGTGATTAAAAAAGGAGTAATATTCAATAAAAAAGTTTTTTTAAATGTTGGGAGAACATAAAAATATTTTTAATTGTTTAAATAAATTGTTTATAATTTTCACAATTTTTAAAATTTTATGTAATAACAAATATTAATCAAAAGTAGTATAATTCCTTATTATCCATTCAAAAAATGAAATAGATTCCTTTTGTAGAATGATAGATATTTATTAATTTCGAAATTAATACAAAAAAATGTTATCAACAATAACTATTGTAAAAATTAAAATTTCGCAAAACTGTTCGACTTGTATTTTTGTTTCATCGTATAGAGTAGAAAAAAGTTAAAATTATAAAAAATACTTACCTATTCAAAAATGATGGCACACTTTACAAATTTTTTCACTGTTTTATTAATGTCTACACGGAAAAAAGTACGTGAAATTTTTTTTGACTCAGTACTTGACTTTTGGATACGACACAAAATACTAGAAACAGTGTAGTACTTTTGCATGAGAGTTTTAAAAGCAGTCAATCAAAATTTCTAGTACCTCGCTTGAGAATTTCATTGACTTTAAAAAAAATTGTATATTTCTGTAAAATAAAAAATATAATTTCCACTTGTTCACAGTTTTTCTAAAATTCACTCATTTATTCACATATTTAGATAAGTAATTACACAAACAAAGAACAATTATTATTATTTTATCAGTTTTCGACGTTTGTCAACACTTATGAACTAAGCTATAACACACATATGTTGACGTCCACATGAAAAGGGCCCATTTTGGCACTATTGGACTTATCTATATGGGCAAATTCCTTGCAAAATTACGAAAATTTTGAGTGGTCAAACAACTTTGTTGGTCAAAAATTCGATGAGTTACAGAATTTCAAAGTTTATAGTGACAAACACCTCATTTCGAGAAAAACGGAATTAAAGATTGTGATACATATTAATTGTGATATGTCTGGTTCTTCTAGGAAGTTATTCAGATAATAATTGTTGCCAGTCCAGGGCACCATAAAGATGAAAAACCAATAGGTTTAAAATTTTTAAAACCACCCCACCCCCCCTTTCTGATTGAAAATATGAAAAACCGACAAAATGGGCCCTTTTCTAAAAAGGCGATTTTCTTATTAGTAAACCATTTTTGTACAAGATTAATGATTAAGAATAATTTTATTGTGTCATTTGAAAGTAAAGAATAGAAATTAAACTTATTTAAAAATTTTAACAGGTTTTATTATGAAATTTTGACGAAATATCGACATTTTTTACATCTACGACTACGTAATCAATGACTCTAACATTAATATCTCTGGTTCTTCTTGGAAGTTATTCAGATAATAATTGTTTTGAGTTCAGGGTACTTTAAAGATGACAAATCAAGAGGTTTTAATTTTTTGACCCTCCATTTCAAAAATACGGAATATTTTTGCAAAGGACCGACAAAATAAGCTCTTTCATTTTTCTAAAGAACCAATAAAGTTAAACACTTAAATTAACGATAAATTAATGAAAACCTCATGATTTGACTTGTCAAAACATGTAGATTGATAATAAAATTTTTTTTAAAATTAAGGTTTTTTTCAAAAAAGTATTAAATGGCAAATAACTCGAAATCTAGAACCGAGAAAATGGGCCCTTTTCATGTGGACGTCCACATATATTCGCGTATAACTTAAATATAATCTCACACTTAACACTTAAAAGTACGTATCGAATTGTTCTTATATACCACATGGTGAAATTTTTCACGACTTGAGAGACATATGCTATTTCACTGAAAACTGAGAATTACATAACATTCTGTTTTGTGAGAAACACAACATAAAAATATTTTTTTGAAAGTCAATTCATGAAGACAAATATATATTAACACTATTTGTTTTTCATAAAATAATAGGATATTCACATCTGAAATAACCACAAATGAAAACAGACGATCAGATGTCATTTACCTTGGATAGAAACGCGCAACGCACACTGCGCATGCTCTACAGAATTTTCAAGCGCAGTCAATTAATCTTTCACGTACTTTATAAAACTGAACAAATGAATTTTGGTTAAAATTTAAAAAATACTGTGGCCCATACTAGTACTAGAATAATTCTAGGACTTTCTTTTTTTTTTTAATAAAAAGTATATGATACCGCTTTGTATTTTGTGTTCTATCCAAAAGTCAAGCACTTTCAAGGAATGATTCACGTACTTTTTTCGTGTAAGAATATTTCCGTCCAGAAATGAAAGAGTGCTGTCTAAATGAAAATTTTTTTTTGGACAGGAATCATTCCTGTCCAGACAGTACCCAGTTATGTTCATTTTTCTCAGTGCAGAATTGTCAAATTGGTTCTTTTTCCAGTTATACTCAAAAAACGACTCAAAAACCAATTTAAACTGTTCAAAAATAAGAAATTTTTTCACGCTAAATCCGAATTTTAAATCAGTATTAAAAGAATTGCTTAAAATTTTGATAAATTCAAAAAACGACTCAAAAAACCAAATTAAAATACAAAAAATTTATAACATTATCAGACTATATTCCTATGTATTTTTCCCTCTGAATGCGAATTTAAAGTCATAATGGACAAAATTGCAAAAAATTTTGAGATAAATTTAAAAAATTGATAAAAAAGCGATTTAAAACGAAAACAGGAAATTTTTTGCTATGACACTATACTAATTTATTCGTATGTAGTTTTGCACTTTAATTTCGAAGTCAGATTCTCAAAGTGGCTAAAAATTTTGAGTTTAATAAAAAGTGCTCAATAACTCGAATGTGAAAGAGTATACACTAATGAAACTACACTAATCTAGTATACTAGCATAAAAATTTGAATCTTTTGACTTTTATTTGTTATTCTTAACTGATTTTCTTAAATATCTCAAAATTTTGAGCCACTTTGAAAATTCTGGTTTTTAATTCGGATTCAATCTATCACTTCATTTTTTGAATCTTTATTAATCAAAAAGTATATTTAATATTTGAAATTTTTTTTTCATAAACATAAATCAATTTTTTTGTGTGTCAATTTGATTTAATTATTTCCGATTAAAAGTTTATAATTAAACCAAATTTAATTAATTTGCGGAAATCTAATTTACTTTGACAGGAGATATTTTTCCGGAAGATTTTTTTCTTCCGCAAATAAACGAGACAATCTAACCCTTCATTTTTCGAATCTTTATTAATCAAAAAGTACATTTAATATTTGATAATTTTTTTTCTCATAAACATAAATCCATTTTTTTGTGTGTCAATTTGATTTAATTAATCCAGATTAAAAGTTTATAATTAAACTAAATTTAATTAATTTCCGGAAATCTAATTTATTTTGACAGGAGATATTTTTCTGGAAGATTTTTTCTTCCGCAAATAAACGAGACAATCTAACCCTTCATTTTTCGAATCTTTATTAATCAAAAAGTAAGGATTGAACATGGGTGTATGGGTTGAGCCACTGTAGAAAATCAATGAAATATTTAGGTAAATGGTTAAAAATGTCCTTCAAATAATAGAATGACACTTGAAAATGAAAAAAGGAACCATGAAATTAAAATAAAATCCCATATTTTGCATTTTTGTATAAGATTAGATATTTTATTTGTTAAGAATGAAATCAAAAATTTTTAAATTAAAACTATAAAAAAAGATTATCGAAGAAATTATTTTCCTCTTTTTTCGTTAGAAATAAAGTTTTTGACACCTCCTTTAGTCAAAAAATGAATTTCTGTTGCAAGTACTCTTCGTAATTGCAATATTTTGGGCGGCTCAACCCTGACGACACCGCCTGGCTCAACGCTAACTCAAGGCGCACTCACACCTTTTCTTACTGCCTGCCTGCCTGCAGGTCGTCATGGTAACACATAAGAGTAAGAGAGTCAGCAAATTCAAATTTGAATTTTTTGACTCTCTTACTCTTATGTGTTACCATGACGACCTGCAGGCAGGCAGTGAGCTGTGCGAGCGCCTTCACGCGTCGTTTTGCGACATACCACACAGAACACAAACGCGTCACACAAAACCCTAAATTTATTTTCACATTTTCGTATAACATCTTAATAAACAATTTCAATAAATTTACTTTGTCTTTAGCATATTTCTTCTACATTTACTTCTCTTTTTTTAACACCACAAAAAAGTTTCTGTTGAGCGTATAACAATGACTCGCAAATAACAAAAGTATACGTTCGTATACTTGACTAAAACTCATGTGAAAAGCAGGGATGCCAGCAGGCGGCGGAAATTCTACCCCACTACGCCGCCAATTCTTCCCCCATTATACCTACCGGCGGAGGAAACGGAGAATACAGGGCAATGCTTGCTTTTTTCTTTTTCTCAATATAACAGCAAAAACTAACCTATACTGGGCGAAATCGGCGCGAAATTCAAACTCTTGTTTGAAATCATTCTGGTATTTATTATTATAATATTTAATTATAATTGATTAAATGCATTAAATTTAATGAAAATAGTACTTAATTATTAGTATTACTAAAAAATGTTGTAAAATATTAAAAAATTTATGCTAACAATTATTAAAAACCAATATTCCATTTTTTAATTATTACAACTACTTCTTATTAATTAATTTTTTTATTTAACTATCATAATTCTTTCAGACTATCTACTATTATAATATTACAAAATAATATTAAATATTTTTCAAAAAATCATTGTTTAACTTTTACAATGATGAAAATTGTAATTTGTAGCATTTAAAATACACTAATTTATTTTCATACACATTTCAGAATAAATAAAAAAATTCTGCTCAATCATAAAAATTAATTTCTTTCAAATGTAATTCAAAATTGAATAAATCTTTTCAATTCTGTCATTTTTCATTATTTTTATTCTCATTTTTTAAATAATATTATTATTATTTTTAACAATTAATTGTCACACAAAATATAATTAAAAATTGATATTAATTCAATTAATTCTTAAAATAAAAATACATTATGAAATTATTAATTTTGCTTTTAGTAAAAAGTTGTGCTAAATTCTATTAATTTTTAATAATTGAGCTATATATTATTTATATATTAATTGAGTAAGAAATTCTGAATTTCTGAAACGTACCACTCTAAAACTTGAAAATTTTTATTTTTTCCGAAATGTTAATTTTCCGGTAACATTTTACATAAAAAATCCCTATATAATTAATTTCTGAAAAACTTGTCGGCCGATTTCAATGACTCAACCATAATTATTTTTGTCTTCAATCAAACTTTCAAATAAACACTCTATATTGTTTAAAGATATTAAATTTTCAGGAACAAAAAATTGTTTATTTATAAAAAATATTTTTAAAAAACACTTTTTTTATGAAATTTTGTGTGTAAATTTGATTTAATTATTCCAGATTAAAAGATTATAATTAAATAAAATTTAATTAATTTCCGGAAATCTAATTCATTTTGACAGGATATATTTTTCCGGAAGATTATTTTCTTTCACAAATAAGCGAGACAATCTAACCCTTTATTTTTCGAATCTTCATTATTCAAAAAGTATATTTAATATTTGATATTTTTTCCCCATAAACATAAATCTATTTATTTTGTGTAAATTTGATTTTATTATTCCAGATTAAAGATTATAATTAAATCAAATTTAATTAATTTCCGGAAAATTTCCGGAAATCTAATTTATTTTGACAGTAGATATTCTTCCGGAAGATTTTTTCTTCCCCAAATAAGCGAGACAATCTAACATTTTGTTTTGCGGATCTTTATTATAATATATTATATTTATTATATTTTATTATTATAATATTATTCTGAAGTTTAATTTCTTTGTTTAAAATTTTTTCTGTAATTCGCCTTTAAAAGTATATTTTCTTCATTTTCTCGGCGACACTTCGTAACCTTATTTGATGCAATGTTATTATTTTTAAGTAATTTCAAGATAATTTAATCTTAAAAATTAAATCATTAGAAAAAATATTTAATGATTTAATTTCAAGTAAGTGTTGAATTTAATCATTACTTTAAGTTAAGTCGCATGTAAAAAGTTAAACAATTCCTCTAACTTTTTCAACAGTAAAGCAGTCTTCTTAAGACATCATAATTTTATTAAATAAAGTTATACAATATATTTATCACAATATAAAAATACATTGATATTAATCAAATTATTAATGTAAAGATTGAGATGATAATAGATTGTAAGTGCATATTAAATATGTAATTTTAAAATTAAATTTTTCCTAATAACACTGATCTACAAAAATTTACTTTTTCTCTGATTCAAAGATCGGACAATGATATTCTTGAAGAATTTTTATCGCTAATCACGAATATGACCTTCAAAAGAGCCCATCACGTCGAGATTTTGAAAAAAAGGAGCCAAAGTTTCAGTAAACCCTGTTTTTAATTTTTACATTCTCATGACATGAGAAAGTATTAGTTTTGGTCGAAAATGGACTTTCGCTAATTTCATGAAATCTTAACGTTTTGAGGTGCCTTGAGTCCGAAAAACATGGTCGGGTATGTCTGTCTTCGTGTCTGCCTGTAGACACAATGGTGTCCCTACGAGAACTCTTAAAAAACGTATTGCATCAACTTTCAACTTCGCATGCACAAAAATAGTGTTAAAATACAGATCGATTTCGTTAGCCAGCCATTTTTTTCAAAAACTACGCAAACTACGGTAATTTCAAAATTTTGAAAATTAAAGAACAACACACAAAATGTACAGAAATTGGCTTTCGGCCAAATTGGTTGAAACTTCAGGAAGATGTTCTTTAAGATGTTCTGAACAAATTATGTATTGGTCAATTTGCCCCTAAAAGAATATTTTTCGAGTTACAGAGGGTAAAAGTGAGGAATATATAAAATCGTAAAGTACTCACATTTTAGTCATTCTGAGGTGGTTTTGTGTAACTTTACTCATCTGATTAACTTTGAGTATCAGTGAAGTTTAGTCGAAGTAAAAATGACAGTAAAGAATGAGTAGAAGTAAAATAAATGCGATTTAAGAGTGAAGTAAACGTCAGAATGACTGGATAGTAATGTAAGATTAGGATAATAGTGAATAAAAGAATTCTGCGGCGAATTTCCCTTTCATCGTATAACGTCACATATTCATTTTTTATAATAATAATTCTTACGCTTTTAATTTGAAATTTATATTCATTTTTGATAAACAGTTTCGTGACGTTTTGAACTTATTTTCACGTGAATACCATTCAGCAATATATGGATACAGAATAGAGGTAAGGAAAATTCGAACTAATATAAAATTAGATTAAAACTTATTAATTCAAAAACTAAAGTTTCTACTTTCTAGTCTCAAAACTCGATTCGGTCTCCTTTCAATTCGAATCGACCAAAGCAAAATTTGAATTATGAATTTTACAACTCGACTCGAAAGTCGTAACTTCAAATTTGAAATTGGTGGATTCGAATCGAATGTAAAATAAGTCGAGTTGTACAATTTGATATTCGAAACGCCTATTTTATAATTGATTGCAATTGTATTAAATATGTTATTGGAATTTGAACAATATTTATGTATTGAATCTGATTTTTGTCGACTCGATTGAAACGCGTTATTTGGAAGATTCCTTAGTTGATTATAAAACTTATATAATACTTTTTAAAAATTTTAAATGGCTGATCTAATATGGTAATAAATTTTTAAAAACAAACAATTCGCTTTAATTGTATTACATATTAACGATGAATTCGTAAGCAGTGATTTCAAAAACTTCCGAGTAACCACTTTTAGGCGAATTTTCTTATTTTCTAATAAAAGTCCTCTATATTGGATCAGGTATTTTAAATGTCAACTTTCCTATTATCATTTTCAGCCTGAGTAGGATTTAAACCATTGGAAACTACAATATTTATACAATTCATAATAAAAGACCTTATTTCTTCTTAACGTCATTCGCAAATGTACATCTGTAGTCATGCACACGGAGTATTTTTGATAATATTCTCGAAACTGGAATAGCATGAATGCAATACGAATCATATACATGTCGTATAATGTCATTAAGGGTAAACTCAAGTTCTCTGTTTTTTAGTTCTTTAGATTTATTACCAGAAGCTATATAAATCGATCGGGAAAACAATAGAAAGTGGTCATAATGCGCAACATTTAAATGATTCTTTAACACGATTGGTCCATAATATAAAAGAAACGCTCTAAGTTCTGAGGCTTTCCAAACGTTAAGATCTGAAAGCTTTCATGGTGTACGCGTAACATAAACTGGTGGCGTTATTGACGCTAAAATCTCATCAATATTATTACGTTGTTCTTTATGCAAATTATAATCTTCATCACTATTCGTTGTATTGTACTACATTGTTAATAGCATGTTCATTACACCAAGTAAAACAGCATGCATGTAGTCAGGAACGAAACCTTTGGCTCTATCAAAGTGAGGTATTTCAGTAACAATGGGACTTCTTTTAATTCCTTTAAAATGTTTTAATTGTTTATATTTTTCTACAATCATACTTTGTTTATTCATTCGTTCACCAGTCCTTAGAGGAGCAATACCATGAACAATTGGAAAAACCCAATTCCCTCCACTTCCTGTTTCAGAACTTTCTCCTTTTTCATCACAACTTCCGCAACTATTTTCTCCGTTTTATAGCATTGTGTTTTGTGTAGCTGCTTTTGCCGGAGCATCTAAACACGCAACAGGAGCTACAACTTTACTATAAACGGTACGATTTAAAATTTTATTGTTGTACTGAAATCCATTTTCGTATAAAAAATTCCACAAACAAATTGAAAAGTTCTTCTATATTTTGGTGCTATATTTACTATTTGTGCGTAGATGGGCCACATATGACTTTTTCCACTCTTGGATACTTGAACTCCATCTGTGAACCAAAGTAGGAACAAATCATATAACTCTGTTATAGCTTCTATTTTTAGACGTCGAAATTTAGAACCTGATGTTATATCGTACAAATTTTCTTTATTTTGATTTGCACCTTGAGTACGAAAATCATCTATTAAAACGTGAAGGTCTTGAATTTCAAAGGCATTTCGCAGTTAAGACTCTAAATTGAGTTATAAAAAAAGCTGTAAAGATTTTTACTATTACATCGTATACATTGCTCTACAGACACATCAGACCATTTTTGTATATACTGAAAACATTCTGCACAAATCCTTTGCTTTACTACAAAATCTGACTGAGAAGTAGCTAATACTTTATCAATTAAAGACAATAGTTTGAATTTTGATTTAGGTACTGTATGATTTTTGGGAAGCAATAAATCGATTATTATTGATAACATATCGCTCATAGTTTTCTTCGTCAATCGGTTTGAAACGTATATCTTTAATTAAATATGGTTTTAGGCCAGTTTTTCCACTTTGTGTGTTTATTTATTTTATAAACAACGACGTTTCGGTAGCTGCCGCTACCCTTATCAAGTTGATACAATTATAATATAAATTGAATACTGCAAATAACATATTTTAAGTTAATTGTAAAATTTAGTATTTGTTTTGTTCTATATTAAAATCTGGAAAAAACTGTACTTACGTTATGAAATAACAATTCATTGTATGTTCAAATTTAAATTATATTTGATTATATTGTAAACTTTTGAAGGTTATTTTGTTAACATCTTCTGAAAGTTTTATTAACCTGATTTAAAATTGTTACTATTGTCAAATATTGTTAAAAAGAAGAGTAATTGTCATAACTTAAATTTGTCAGTAGATTAAAATTGTCAATAAAATATAATAAAAGACATGATGATAGTTTTACTTATCATCATGTCATAGCTGTAACTTTACTAAGGAGACATATATTAATTTTGTAGTGATGAGGTGTTGGTAATATAGAGCACCTTAATATCAGATTAATGTACATTATTTAAAAATCCTTGATAGATATTTGCCAATTTTTCTATATCTGTTTTGAAATTTACTGTATTATCTTCTTTGGCTATGTATATCATTTCGAGAAATTTTCTTTTATAATAATTCTGTTCCGCATTCAGAACTGTCACTTCATTAAAATTAAAGCTATGTTTGTTTTCAGAAGCATGAGTGGCTAGAGCTGTGTTTGTCTTTCCATTTTTTATATCTCTAGCATGTTCTGCTATTCTAGTTTGTAGATATCTTAATGATTCTCCAATATATACGTTATTACAATCGGCGCAAGGTATTTTGTAAATTGTATTAATTTTTTGCTTTAATATTTGGTACAAAGCATCTAAGGTTAGAAATGAATAAAACTCCTCAGAATGGTTCTAGAATGATAACGATTATTACTGTTACGTTTTCTGCTAAATGTGAATTACATGTAATGAAGTCGATAGTTTACTCTTTAAGAAGTAGTATTATGATATTTTTAATGAAGCTGAAATTGGCGCCTAGATATCAGCAAACAGTTAATTCTAAAAAATTTTGTGTTGTTAATAAAACAAAAGAAAACCAACGTCAGACGCTCAATCTGATCTACCGGAATACAAACATTTCAAATACTATACACTACCAAATAAATATCATTCACAAAAGCTACTAGGGTCAGTCCATTATATTTCACCTAAAGCCGTTGCGGCCTATTTTTAAAAAAATCTCATAGTTTGTAAAAATGATGTTTAATATCCGTAGATTTCATTTTTGAGAATTATTTTATAAAATTTTTTGAATTAAACTTAGAATTTGAATTTTTAAGTTGAGTTGCACAGTAAAAAGGTTAGATTGACAGTTATGAAAATTTAATAAAGAAGCATGGAAATAATTTAGATAATACAAATTTCTTGATTGATATTTGTTAAAAATGAGCTAATTTACTTGTATAAATAGATTATTATGTAAACAAACCCAAATTAGTAGATAAAAATTGATTTTAAAACTTAACTATAAAATGTCAAAAGTCACTACATTTTATTTACACTTTTCTAAAAAGTATATAAATATTAAAAAATTTATTACTATTTAATGTAAAGTATTTTTAATGTACTTTTATAATATGTGCTAACTTTTTAATTTTATAATATAGAAATATAAAAAATTTTACCTTTAATATTGAGCGTTTCATGATTTTCAGTGATTTTAATCACTTATTTCTTCTCAGGAGGTTGACCAAAAAATCCAATTTTTGTCTTAATATTTAAGTTTGACATTCTTTTCCATTCTATTAAATTTTGGTGATGGAGAACGAACTACTTTTCAGTTTAAATTTAGTTTAAAAAATCTGCTGAAAAAACGCATTTTTTTGGTTAAATACAAGTAGATTTTTGCAAGACTATTGAGATAGCCAACTTCAGTGTTATAAAAATACTTGTATTTAACCAAAAAAATGCGTTTTTTCAGCAGATTTTTTAAACTAAATTTAAACTGAAAAATAGTTCGTTCTCCATCACGAAAATTTAATAGAATGAAAAAGAAGGCCAAACTTAAATATTAAGACAAAAATTGAATTTTTTGATTAACCGCCTGAGAAGAAATAAGTGATTAAAATCACTGAAAATCATGAAACACTCAATATTAAAGGTAAAATTTTTTATATTTCTATATTATAAAATTAAAAAGTTAGCACATATTATAAAAGTACATTAAAAATACTTTACATTAAATAGTAATAAATTTTTTAATATTTATATACTTTTTAGAAAAGTGTAAATAAGATGTAGTGACTTTTGACATTTTATAGTTAAGTTTTAAAATCAATTTTTATCTACTAATTTGGGTTTGTTTACATAATAATCTATTTATACAAGTAAATTAGCTCATTTTTAACAAATATCAATCAAGAAATTTGTATTATCTAAATTATTTCCATGCTTCTTTATTAAATTTTCATAACTGTCAATCTAACCTTTTTACTGTGCAACTCAACTTAAAAATTCAAATTCTAAGTTTAATTCAAAAAATTTTATAAAATAATTCTCAAAAATGAAATCTACGGATATTAAACATCATTTTTACAAACTATGAGATTTTTTTAAAAATAGGACGCAACGGCTTTAGGTGAAATATAATGGACTGACCCACTAATATATTAAAATCCATTATATAAATATAATATTACATAAAAAATAAATAATTCTACTTCAATAAAAATTTTTATAATATAATAATTTAAAATAAATCATTACATTTTTAAAAAAATTAATTTTTCATTTCTATTATTTATATTGCACCACTTATTTTTAGTCAAGGAAAAAAGTAAAAATTAAAAAAGTTTTTTTAAACAATTTCTTTCAAAAATAATTGAGATTTTTTTTTCTACTCAGTTCGTTAGTTTTTTAATAGGTTGTGTACTTTTTCATGAGGATTTTTCTATTGAAAGTACATTACTACTATTCCGTGCAGAAAATATAGAAGTTGCTTGTCGTTCAAGTTGACTATTCTTGTAAAAAAAAGAAAACCAATTTTTTCAAAGCTATTTTTAAATTTGTTACATTTTTATAGGCAGAGTACTTTTCCATGCAGATTTTTCTTGTGAAAATACTTTACGACTATTCCGACCAGAAAATACAGATTTTCCTTTTCGTTCAAGTCGACTATTCTTGTTAAAAAAAGAAAACCAATTTTTTGCAAAGCTTTTAAAAGGTGTAAGATTTTTATATGCTGAGTACATTTCCATGAAGATTTTTCTACTAAAAATACTTTACGACTATTTCGAGCAGAAAATGTTGATTTTCTTTGTCGTTCAAGTCGACTATTCATGTAAAAAAACCTACAAATTGCTAAGCTAATTTTAAATTTATTAGATTTTGATAGCCTGAGTACTTTTCCATGTAGATTTTTCTAGTGAAAATACTTTACGACTATGCCGACCAGAAAATACAGATTTTCCTTTTTGTTCAAGTCGACTATTCTTGTAAAAAAAAGAAAACCAATTCTTTGAAAATCTTTTTAGAAATTTAATAGATATTTATAGGTTAAGTAATTTTCCATGAAGATTTTTCTACCGAAAATACTTTACAACTATTCCGAGCAGAAAATGCTGATTTTCTTTGTCGTTCAAATCGACTATTCTTGTAAAAAAAGAAAACCTATGAATTGCAAAGATAATTAAATTTTTTTTTCCTTCTCGTTCAAGTCGACTATTTTTGTAAAAAAAACCTACAAATTGCTAAACTAATTTTAAATTTATTAGATTTTGATAGTCTGAGTACTTTTCCATGTAGATTTTTTTAGTGAAAATACTTTACGACAATTCCGAACAGAAAATGCATATTTTCTTTGTCGTTCAACTCGACTATTCTTGTAAATACAAGAAAACCAATTTTTTGAAAAGCTTTTAAAAGGTGTTACATTTTTATAGGCTGAGCACTTTTCTATAAAGATTTTTTTAGTGAAAATACTTTACGACTATTCCGAACAGAGAATACAGATTTTCCTTCTCGTTCAAGTCGACTATTCTTGTAAAAAAAAGAAAACCTATTCATTGAAAAGCTTTTTAGAAATTTAATAGATATTTATAGGTTGAGTACTTTTCCATAAAGACTTTTCTAGTGAAACTACTTTAAGACTATTCCGACCAGAAAATACAGATTTTCCTTCTCGCTTAAGTTGACTATTCTTGTGAAAAAAAGAAAACCTATGAATTGCAAAGCTAATTTTAAATTTGTTACATTTTTATAGGCTGAGTACTTTTCCATGAAGATTTTTCTTGTGAAAATACTTTACGACTATTCCAACCAGAAAATGCTGATTTTCTTTGTCGTTCAAGTCGACTATTCTTGCAAAAAAGGAAAACCTATAAATTACAATGCTATTTTTAAATTTGTTTCATTTTTATAGGCTGAGTACTTTTCCATAAAGACTTTTCTTGTGAAAATACTTTACGACTATTCCGACCAGAAAATACAGATTTTCCTTCTCGTTCAAGTCGACTATTCTTGTAAAAAAAAGAAAACCTATTCATTGAAAAACTTTTTTGAAATTTAATAGATATTTATAGGTTGAGTACTTTTCCATGCAGGTTATAAGACACAAAAAACGTCTCTTAGCTTGAGACGACTATTCGAAACACATAACGTGTCTCAAAATACAGTTCTAAATGTGTGAGAAATTTGCAACGTTTTAAAATGAGACACATATCTGTTTCAAATATGTGGACTAAGATATCTTATGTGTTGCAAATATGGGGACAAAACGTATTAAAATAAAATACTTGATTTTGCAGTGTACTGGCCGTCCGTACGTGCGCGGATTTTTTTCTCTTTTTCACACAGACACTCAAACTCTTTATTGTTTTAAATTTTATGAAAGCTGTTTGGATTTATTCTTAATTGTTAAGTTCCTTCACTCAGAGAAAAAGTTTTTTTAACTTAACCAAACTGTTTAGTTAACCTATTTTATTTGTTTCGATAAAACAATTTTGTTGATTTAAATAAAAATTTAGTTCATTCTAATAAATACGTAAAATTTGTTTGGTTATCCGAAAGAAATTTTTTATTTGAAGGTTGTTGTTTGATTTTAAAAAATTATTGTTTTAAATAGAGAATATTATTTAGTTAAATACAATTTGTTTGACACAACACACAAATTTGTTTGATTCAACCAAATTTCTGAAAAAAGTTTAATCAAAACAACCAGCTTTCTCTAATTTTACATCCAAATGGTCTTAGATTTGAAAATATTTACTTGTACGCAAATTCTTTACATGAACCCAAGTATAAGTTCTTGGAACAAGTTGTAAGTAATGTTCAAGGAGTAAAGTATTTACCGTTCAGTGAGCATGAAAAAGTCATCACTCCTAAAGATGCAAAACAAAATTCAATATTCATATATATGATGATATAGCTTGTGAAAAGCAAGATAATGTGAGGTCATTCTTTTATATGGATAGACATGTTGATGTTTGATAAAGAAATTAGGATTTTATTTCACTCTTGGCGAATTTTCTTTATCCTTGAACTCCTCTTGATCCCTCTACCAAACGGGTACAACGATGATCTCGAATGCAAATAAAGTAGAATAGGATGAATCCCCAGTAACAAAAAAAAACGGTAAAAGGAAAAATATCAACGGACAATAAAAAATTGATTGAAGGAGAGCCGTATTCTCGGATCTCTAGGAGAAATCCTGAAAAACGATAGTTAGGAACGAGACAATCCCCTGACCCCGAATAAGGATCATAGGGAAAGCAAAAAGCAAAAAAAAGGAAAAGGCAGGAATTTTCCAGATCCCTAAAAGGGACCTTGAAAGGGGTATAGATCCCAAATAATGGGATCTTAAAGAAATAATTACTCGATTATGTCCTGATCCCGCGGCGGGATCATAAAAAAATCGAGAGGGAGTGGTGAGGGAAAAGGAAGTTCGTTTTCCTCAGATCCCCAAAAAGGTATCTTGAGAAAACCTGTGGTGACAGCAAGAATTATCGGCGAATCTTGATTTCTTTAGAGCAAACGAAAAGCGACGGGGACTCGAAGGCTCGTCAGATACCCGTGGCGGTATCTTGACGAAATCCTAAAATAAAATCTGTTAGGTATCTTTAATCGACGGAGACTACAAGAAAAAAAAAATAAATAAAGCAATAAATAAACAAATTAAAATAAAAGCGAATTTAAATTATAGGAACACGAACAACACAAAAAACACTCGTATTGGTAAAACACTGAACCCTTTTTTTTTCTTTTTTATTAAGCGCGACAAATTTCCGGGTCGTGGTGTGGTGTTGAGCAAGGTGTGCTCTGGTCGGTAGCTCGGAGAATAAACATTCGACAGTCAGCGGTCCCGAGCTCCCTCGTTCGGTCGGGGATAATATAAGTGGGGGTAGAGCGCTCCGGTTGGTCGACGCTCCCTCCTCGGATCGCGCACACACACGCGTACACATACATCCTCGAGGGTATTCGATCAGCGAAGGAAAATATTGATCGGTTTATTTTTGTCAATTCTTTCTCACTCAATAAAAATCTACGTAAAAATTTAAACAACCTATAATTTGACAACAATTCCTGGGGGTCCTTTGCGGTCGAAACCCTTGGCGACAATGATAATAACATAAAGTATAATTAAAATGTAATATTTAAACAATGATAGAAGACATAAAATTCGAACGATACGGCGAATCACAATGACCGTACATTTTACTTGAACATAAACATAAAATTTTTAATTTTTTTTTTGAAATTATCACTCACATTCACCGCAAAAAAAATAATAATGAAAAGAAGAAAAATAATAATAATGAAGGATTAGAAATTAAAGGATACAAAAAGATTAACATTCATCACTCGAATAAAACTCGGCGTACATTGTCCGCAGGAACGATGGGTTGCTGCTTCAACGGCACATATCTTTTTGGCGTACGATACGTACTCGGTCGCGCGCCCGGCTTGGTTGGACTCGGCCAATATTTTGTTACCGACTTTTTCTCATGTTTGGATGCCTTCTTCAATTCCCTCTTCCTCCGTTTGGTAGTTTGATTTGTCTCCTTCGTTTTTGGTGACCGTCGTTCTTTTTCAGTTTTCGACTTCGAGCGTTTCTTAACTTTTTCGGGAGAGCATTTTCGGGGAGGCCTTGGACGTTTCACACTCTCAGGGTCGACGGTCGGTTCTACCACCTGAGAGTTTTTCCACTCTCGCTGAACCTCTTCTTTAGCAGATAGTAACTTTTTATCTGAAGTGGTCCGAGATAAAGTCATTTTTAAGTTGTCGCTTCCAATATCCGATTTAATTCTTTAATGAGTTCGCGTTGTTGACGAAATGGGGAGGAGATTTTTTTGTTGCGGGTGAGTCGGTTCCTCGGCTCGGAAAAAAGCGAGACGGGGTGGGGACATTCTGACTGGTGAGGTGTGTAAATCGAGAATGTCCATGTCCTCCTCTTCGGTACAAACTGCCGTAGACCTAGGCGCTGGATCAGGGGGAGATAAAATTCGAATGGCCTCTTTTACTGAAAATAACACCTTCTCGATATCGACAGCAGGATCCTCCCGGTTTGGACCGTCCGCCGACACTTGCACTTCGTAAATATGACCGGACACGATTTCATTTGGTATAGACAAAATAGGCACCTTTTCTTCTAGTGGTTCTAAAGGAACGGGCGGCGGCGTAAGAGCGACAACTACGCTGTGGGATACTGGCGTCATTGGAAGAGTGGGCGACCTCTTTGTTTTGTAGGTTTTATTTCTTCCGGATCGGATTCACCTCCAGGTTCATCCTCGATTGGTAAGTTGAGCGGGTACTCTTCGAATTTAACAGGACGGAGATCTCTAGCGTGAATTTTCGCTTTCCTGTCGCCCAAAGCCACTAGATAGACTGCATTGGTCATGACTTGAATAACTCGAAACGGACCTTCCCATTTTACGGCCAAACCAGCGTTGAAAAATTTCTCCTTGTTGGAAAGGTAATGAGCTCTGACCCTCGCCCACTCTCCCTCCTTGAAACGAGGCGTCACTGTAGAAGAGGTAGTTGCAGATTTTCAGATAGAGAGCCTAGTGTTCGCGGATCTCTTGTAAGCGAATCTCTCTTCCCGATTATGGATCCGGCTTCGTGGCGATCACCCACTGACCTGGACGAAGAATCGTTGTGCCGAACAGGACTTCACTAGGGGTTTTTCCAATGGCGGTATTTCGACGTGTTCTTAAGTTGAACACAATTTCGGTGAGTTTAAGATCCCAATCTCGATGGGTGTGATCAATCAATTGCATTCTCAAACCGACCGTTATCGACTGATTGCGCCGCTCAGTGGGATTCGACTAGGGATGGAAGATTGGAGTTGTCCAGGCTTCGCATCCCCACTTTGCACAAGCATCGAGCCATTGTTTGCTGATAAATTGGGGGGCCGTTATCGCTAAGGATCACTCGCGGATATCCAAATCGTTGGAATACCTCAGCTTCCAAAACTTTAACGAGTTTTGAAGCTGCTGAGTTTCCCAGGGGAAACGCTTCGACCCACCTTGAACAGAGATCAGTCACGACAAACAAAAATTTCTTTCCTCTACTGGACCGAGGGTAAGGCCCCATTAAATCGACTGATACCATGTCCCACGGTGTTTTCGGTTGACGAGGGCGCTGTGGTATCGGTTGAACCGGTCTAAATGGTTTGCAGGCGTTACAAATACGACACGACCGAACGTAATTTTTTACTTGTTCATGCATTCCCACCCAATAAAAATGTTCATGAAATGCCCTTGCAGTTTCGTCAACTCCCGGATGACCAGCCAGATCAACATCATGGAAGTCAAACAATACTCTTTGCTGAGATTCTTCAGGAACCAATAACAACCAACGATCACCGGATCGTTTGTGGAAGCCCTGGGATGTAACCATGTTATTTTGACTGAATTTTTCTTCCTGAGCCGTAAGCTTCTCTTTATTGGTTAGAGAAATCCACTTGGAAACTAATTTACAGATTTCTGGATCCTCTGGTTGAGATTGATATAACTCCAGGTAGAAACCGTCGCTTCCCAACTGCGTAAGTTGATGTAGCCCAGGTGGATTTTCTTACTTTCTTTCAGGTGGAAAAGCTTCTTCTTCATCTTCTTCCGGGCAGGATCCAAAATCATGAACTGGATGGTGAGCGAGTGCACGAGAAAACTCATGGCCGCGAACAGCTCGAGGCGATACCTTGAATTTGAATTTTTCCAGGAAGGTAGTCCAATTACCGAACTTAGTTTTCGTTTCCTTGGTGTTCGAGAGCCATTTCGATACGTTCGGATGAGATTTTACCAGAAATTCCCTCTCTTCCAAAAATGGTCGGAAATGACGTGTAGCCCAAACTAAACACAAACCTTCTTTCTCCATCAACGGGTAACGTTTCTCCACATCACGAAACTTAACACTGGCGTAGCTGATAACCTGATTTTGTCCATCCGGATAGGTCTGAAACAAAAATGCGCCCATCCCATTATCACTGAGACTGGTTTGAAATTGGAGCATTAATTGAGGATCGGGTCGAGCCAATCGTAGATCGGTTTTGAAAAGATCCTTGATTTTTTCGAAAGCTGAATTTGTCTCTTCAGTCCAAATCCATTTTCGATTCTTCTTGAGGAGGTCCGTGAGCGGTGATGTCAGGTCGGCGAAATTGGGAACGTACTCTCGCACCCAATTACAGATGCTAAGGAATTGCTGAAGTCCCTTTTTCCGTGTGGAGGAGCAGCTTGGGTGATGGCTTCGACATGTTGTTCTTGGGGTTCATTATGATCGCTCGAAACGGAATGCCCTAGATAACGTAGCTCCCTTTGGCCAAAAGCGCATTTTTTCAAGGAACAAGTCAGATCGTGTAATTGGAGTCTCTCGAATATTAATGCTAGGTGATAAAGGTGCTCCTCCCAAGTTTTCGAATAAACTATGATATCGTCTAAATATACGATACAAAACTTGTTGATATACCCTCTTAGAACGACTTGGCTCATCATACATTGAAAAGTGATAGATGCATTTTTCAGACCGAATGGCATGACATTGAATTGATAAGTACCCCCGTGAGGTACCGCGAAGGCGGTCAACTTTCTAGAGTCGGGGTGCAACGGCACTTGCCAGTAACCTAATCGTAGGTCTATCGTAGGAAAAATGCTAGCCTTTCCAAGCTCTTTTAAAGAATCCTGTATTCGCGGGAGAATATGTGTTGCGTCCTCGGTGATTGCATTTAATCGGCGGAAGTCGATGCAAAACCGATATTCTTCATCCTTTTTCTTCGCCAAAACGATGGGGGAACAATATTGCGAGTTGCAGGGCTCGATGACGTTCTCCGCGAGCATTTCTTGCACCTGATCACTAATAAATTGTCTGCGATCCTCGGATAAGTTCGTAATCGAAAAGGTTTAGTACTTGTACTTTTAATTTCGTGTTGCGCCGATTGGGTTTGAGTCAGTCTCCCGCGAGAATCGAGAGTTTCGTGGAATCGGGAAACTAGATTCTGAAACTCATCTTGATATTCGATTGGAAAATTGTTATCGGCTACAACATTTGGAAATTACATGGCTGGTCTTTCTTTACTGTCCATTGTTAGGTATAAGGGAAAGCGTTCCCTAATTCCAGCATAAAGTATGCCGTTTGGTATATCCATCACCACTTTCTGTTTACGAATCCAAGGGAGTACAAAAATTAAGGATTCTCTGAGCTCTTCGCTGAATAAGCAAGTCAATTCCATCAATCGTTGACCAATTGTTACTTGGACCTCAATCTCTCCTTGTATCTTAAGAGTAGTACTAGGGACAGCCAACTCCACATCCATGGAGTGAGGACGAATTGATTTTTGTTGATCTTCCGATAGAATCAACTTTTGAACAAAATTCGCTGTGGCAGCGGTATTAATTAGGCCAAAGATAGCAGTCTCATTGATTTTACACCTTATCCGAGGCATAAGTGGACGTTCGGTTTTACCCACGATGACACTAACTTGGGCAGGACGTGATTGCTCGAATATGTTTTGAGTTGTTAGTGCGTCGTGGGGGCGGTGGTTGTCGGTACCACCGCCCTTCTATAGTTTTCCGGTGTTGTTTCAGATTTATGAGTTTTTTCGGCAAGTACTTTTTTATAGACGTCACAATCCTTATGTTGATGGTACGCTGGGCAGTACCAACAACGTGGTTCTTTCGGGACAGCTTCCGCCTTAAGTGTAGGCTTTATCTCTTCTTTCTTAGGAGCAAATTTTTTCAAATCTTTTTCATCGTGTTCTGCTTCGACGGCCCTGGACAAAAGTTCGTCGAACGTTCGAGGAGCAGACGACCGAATTGCTTGTCTGATCGTGGGACGGATCAATTCCAGCAAAGCAATGACCAGATTATATTCGTCGTCCTGGGGGTGTAAGCGCCTATACAATAGACCTTTCCTGTGTAGAAATACACCGACCGATTCCTTTTCGCTTTGACGCTCGGAATAGAGTTGAGCCTGTAATCTACCTTTCACCGTGGGTGAATCGTTACGGCCTACTCAAAAGGATCCGAAATTGGTCCCAAGTAAAGTCAAGCCCCCGATAATCGCTCCACCAGCTTGACGCGTTTCCCTTCATGGCCGCTGCCGCTGTAGTAGTTCGATGGGCATCTGGAATTCTCGTCGTGATGAAATAATGTTCCATATTCCGCAAAAAAGCCGTGGGACTCTCGTGGTCCTTGCCCCAAAATTCTGGACATGGGTGCGTTCGAGGAATTGTTAGCAGGAGATCCCGAAAGCCATTCCAATCCACCGGTGCCGTTGCATTTAGTGGTTGTCCCGCTAGGGGATGAATGTTGTTTGAAGGTTGATTAGACTGATCGTAAACGGGTTGAAAACCTTGAGCTAAAGGTTGTCTGCCTTCCAGAGTGTGATTAAAATAATTTTGTTGGTTTCCCGCGAGGTAGTTTTCGGATCTTAAAGGACCAGGGTCGTAATATGTCGTAACTGGAGGGTCCATTATTAATCCGTGATTTAAATTATAATGATGCGTCCAGTCCTCCAGAGGTTGATTGACAGCATACTGTGAAGGTATTCCCAAATTCGCCCCTGAAGATAATCCGTTTACTGCGGTTACACTCTCATTTCGTACGCTTGGAGGCAAACATTGTGAGTTCTCGAAAACCTGTTGCCGCACTGCAGCAGTGTTCATTAACGAGGCGTTAATTTGTTGAAGTCCACTTGGTCCAGGGACAGCAGGTCCGAATGTGGAAGCGTTGCTGATGTTCGGCATCCCGGTAAACGGGATTCCTCTAATTTGAGTTGAACTTTAAGTTGGTGCCGGCATGGTACTCATGATCGGTGATCGTGTAGTCGTATTCGCTATTAAATTGGACAAGAACGGAGAATTACCCGTGTATCCACTAATACTCGGATGAAATAACGAATAAATACGAACGCCGGTTGATGTGATCTGGTTACCTCCTAATAACGGATAGGGGTTCGGTACTCCGGAAGACGTGACTGTTATATTACTCGTTATTGGTGTAGTTGTATTCACCCACGTAGTCTGTAACCCGGTTGTTATTGCTGTACCCATTGATGAAACCATGCTCAAAGAAGTCCCCGTTGTGGCAGGGTTATAACTGGCAGTAGTTGTAATTCCGCCGGAGAAGCTTGCCGCGGTTGATACGACGTTGGTATCCGATACTTGTGAACTCGATCCGTTTCCGTTCACCATTTCCTCGGTGCTACTTAAATCCTCACCTTCGTTGTTGACCATTGTTGATGATGAACTGGTAGTCGGTTGATTTATTGGGGAAAGCGTGTTATCGTTGAGCGCCACCAGGTGTTTTTTCCCACTCCTGGAAGTGGAGATTTCTCTATATACGGCGCGGCTTCGCAAAACTAATTTCTCTCTAGTGAATGAATCGTTCATTTAACGATCTGTGAATTGGAAGAAGTAGGCGGACCCTTAATAATTTTATTCCGTATCCCAAATCACTCCTTGTGAACAACGTTAGTCCTACAGTGCTTCGTGGTATCTGTTAATGTATGCGGTTTCAGGTTTAACTCTTGATACTTAATGATAAATCGCGCACTATTTTGATTCTTCTTTACAGGGATCACTATATTAGAATGTGCTGAGTTTTGCTGTTCGATTATTGTAAGGTTCAATGGTGATTCCCACATTTTACAAGGTCGGTAATATGGTATTGTTTCTGGGAGTGTACTCGGCAAAGACTCTCGAAGGGGGAAGAAATTAAAAACTTATTTTCTCCAAGGTTCGCAAAGATTGTGCGATCTTTAAAAAAAATTATTTTTTCTTTTGTAAAAAAAAAAATCGCCCCACGTTGGGCGCCAAATTTGATAAAGAAATTAGGATTTTATTTCACTCTTGGCGAATTTTCTTTATCCTTGAACTCCTCTTGATCCCTCTACCAAACGGGTACAACGATGATCTCGAATGCAAATAAAGTAGAATAGGATGAATCCCCAGTAACAAAAAAAAACGGTAAAAGGAAAAATATCAACGGACAATAAAAAATTGATTGAAGGAGAGCCGTATTCTCGGATCTCTAGGAGAAATCCTGAAAAACGATAGTTAGGAACGAGACAATCCCCTGACCCCGAATAAGGATCATAGGGAAAGCAAAAAGCAAAAAAAAAGGAAAAGGCAGGAATTTTCCAGATCCCTAAAAGGGACCTTGAAAGGGGTATAGATCCCAAATAATGGGATCTTAAAGAAATAATTACTCGATTATGTCCTGATCTCGCGGCGGGATCATAAAAAAATCGAGAGGGAGTGGTGAGGGAAAAGGAAGTTCGTTTTCCTCAGATCCCCAAAAAGGTATCTTGAGAAAACCTGTGGTGACAGCAAGAATTATCGGCGAATCTTGATTTCTTTAGAGCAAACGAAAAGCGACGGGGACTCGAAGGCTCGTCAGATACCCGTGGCGGTATCTTGACGAAATCCTAAAATAAAATCTGTTAGGTATCTTTAATCGACGGAGACTACAAGAAAAAAAAGAAATAAAGCAATAAATAAACAAATTAAAATAAAAGCGAATTTAAATTATAGGAAAACGAACAACACAAAAAACACTCGTATTGGTAAAACACTGAACCCTTTTTTTTCTTTTTTATTAAGCGCGACAAATTTCCGGGTCGTGGTGTGGTGTTGAGCAAGGTGTGCTCTGGTCGGTAGCTCGGGGAATAAACATTCGACAGTCAGCGGTCCCGAGCTCCCTCGTTCGGTCGGGGATAATATAAGTGGGGGTAGAGCGCTCCGGTTGGTCGACGCTCCCTCCTCGGATCGCGCACACACACACGCGTACACATACATCCTCGAGGGAATGTAGATGATAGTATGCATTATGAAACTGAAAAACCTCTAGATGATGATAAAATAAGCAATCAATTTCTATACTTATTAAATTATAATAGAAAGCAATGTTTAGATTCAACATACGACGTACGTAGACTAAAATAGAAAAGATGTTTCTCATGCAATACAATCAATATTTGCTAAAAAACGCATTCCAAAAAACTTGCATAGTGACAAAGGAAAATAATTCTACAACTTACAATTTGAAGCATTAATGAAAAAGCATAATATAAATTTTTATTCAACATACAGTAATATGAAAGCTTCTATTGTTGAACGGTTTAATCGAACACTTAAAAGAAAAATGTGAATGCAATTTAGTTTACGAGGTAATTACAAATGGTATGATATATTATCTACTCTTATTACCAACTATAATAATACAAAGCATAGAACAATTGAAATGAAGCCTAATGATTTTACTTTAGAAGACGTTGAAATTTTTTAAAAAAGGATCTCTAAATTGAGAAAAAATCCTTTAAGACGACCGAAATATAAAATTGGTGACAAAGTTCGAGTAAGCAAATATAAAAACATTTTCGAGAATGGATACACACCCAATTGGACAACAGAAATATTGACCGTGGATCAAGTTGTATCAACTCAACCAGTGACTTACAAGCTCAAGGATTACCAAGGACAACCCATCAGTAGAGGATTCTATGAAGAGGAACTTCTTAAAGTGAAATATCCAGATATTTATCTAGTAGAAAAAATTCTCAAGACACGTGGAAACAAAGTTCTCGTCAAATGGCTTGGCTTTGATATTTCTCACAATACTTGGGAAGATAAAACAAGTGTATAATCTATTATTCGCAAATCACCCCTAGTAATTTAACGCAAATGTCAATCAACCAGTAAACCAATCAAAGATTAATGTTAACCTAGAACCTCTCTATAAATCAAAATTACTTAAAACAACAAACATTTACAATGCCAGTGCCAAATTTAATCAATAATGCATCAACAATGAATCAATAATGAATCAATAATGAATCAATAATGAATCAGTAATATATCAACAATGAATCAATAATGAAACAATAATGAATCAACTGTGAATCAACTATGAATCAATATTAAATTAGTTGGCAGTGGTATTGTAAATGTTTGCTGTTGGAAGTAATTTTGATTTATAAAGAGGTTCTACGTTAACATTAATCTTGGATTGCTGGTTGATTGGCATTTGCGTTAAATTACTATGGGTGTTTTGCACATTTATATTATCTTAATATAAGTTTTAATTAATTATATGTATATAGGTATAAGGATTTTTTAAATAAAACACATTTAATTAATGTACAATTATTTAATTTATTTACAAACCTTTTATTACACAGGCCAACAAAATTTTGTGGCCTAACCAATAGAAGCTGATTTTTATAGGATTTTGTCCATAGAATACGAATTTGACCTTGAAAATATTGGATATTGAAGAGCAGTGTTTAAACTTTCATTTTGTGCTATGCGGACAGATTTACTGATTCGGTGTATTGTTGTACATTCATTCAAAAAATGCTAAAAATGCATATTTTGTATATTGAAACGTAAATTGATTAAAAACTAGAGCCAATCCAATATTTTCAAGGTCAGATTCGTATTCTACGGACAAAATCCTGTAAGAATCGGCAGTAATATTTTAGGCAACATGCAGTTGATTAAAATTTGTCGGCCTGTGTTATAATATTTTACAAAATTCATTTGTCGATCGATCGGTTTGTTAAGTAGTACCTCGGTTTTACGTAGTTCAATGGCAACCAGATTTTCGTCGAATATCGCTCGACTATGGAAATTCGGGCGAGATATGAGGGTTTCAGCTCCATAGCGGCCAAACCATTGGGTGATAAGCTTAATGTCGAAATGCTTACGGACATTTTCCATTGTCTTGCCGTACACAGCGTTGTTCATGAACTTAAACATATTTTTCTCGAACTCATTCTTGGCGTTGGTTCGCATCATCGTATTATAGTCGATGTACGGTTTAAGCCAGGTTGATTGCTTAAACTGTAAGACTCGATGGATTTTTACAAGTGCGACAACTTGTTTGAGGGTTCGGTAGTGAATCACATATTTTTCTTTGGGTAGGAGAGTGGTTAATAATTTCTCCTGTTTCGAGAGGGGTGGTTTTGCATTTTCTGCGCAACATGGCATGTTTTTGTGAGTATCGTGGAGACTTCAGAAAACTCCAAGTCAACTTCGAGTATGTACCCAACAGGTTAATCATCGGGTACATTAAAATTGAAAGAGTCATCAACATTATCAACCCATTTGAAGCTGCCATAAGAGAGCGCTTGAGCTATTGCCCAGCCATATAGATTGTTGGCATCGAAGTACATGATGTAGCTAACTTCTTTGCTACCATCGAAAGTTTCCATATATGGATTATTCGCTTTAGTATATCAGTTGCAACATTGACTGATATCACCTCGAATACCTGACTCAACAAACATAATCATATCGATGTTAGTTATTAGTTGTAATCCTATACTCGTATAGTTGAGCATAGCATCCCAAGTTAAACCGGGGGTCGTATAATAGTGTGCAGGATCTAACCCGTACGCTTTGATACATTGTTCTCGGAAATTTTAAAAAATACGCTGAAGACTTGGAATATATCCAAAAACGATTCCTAAAATATCTAGCACTTAAAGTTGATGGAACATTCCCACCTCGTGGATCCGACTATCTAGCGTTATGTGAACGTTTCAATTTTATCACCTTAGAGGAACGAAGAATAATAACTGCAACAATGTTTTTATTTAAAATTGTGAACCATCAAATTAACTGTTCAGACCTATTAAGTCTTTTGAATTTTAGAATACCTCGGTTAAACTCGCGATTAGAAACACCTTTTTATTTGAAAGAACCAATTTCGTACTTGGGTTTTAGTGCTCCAATTTTTTTTGCTTGTTATCATGTCAACCAAATGTATAATACAATGAAACCCAATGTTGACTTGTTCTCGTCATCCCAAGACAAATTTCTCTGTTCTCTTCAAACGTATGTCAGTAAAATTTCAACCTAATCAATTTGGTATTTATGTTTTGTTTATTATTACTTTTTTTCTATAAACACATCATCGTTTTTTTTTTCTTTCACTTTTAATTGATTTGTAACTTTATAATAAAGATGTATTGTAGTTACCCATATATGGTCCTGATGGACTGCGGGGATAATTTGTAAATAAATAAATAAATAAATAATAATACATCTATTTTCATATACAAATGTACATAGTCGTAGAGATTTTGACAGTCAAACTCAGTCCATACATACTCATCATCGGGGGTAATTCTGTCTCATCAAGCTTACTTTTGGAGTCAAAGTACCCATAGGGGAATACACCTTTGCGCGTTAATAATTTAATTTTATCCGGATCTGTCACCGTACTGGCAAAAACGGAGTTGACGATTTTGTACTCGACTAGGTACGATGCGAGATTTTCTAGGGATGCTGCCATGAATCGCAATGAGTCGATAAATCGAAATTTAACCTCACTCCCCTGAACATGTTTATTAAAATAGATATACTTCTCTTTGTGAATGGGGAGGAGGTCAATTTTCCCTTCAAAGCTTGTCAAGATCGCGAGTATTATAAAATGGGCGCTGGAATACTTCGGTTTCACTTAAATTGTCTACATCTTCATCGGCGGGAAGAAGTAGACTTTCACAGTCGGCGTAAATTACATACGGTACTCTCTCTTTATTCTTATAATTTTTAAATTTAATTAAACTTTTATCAGGCGTTGGTAATTTAATTTTACATTCATTCATTTTTTTCCATTTTCGATGTGTGCGTTCAATCTATCTACAGATGAAAAGTAGTGTAGGCAACGGTCAAAAATAATTTTTCGATGTGCCTTTTTAGATAATTGTTTGGACACTAATCGCGATAAATCTTTTATCCATACATAATGGAAATTCATTGTATTATCGTTGTTATACAATACTGTATTATCATCACTTTCATCCACATACATGTCGGCAACATACAAGAGATTTACATGCCTATCTCTTTTTTTTAGAAGTAAGGTGAAGAGGGTGTACAGAAAAGTCACCATACATTTTTATAAGGTTGTAGATATTGACTGAAACGTTATTAATTTTTTCAAATTTTGGGATATTTTTAAGCGTCACTGGAAATTCAATTTCCTCAAAGTTCAATTGATCTTTAAATTTTCTATAACTAGAAACGCGTTTAGGATGCAATACATTTGAATGTAAAGCAGAAAGTATGGCCCATTTAAAGCACTCTTTATCTGCATTTTCAACATTAATACATGCATGCTTGTTTTTAATTTGTGGAGGTAAACAGATGTAAGAGCTTGCACGCATTGGATTCTATTTGTTTACATTCATTATGCATTATACATCGTAAACAAAAAAATAAAGACTTTTCATATTTAAATATACGTTGTAATGATCTTAATTTTTATAGCCAAAGGATTTGCTCGCCGGATGGAGTCCGGGTTAAAATATAAATTATCTTTTATCAAATTAATTAATAAAATGGCGTAAAGCGTCATTACAAAATCTTAAGCAAGCTAGTTAGTCAATTTAGTGATATCGATAGGAAGGGTAAAGTCAGTAACAAAGCAAAGTTTTAAACCTTCGTAAGAAAATATATTCAAAATAAATAAAGAAATATTACAAAAATAATTATGTACGAAGATAAATTTAAAATTAACAATACATAATAAAAATAAATAACTCGATATAATGCAAAAATAATATAAAAGAAATCAATCAAAACCTAATCTAACTAATAACAACTCAAAAAAAATAACTACACTAACTAAAATAGAATAGAAAGAAAATAAGTGAATTCCCAAAATTACAAATTCCTATTCGAGACCGACGCTCATTTCACGCGAGGGTAGACTCTAGAAACTACCCCTAAATACCGGTACGGACGATAATTAGGGTCGTGCACGCTAGGTCGATTTAGCAAAATCGAAAAGACTAGATACCGCGATTCTCACAGTATTCATGCCCGACGCGACAAATAGTTGCGTATAAGAGAGAGAGAGAGATAAGGGTAGAAATACAAGCTTCATCTTTCCCCAAGTTGTACCTTGGGTCGAAGAATCTACCCTGGTTGGTTCACATTCCAGGGTTGCCAGATTTTTAGCACGACAAACCGCGGATAGAAGGCGCTGACGTAGCCCAAAAACCGCGGGACTTTTTAAATACATATATATATATATATATGGGTCAGTCCATTATATTTCACCTGAAGCCGTTGCGGCCTATTTTTAAAAAAATCTCATAGTTTGTAAAAATGATGTTTAATATCCGTAGATTTCATTTTTGAGAATTATTTTATAAAATTTTTTGAATTAAACTTAGAATTTGAATTTTTAAGTTGAGTTGCACAGTAAAAAGGTTAGATTGACAGTTATGAAAATTTAATAAAGAAGCATGGAAATAATTTAGATAATACAAATTTCTTGATTGATATTTGTTAAAAATGAGCTAATTTACTTGTATAAATAGATTATTATGTAAACAAACCCAAATTAGTAGATAAAAATTGATTTTAAAACTTAACTATAAAATGTCAAAAGTCACTACATTTTATTTACATATTTCTAAAAAGTATATAAATATTAAAAAATTTATTACTATTTAATGTAAAGTATTTTTAATGTACTTTTATAATATGTGCTAACTTTTTAATTTTATAATATAGAAATATAAAAAATTTTACCTTTAATATTGAGTGTTTCATGATTTTCAGTGATTTTAATCACTTATTTCTTCTCAGGCGGTTAATCAAAAAATTCAATTTTTGTCTTAATATTTAAGTTTGGCCTTCTTTTTCATTCTATTAAATTTTCGTGATGGAGAACGAACTATTTTTCAGTTTAAATTTAGTTTAAAAAATCTGCTGAAAAAACGCATTTTTTTGGTTAAATACAAGTAGATTTTTGCAAGACTATTGAGATAGCCAACTTCAGTGTTATAAAAATACTTGTATTTAACCAAAAAAATGCGTTTTTTCAGCAGATTTTTTAAACTAAATTTAAACTGAAAAATAGTTCGTTCTCCATCACGAAAATTTAATAGAATGAAAAAGAAGGCCAAACTTAAATATTAAGACAAAAATTGAATTTTTTGATTAACCGCCTGAGAAGAAATAAGTGATTAAAATCACTGAAAATCATGAAACACTCAATATTAAAGGTAAAATTTTTTATATTTCTATATTATAAAATTAAAAAGTTAGCACATATTATAAAAGTACATTAAAAATACTTTACATTAAATAGTAATAAATTTTTTAATATTTATATACTTTTTAGAAATATGTAAATAAAATGTAGTGACTTTTGACATTTTATAGTTAAGTTTTAAAATCAATTTTTATCTACTAATTTGGGTTTGTTTACATAATAATCTATTTATACAAGTAAATTAGCTCATTTTTAACAAATATCAATCAAGAAATTTGTATTATCTAAATTATTTCCATGCTTCTTTATTAAATTTTCATAACTGTCAATCTAACCTTTTTACTGTGCAACTCAACTTAAAAATTCAAATTCTAAGTTTAATTCAAAAAATTTTATAAAATAATTCTCAAAAATGAAATCTACGGATATTAAACATCATTTTTACAAACTATGAGATTTTTTTAAAAATAGGCCGCAACGGCTTTAGGTGAAATATAATGGACTGACCCATATATAGTTTTTTAAATAAGATTTTTTAAAAAATATATATTAATATATAAGTATTTATTTAAAAAATCATATATGCTCAATTAATATTAAAACTTTATTTTGTTATTAAAATAATTATATTTTTATCATTATAGGGGAGTGCTGTTAGGGTTAGACAGGCGTTAGGGTTGAGCCATCGCGTTTATTTTGTGTTATCACACTAGCGCCATCTGTTTTTGTACTTAAATTCTTGCTACTAATGCCAGTCAACTTTTCACATGAGTTTCAGTCAAGTATACGAACGTAGACTTTTGTTTTTTGCGAGTCATTGTTATACGCTCAACAGAAACTTTTTTGTGGTGTCAAAAGAAGAGAAGTAAATGTAGAAGAAATATGCCAAAGACAATGTAAATTTATTGAAATTGTTTATTAAGATGTTATACAAAAATGTCAAAAGAAATTTGGGGTTTTGTGTGACGCGTTTGTGTTCTGTGTGGTATGTCGCAAAACGACGCGTGAGTTAGCGTTGAGCCAGGCGGTGTCGTCAGGGTTGAGCCGCCCAAAATATTGCAATTACGAAGAGTACTTGCAACAGAAATTCATTTTTTGACTTAAGGAGGTGTCAAAAACTTTATTTCTAACGAAAAAAGAGGGAAAAATTTTTTCGATAATCTTTTTTTATTGTTTTAATTTAAAAAATTTTGATTTCATTCTTAAGAAATAAAATATCTAATCTTATGCAAAAATTCACAATATGGGATTTGATTTTAATTTCATGGTTCCTTTCCTCATTTTCAAGTGTCATTCTATTATTTGAAGGACATTTTTAACCATTTACCTAAATATTTCATTGATTTTCTACAGTGGCTCAACCCTTACACCCATGTTCAACCCTTACAACATTATTTTTTTTTAAATTGCTTATAACTTTGAAACTTTTGGCAGAATTTTTTTGCAATGTACATCAAAAACATTGCATTTGAGTTGATCTTTTCAACAATATGCGCGAAAACGTAAAATTCGCACTGCAGAGGAAGTTATGAAGAAAATTCAAAACTATGTCCAACCCTGACAACACTCCCCTACATTAAATAACATTAATATATTATTTAAAATAATTTTCAATTTAATAACTTTAATATTTAAGATTTTTAAATAGATATTCAAAGAAACATTTAAAAAAACATAGCAGCAGATCTACACTGATCAAATTGATTTTGAAATAAATCAATTAAATTTCTATACTCTTCTTCCGGCAAGTCCTCAGTCTCATTTGTATCGTGAGTCTCGTTTTCATTCTGAACATCATAGACACTATAATTTTTATACATATCACTAGTGAATCGATTTAACATATCCTTTGATACTTCAAATTCAGTGCAGCATTTATTAAAAGTTTTCAAATGGACGCACAAACGCAACAGAGAATCTAGCATCGACAATTGCAATTTGTTTCTTTTTTTATCTTTTATATTATTCATAAAGCTGAATAATCGCTCCACAACGGCGTTGCTGACTGACAATATTTTAAAAATATACCTATATATTATTATTAAGTTCAAAAGCTTACCTAAATCTAAAGGAAGTTGGTCAAATGTTGGTCTGCTGATTTTCGCTAAAGCCAATTTTGGAGAAAAATTCTTTATTTTATCAATAACTCCAATATTAAAAGGCATTCGATCAAGGAGTTGGCGGCATAAAACTAGTAAATAGTTACCGCAATTCTTTGTTCATCAACAATGTTTAATTGCTGATTTAACTATCTGGTTAAATTTGAAATCGTCTCTTCTGCTTTTAATAATCGAGATTGACACTCAAACTTTATGCAAATTCTGGTTATTGGGTCTGAATTAAGCAATAAATTTGATGCAGATATTACTGGTAAAACTTGGTCCATAACAATATTTTCGTTATTAATATCTGTCATTGAATTATTTGAAAGAAAATTTAACTTGCTCGTGAGATTAAAATTATTAACCTCTGAACGTTCGCTAGTAACATTTTCTACTCCTGGTATTGACGTGAAAGTAGCACCTGAATTATTATTATTTTCACCTCCTGATCCTTTTTTTATTATAATATCAGATAGAATAACTAGTTTAAGACTGTTTAGAGGAGTATTCTCTTTTTCTTGTGATATTGTTTTACATTTTCATTTTCTTTGCAAGGGGAGGAGTAGGAGATCTAGGTCTAAAATTTTTAGAAGGAATATTTTCTTTTATTTTTGATACTGATCTATCTATTTTTATATTATTAGATTTTAAAAGTAGTTCATTTTTTTCTTTGATATCAACGTTTGCAACACAGAACCTCTATCTTTCTCCTTTTTTTCTGCTATTGAATAAAAAAATTAATTAATTATTATTATTAATTAACTATATTAATTTGAATGTTCATTTATTCTTATTTTCTAAAATTTTAGTTTAGTTTATTTTCGGTATAATACACCTTTATACATAATTAAATCTTAATTTAAATAAGTAACAAAAATTGAATAATTTTTATAAAATGTATTATAATTGTGTACACGAAGTAATAATAAGGAGACTTCACTCTATGCGCGATCTATGGAAAATATGTCCCCACTTTAGGGAACACGATGATCCAAAGTTTAGAGCGCAGCAGAAGTGGCGTTCCTTGCGGGAAACGCAGGAAACGAGAATTTTCAAATATCACGCGGTTCGAATGTTGATGTGTGTGTGTTTTCACACTGTACTGCGGTTCTGCTAGAGACTTATTTGTTTTCTTCGTGGTTTTCTTTATATTCTGAAATTTTTTTGTTCGACTTATTCTCGTTATTTTATAATTATTTAATTTTACTTAGTTTTATGGTTATTTTATTTGTGAATTTATAAGTTTTATTACTTAAGTATGTAGAGTATTTAACATGGTGTATTTAACGTGTTTAAAAAATAACGGAAAAGTAAGTTTGAACATTTTTATTAATCTTAATATATTTATAATAATTCACTGACTCTCATCAAGAATGTTACTTTATGTCAATGTTATGAACAAATTTTAAAATAATTCAATTATTTTAAATGAAATTTTGATAAAATTTGATATTTTTATTTTGATAAAAATTTGAAATAATTCGACAAAAATTGTATTAAATAAAGTAATTGAAATTCTACGATGAGTTTTATGATTTATGATAATAATTGAATTTCTAAATAGAATTTTATTTTTTCCGACTAATAACAGATGCCGACTTGTTTCGTGACTGGTTGCAAGTCATCAGAATATAGAAATAAGAAGGAGACTGATCCAGGACTGAAACGAAAACTGTTTCGAGCACCTAACAAGGTAAACAAAAACAAAAAGTTTTAAAGTGAATTTAATGAAATATTTAATATAGAGTTAAAAATAACATTGAAATAAATACATAAATTTAAATAAAGTTTAATCGCATCATTTGTTGTTGGTCGCGTCACAACAAAAGCAGACGACGCGAAATATGAAAATTTGTACTTTTATTTTTCCCCGCAAGGGGCGCCACTTCTGCTGCGCTCTAAACTTTGGATCATCGTGTTCCCTAAAGTGGGGACACTCCTCACAACAAGTTAAGTCTCCTTATTACTACTTCATGATTGTGTACAATATAATCATAATAGCGCTTAAAACTTATTTTAATAAATCATTCTAAAACTCAGCTTTAAACCGGTCCTAAGGCCGAGACTTTATCCTCTTTTCTCATCCGCGCCCATTTGTATATTATGTTATGCGAATATGCGTATATGGGTGAAGTGGTTTGAAGGAGGAGGAGAAAGGTAGTTTAGGGAGCCTTTGAGGTGGAGACCAGTTGGAGATCTGTATGGTAGAAAATTCTGGTGTAAATGGAGGGTATTGCTATAAACGCAATATCCCTCTGAATGGGCAGGAAGATTCTAAACCGGTGGGTTCAGTATGGAATTATTGTTTTGTTTTGTCTTGTGACTGTAGAAGAGATAGTCTATAAACGGCATCTTCCATGAATGGGCAGCTCCTGTTATCCACGCTGGTCATCCCTGCCGGCACGCCTGATCATGTTAGGTCATGCGCTCGGAACGCAGATTGGGGGGATTCAACTTTCGGGATAACAGGAACTGGTGTATGAATCTGAAAGGTTTATGTCTATAAATGACGCCTTTCATGACTGTGAAAGGAAATGTGTGATGTTAACAACGATATCCTCTTAGCAGGTACCTCGAAAGAGGGTAATCCTGCCGTCGATTCCGATCAGGAGAAAGCCCTGGTGGTCGACGCAAGGTCCACGGATTTTGGAGGGGGCCAACACGACACCGGTCTTTCAGACCGTAACGGCGCAGACAGAATGGAGACGGAGGTCACAGAGACCTTTGCTTCTATTACTAGGCAAGTAAGTGCATCCCAGTTAGTTGAGGCATTCAAGAAGATGCTTCAACTTATGGTGAAGCAAATTCAAGCGCCACAGGGAATTCTTTAGGCCCTCAAAGTAGTAAAGGGGTCGAAGGTGGCAGGGTTGCCAGATTTTTAGCACGACAAACCGCGGATAGAAGGCGCTGACGTAGCCCAAAAACCGCGGGACTTTTTAAATACATATATATATATATATATATATATATATATATAGTTTTTTAAATAAGATTTTTAAAAAAATATATATTAATATATAAGTATTTATTTAAAAAATCATATATGCTCAATTAATATTAAAACTTTATTTTGTTATTAAAATAATTATATTTTTATCATTATAGGGGAGTGCTGTTAGGGTTAGACAGGTGTTAGGGTTGAGCCATCGCGTTTATTTTGTGTTATCACACTAGCGCCATCTGTTTTTGTACTTAAATTCTTGCTACTAATGTAGCAAGAATTTGTGTTCTGTGTGGTATGTCGCAAAACGACGCGTGAGTTAGCGTTGAGCCAGGCGGTGTCGTCAGGGTTGAGCCGCCCAAAATATTGCAATTACGAAGAGTACTTGCAACAGAAATTCATTTTTTGACTTAAGGAGGTGTCAAAAACTTTATTTCTAACGAAAAAAGAGGGAAAAATTTTTTCGATAATCTTTTTTTATTGTTTTAATTTAAAAAATTTTGATTTCATTCTTAAGAAATAAAATATCTAATCTTATGCAAAAATTCACAATATGGGATTTGATTTTAATTTCATGGTTCCTTTCCTCATTTTCAAGTGTCATTCTATTATTTGAAGGACATTTTTAACCATTTACCTAAATATTTCATTGATTTTCTACAGTGGCTCAACCCTTACACCCATGTTCAACCCTTACAACATTATTTTTTTTTAAATTGCTTATAACTTTGAAACTTTTGGCCGAATTTTTTTGCAATGTACATCAAAAACATTGCATTTGAGTTGATCTTTTCAACAATATGCGCGAAAACGTAAAATTCGCACTGCAGAGGAAGTTATGAAGAAAATTCAAAACTATGTCCAACCCTGACAACACTCCCCTACATTAAATAACATTAATATATTATTTAAAATAATTTTCAATTTAATAACTTTAATATTTAAGATTTTTAAATAGATATTCAAAGAAACATTTAAAAAAACATAGCAGCAGATCTACACTGATCAAATTGATTTTGAAATAAATCAATTAAATTTCTATACTCTTCTTCCGGCAAGTCCTCAGTCTCATTTGTATCGTGAGTCTCGTTTTCATTCTGAACATCATAGACACTATAATTTTTATACATATCACTAGTGAATCGATTTAACATATCCTTTGATACTTCAAATTCAGTGCAGCATTTATTAAAAGTTTTCAAATGGACGCACAAACGCAACAGAGAATCTAGCATCGACAATTGCAATTTGTTTCTTTTTTTATCTTTTATATTATTCATAAAGCTGAATAATCGCTCCACAACGGCGTTGCTGACTGACAATATTTTAAAAATATACCTATATATTATTATTAAGTTCAAAAGCTTACCTAAATCTAAAGGAAGTTGGTCAAATGTTGGTCTGCCGATTTTCGCTAAAGCCAATTTTGGAGAAAAATTCTTTATTTTATCAATAACTCCAATATTAAAAGGCATTCGATCAAGGAGTTGGCGGCATAAAACTAGTAAATAGTTACCGCAATTTGAACGCACCGTGCTCATCGTTCTTTCAGAAATTTTAAGTGTTTTGGAAAGCTGAGAAAAGTTTTCTCCAATCTTAACTTGATCGATCGGTATTAAATTATTTGAAGAATTTAATGCAGACTGCAACATGTCAACTTCATCCAGTCTTAGAGTTCCAGGATTAAATGTTTCTGCGATTGCTCTCTCTTTAAAAACACGTCTGGCAATAGAAAACACTAAATTTCGGAGATCCCCATAAAGCTTAGTTATGTCGGCGTTAGTGTGTTCGAACGCTAAATTCATTTTGTCTACATCTTTTAGTGTACTTTTTAAAAAGGTCAGGTACAATAAATTCGAATCTTCATTGTATAAGTTCGATAAACTGATTAACCTTAAATCAGTTAGATTCACAGATGCTTGTCTTAAAAAATATTCGCGGAGGTAGTACCATTGTTGTACAATAATAGACGAGACTGGAAGCCAAATTAACCAGCGTGTTTTGGAAAGACTTTGAAATTTCTGAGGAGCCTTCCCTTCACTCCTTGCCTGAAGATTAAAAATTTAATGTTTCCACTTAAATTTAAATAGCAATAAAATATAAGTAAAAAAGCAAATAAATTTACCTTGAAAAACTCTGCATATTCTTCTTGCCTTTTACCACTATGACAGAACCAATTATAAGTCTCGTTCAGGATGTAAGTAAGGTGAGTAGGTAGTGTTTTATATGCATATTCTGCACATTTGTCTATACTGTGGCAGACACATTTAAGAAGTTGCAAATTTGGTACTAGCTTCCTCAGATGAGTATACATGGAGTTATCTTTATTACACATGTTAGGAGCACCATCAGTACCAATAGTATGGAGTTGCTTAATGGGAAGACGAATGGTTTCGAGGTAGTGTATGAGATCTGTCGCTAATTGCTCCCCAGTACACGTAACAACTTTGACAATGCCAAGAAAGTTCGTAATCATTTTCTTATGTACTTTGTTAAAATAACGTATACACAATCCCATGAATTTCGTTGTCGAACCCTATATCTTTAATGAGATCTGCTAACTGAACAGGAGCAATAACATTCGATATAAGCTTGGAACATTTTGTTCGATGAAGTTTAATATTGTTAAGAATTGATTCTTTTCCTAATATTTTTAAAAGTTCTCCCAAGTGATCAATACTCTTCACTGAACAATGCAATGCCACAAATACTGATAATTTTAATTCGATGATTTTTATTTGATCATTTACAACTACACCTGAAATAATAAAATTAGTATGTAATTTTAGTAATTGAACCAACTAATTAACAGTTATTTTTAAATTATAATATATTGTGTAATTGCTTGCTACAATATTAATAAAGATTTAATTAAAATATTTTTTAACTTATTTGCTGATAAATTACCATAATCGTGTAAATTTGGCTGTTCTTTCTTATTCAGTGAATTTTCCTTTTCTTTATGTTTCACACGGTTAGCATAGACAATCAGATCATTGTGATGGGCTCGAATATGAGTATTGCAAAGTTTACAATAGGCTTCGGGTTTTCCATTTGCAACGTCGATTTCACTTGCAGGAGCAAGCCAATTTACGAAACATAAATTGTTAGTAACATACTAAAAAGGTTTATTAATTACCGACAGATTAGCTCAGTCGGATAGATGCCTGGCTCGGTGGGCGTACCAAGGGTACTTGGTTCGCGCCCATTAGCCTGGGATTTTTCCGGCACGTGAGATAATCTGAGCGGGAGGTTTGACGTCGATGTATAATGATGTGCACCGTCGATTATTGTCCGGTACACACCATTAGAACTCGACTGTCGATAAAACCGGTTGAACTCGGAGAGGTTTTCTACAGTTTCCCTCTCCACTGGCGAGAAAACCCATTAGACGGGTGGTCCAGGCAAATGCGAGTACTCCTAATTTTCAAGTCGCTCTGTAGGCGCAAAATTTAGTATTAAGAAATGTATTTATAAGAAATATTGTAAGAGAAATGTAAACACACTTGTATAGCTAGATAAGCTGAAGACGGGTGTATAAACAAATAAAAAAAAAAGGTTTATTAATTAATAAAGCTGATTCCGCTATTGATAAATTGTACATCATTCTGTTATTAAATACAAAATAACATCGGTTTAAAAAAAAGAAACTCATCCTAAACGGTTAAAGAATGTTTATAGGTTAAATAACAAGTTTGTCAATATACTTACTTTTGAGAATTAATTGTTTTTCCCACTTCGCATTATAATGCTTTAAATATTTTTTCCATTTTCCCATTTTTGGGTTTCCTTTTTAAGAAATTTGCCGCTTAGAACACTTCGAATGCAATGATACAACTTTTACGTCAACATAACCGATATTATTTTCACCAACGTGTACAGAATGTGTATCAACGTAAAGAACAGGGATGGCAAGCTGTAAATACCGACCGAGTCAAGATAGAGTATAGAAATAGTATTCAATGTGTCCACTATAAGGCGCCAATTAACACTTCTCATTATATTAAAGTTTTGGTATTCAATTTTCTTGTTTAAAAAAAATGTCCTAATAGTAAAAAAAGCGCAATTTTATAAAAGAAATATAGCCCAATTCGCTACCTGTAGCGAAAATGAAATTTAAGCCGCGAAACTAAGACAAAATATAGCCCAAATCGCGCTTTGTAGCCCAATCTGGCAACCCTGCCTGGACCCTTATCGGCTCTTCCTCCAACCGCTCCATGATTAGGAACGAGAGGTATGACGGACGCTCCATCTCCACCGCTCCGGTGTTGAACTCAGGGAACGGACTGTGCCTTGACTGCGGGCGCCCGTGTCTCTCCGTCCTGGCTCTCTCGGTTCCCCGTGGTTCTGGTTGGCGACCACTCCTCTCTTTGGCTCGTCGGCTCCCTGGTGGGGTGTAGGGCATGGCTCTTCGTCGTCTCTTTCTCTCGGCTCTCCTTTTCTCCCCGCGGCTCCTCGTCTTATCTAAAACAATTTTGTTTATGTACCGATTGACACAGTCATTTCCATATTTGCAACAGATAGATATGGTTTCAGGTCGTTGATATGGACTTTAGGGACTCGCCTACTTTTTTCATCGCGTAGAATAAATACGGTTGGCGAACGGACGTCGACGATCTCAAATGGACCCTCGTATTTCGGCGCTAATTTCGTCGCGAATTTTTGTGCTCCACTCGACAATTTGTGGCTCTTTCGCAGTACTAAGTCACCTACTTTAAAAGTCACGTCTCTCCTACCTTTGTCATAATACTTCGTCTGTCTCGCTCGCTCTCTGTCAATATTTCTTGCTACCATGTCTCTCAACGCGTCTAGTCTCTTCACTCTCTCGACCCAATCTTCCGGCTTTATTCTCACGACTTTTCTCTTACTCTCGACCTCTCTCCGCAGGCTCTTCACCGGCTTAGGATGTCTTCCGTAATTAAGGAACGCAGGAGACGTCTTCGTGGCCGCCTGTGTTGCTGTGTTCACAGCATGACGGAACTCATGAACATAAAGATCCCAGTGTCTATGATCGGCGCCAATAAAGGTAGAGATCATAGTTTTCAGAGTTCTGTTACTTCTTTCTACTGGGTTGGCTTGCGGATGGTAAGGTGACGTCGTGATATGTTTGACTCCGTATTCCTCAAGTGTTGACTTGAGAAATTTGTTGTCAAACTCCTTACCATTGTCGATGAGCAAGTACTCCGGCGTTTCCCATCTGAATAGGACCAACACTTCGAATGCTCTGGCTACCGACTTTCCGTCTGCTGACTTCAATGGCTTCACTTGGATCCACCTCGAAAACAAGTCCTGGAACACCACCAGGTACTTGACATTTCTCTTACTCGGGGGGAACTCCATCGTGTCTGCGGCTACTACGGCCCACGGCCTCTCAACAATTCTTTGGCCCATTAGTCCGACTGGTCCGGCTTGAGACACCTTGTGCAATTGACACTGGATACAATGTGTCACGTAGTTGTGCACATCATTCCATATGCCTGGCCAATAGTACTCTCGTGCTATTTTGTCGTAGGTCTTCTCAATACCCAGATGTCCAGCTGATGCTTGGGCGTGTCCGTCTTCCATTACTCTCGCTCTATATTCTTCTGGCACTACCAATTTCCAACCGTCCTCGTCTCCAGTGATCGGCAATAAAAGTGGGTCACTTCTATGCCTGTAGAGATTCTCATTCTCTACAATCCAACCAGGGAATCGCTGCGAATATTGGCTCACTAACTCGCGGCGTTTGAGGTACCATTGGTCCTCAATGGATTCAAACGCGGCAACTGACTCTTCTTCCTCTTCCTGTAACGTGGACAATGCATCAGGGACATGATGTTGTGCACCTCGTCTGTGAACTATGTCAAAGTCCCACTTCTGCATTTCCAGGGCCCATCTGGCTAAACGACCTGTCGGATCTTTCAAGTTCCTGAGCCATTTTAGGGCACTGTGATCTGTGATCACATGGAATTTGTACCCTTCAATATACGGCCTGAACTTTTTGATCGACCACAGTAATGACAGACACTCCTTTTCTGTCACGCTATAGTTTTTCTCGGCCTCGGTCAACACTCGGTTGATGTACACTATTGGGTGCTCTCCGTCTTCAAACTTTTGAGTCAGTACGGCCCCAATGGCATAGTTGCTGGCGTCACATTGAATGGTGAACTTCTTCGTGAAGTCGGGTTGGGCTAAGACTGGCGCAGATGTCAGCTTCTGTTTTTGCTGCTCGAAAGCTTCTTGTTGCTCGTCCCCCCACTCCCAGGTTCGGCCTTTGTGTAGCAACTTCAACAATGGTATTTTGATCTCGCTGTCGTTTGGAATAAAACGGGAATACCACCCGACCATACCCAAGAAACGTCTGAGTTGTCTCACGTTCTTCGGCTCTGGATAGTTTCTCACCGGCTCTGTTTTATTCGGATCTGGCCTCAACCCTTCTCTGTCCAATAGATAACCCAAATACGTTACTTCGGAACACCCGAACTCACACTTATCTGGGTTAACTATCAATTTCGCCTTGTTTAATTTCTCGAGGACGAACTCCAACCACTTTGCATGTTCTTCGAAAGTGTTCGTGACTATTATGATGTCATCCACATACCCGAAGACATGCGGCTCTACTTTCGGCCTCAATAATGCGTCGATTAGACGTTGAAACGTCATCGGCGCGATCATGAGCCCGAATAGCATTCGGCGAAACTGACACAGTCCTGACCCAGGTATGGCAAAGGCGGTATACTTCTTGCTCTCTTCGGCCATTGGTATCTGGTGATACGCCAGTTTGAGATCTACCTTCGACAAGTATTTGGCTTTTCGGAGCTTATCCAAAATATAATCAATGGATGGCAGTGGATACCCATCTTTGATCGTAAGCTTGTTGACGTCTCTAGAGTCGCTACACTGTCGAAAATCGTTCTCTCCTCTTCTCGTTATTACTGGTAAGCTCCTCTAACGGCTGGCAGATGGCTCGATGATTCCTAATTTGTACAATTTTGCAGCATTGCCTTGGGCCCAAAATAACATGGCTGGCGACATCCGTCTGATACCATGTTGTACTGGCGTTTCGTCCGTGACACGTATATGATGTTCTGTCAAGTCTGTCATACCGTGTTCTTCGAACTCTGGCAATACCTATTTATCTACTATGGCTTGGTTGATACCCTTTTGCTTATCGTCAAGCGCGGAAATACCGGCACATTCGGCGAATATTAGTTGCTCGTCCTCTTCTCTCTCTTTTGGCCCAAACTCATGACATTCTCCTTGACAAACTCTCCACAGTCCTTCTTTCAACTTTACTTCCATGTCCCAAGCCTTACAGAAATCGATGCCCAAGATGATGTCTTGTGTCAACGTCTTCATCACTTTGACTCCGAAACGTTGGGCATATCCGTCGACTACTATGTTAAGGTCCAGGATTCTGGCCGCTTCAGTGATACCTCTGGTTGCGCTTCTCACAACTGTACCACACGGCTGAATTCGGCTTTTGAAAGGCTCTGCGACTCTGGTGGTGATTACTGATATCATCGCACCAGGATCAAAAAGTGCTTCGTAATGTCGGTCACCAATGGACATGTCGAAGAAGTATCTGTTCTCCGTCCTAGATCCGTCGATGTTTTCTTCATCACTTAAGTTCGGGTCAGCTGTGACTCTCACAGCCTCTCCCCTCCCCTGGACTATAGGTACTGGGATCACATCCGTACCTTTTGTCCCACACTCTTCTGCCCTTCTTTCTACCTCTCGCTGGTGGAGTGAGTTCTCCTCACTTGACCGCCCCCTACTCTTTTCTGGCATGAATTTGAACTTGTTCTCTTCGGTCAGATCATCTCTACCTATGATTGGCTCGAAACTTTCCCTGACTCTGCTCTCGCTTTCTAATTCTAATTCTCGTTCCGTCTTTACCCAACTACAACTAGGCGCGAACCTATCTACGCGCCCGCTCTCCTTTTCTACTTTGCTAGGCTTAATGATTTCGGCTCTCCTCTCTACGTCACACGGCTCGCAAAGCTCGGCTCTCCTCTCCACATCACACGGCTCATAAAACTCGGCTCCTCTCCACACGTGAAGCAGATCCTCTGAGGACAATCTCTGGCTCGATGTCCTGGTGTTTGGCAGTGAAAACATGCCCCCACAAACTCCTTGGGCGTCGTTGGCGCTGATGTACCATTTTGCCCCGGCTTAGGTCCGTTTGGACCATTTGACTTGGGGTAATTTGGTTTTATCCCCGTTGAAAACATACCAGGATACGCCATTGGATAAACAAAGTGCATGGGCAGTTGCATGGCTTGGGCTGGTGGAGCGCTGGCAACTTGGCCCTGTACCTTTGCTGGTTTCTGGCTTAGCGTAGCTGGACTTATCGCCTCGACGCTCTTTTATTTTGTCCGTTCTTTCTCCTTTTTCTCTTTCTTGCTTCTCTTTGCAGAGTCTTTGCAGAGTGATCGCTCTCACTCGACTCGGACTCTTTTTCTATGGCTGCAACCTTCTCACTCTTCCCATGTTTCTGTCCACTCTTCTTCTCTTTCACTGCTGCTAGTGGAAAACGCATCCTCTCTTTTGGCGGGGGTGGGGCATATCGCTCGTCTAAATCCTTGGCCCTTTCGTAATCCCTCAGGATCTTCTCCATCTGGCTCAACGATTTGAAATGGAGTCTTTCCAATTGACGGCGATAGGCTGGTGTCAGGCCTTTATAGGCAATTTTAACTTGCTGTTTCTGGCTCAGTGGTCGTTTCATGTGACCCAAGATAAGTCGATAACTAGTCAAATATGGGGAGATTTTCTCCCCTTTGCCTTGCGTCCTGGTTCGAAGTTCGTCTATGACGTCATCGTCGTTTCACTGTCACTAAGTACTCGTTTTTAAACGCCCTCTGGAATGACCTCCAAGAATTTATTTCCCCAAGTAGCGACCTACCTGGCTCGCAATAATCTCTCTTTTAGGACTTGTGGCGACACACTGATACACAGTTGGTACCGTAGTAGGCTCGTGACTATCTGTCCAATTTGCATGGCATTAATAATTTCCCATGCTTGGCTAACGTCGGTGATCTTGATTAAATCGCGCATGCGTCTCTTGTAGTCTTTCATTTCACCTATTGCCTTTGCCATTTCAAACAAATTCAAAGAAAAACTCTAAGTTCAAATTTGACAAATTTCGAGGGGATCGCACAATTTGTATATACGGCCCTGTACTGTTCTACATGCAAGGACGTACTCAGTCGACGGGGCCCCCCTTTTAAAAATTTTTCTTTTTCTGGCTGACTTGTGGCTCGACTCTCCCACTATCTCTACTTCTCGTTCTCTCTCTCTATCTCTCGCTCCCTATAGCCGCTCTTTCTACTAATGGGCCGCTTTTCCTGGCGCGCGCGAATTCTCTCTTGGCTGGCGAATTTGTAAAATTTGTTGATTAAATTTTAATCGTAACAAGAAATATTTTTACGGGTTTAACCAAAGAAAAAAATTTTTAATTTCAATGACGAAAGCACTCAAAATTTTTATATTACCCACGCTATGGCAAGGACAATACAATTTCTAACCCTCTGGCCTCTGGCAAATTAAATCTTGAAATTTCTGTAAGCTGGTAACATAAATTTTATGTCTGACGTTAGCAAACAGAAAAGTCAAAATTATTGGCTGGCTCTGGCAATTAGAATTCTAAAATTTTCGACTCTTACTAACAAAAAAAATATTAATTTTTGTCTGGCTCAGGCTCTCGAAAATTCAGAATTCTTACAACAATTAATTAATGTAACGTCGATTTAGCGATGGAATGGATCATTCGCTCTACTGCTTCTTCAGACAATACTCTCTTTAAATAAGCTTCCCTGACAATTTGCCTACCACCAATGAAAGGTGGGGTGCCAGTGGATGAGTCTAGTTTCTGCAAGGAGATATTAACAATTGATTATTGGGTTCAAAAATTAAACAAGGTTCAATTAGTAAAGACGTAAAAAGTGGATACCACGGCTGAGTGGTCCACAACGGAACTATTAATACACCAACTGCTTTATCATTAATTATTTTTCTGAGCGTTTGCAGGATAAGTGCGAAGGGGGGAAAGGCATAAAAATAAATATTTTTCCACGATACTGTAAACGCATCTACAGTCATAGCTTTAGGGTCTGGAAATCTAGAAAAAAGGGTCAGAATTTCTCAAACGGACCACTTTAAAAAAAATATTTTTTAATTCCATCCAAAACAATTTTTTTTTACTCCTGGTAGAGTAAAAAAAAGACCCTGAAAATTGTAGACCAAAAAAAATTTTTTTGTTAATGTTATTAACAATTTAGTTTTTTTGTAGTCTTAAATTAAAAAATTTTTTTCTCGAAATCATTACCGACAGGTGGGACAGCAGCAGCAACAACCACAGAGGTATCGAAAAGTCAAATTCAAGCCGAGATCGTACAGAACCCCACAGACAATGGCGAAGTCGACATCGCAGACGACGAACCTGTCATCATCGAGGAAATAATTAAAGTAGCTGGTCGTCTTGAACATTTTGTAAATAAATGGGGTAATATTATGACAGATAAATATATTCTAAACTGCTTAAAAGAATATAAGATTCCATTTACAAGTACTCCTTATAAGGTAAATTTTATTCAAAGTAGGGAATATTCCCCTAAAGAAAGGAGTGATATTATTATTGAAATTAATAAAATACTAAACAAATGTGCGATTAAAAAATGTGAGGAATGTGACGATCAGTTTCTTTCAGATTTCTTTCTTGTTCCGAAACCCGATCGCTCAAAACGCTTCATCCTGAATTTGAAAGGACTTAACAAATTTATTGTTCCTCCCCATTTCAAGTTAGAAAATATTTATGCTGCATTAAATTTAATTTCTCAGGATGATTTTTAAGGGACTTTACCAAATCAAAAATGCAAATATTTGGGTTTTATTATTGACACAGTTAATTTGTCGTTAAATTTACCAGATATAAAGAAAAAGAAAATTGTCGAATTTTGTAATGCATTTAAACTAGGAAGATCATTTGAAATAAGAAAATTCGCAGAATTTTTAGTAATAATAACATCAGCGTGTACAGCAGTTGCTTACGGTTTCATTCATTGTAAACGATTAGAAAGACAAAAATTTTTGGCTTTGCAATTTAATGGTAATAATTACAATGGAAAAATTCACATAAACGAATCCATGATAGAGGATCTTTCTTGGTGGAAATTAAATGCGACAATCGGTTGTAAGCCTATTAGAAACGAAAATTACACAATAGAAATTTTCTCTGATTCATCCTTATCAGGCTGGGGCTGTTTTTGTAATGGTATTAAAGCTTTCGGATTTTGGAACAAGGAAGAGAAAAAGAATCATATAAATTTTTTCGAGTTATATGCGGCCTTTTTCGCGATAAAGTGTTTCGCATCAAAATTATCGAATTGTGAGATTGTAATGCGTTTGGTTAATTGTACTGCTATCGCATATATAAACAGAGCTGGTGGCGTACAATTTCCTCACTTAAGTGAATTATCTCGAAAAATTTGGGAATGGTGCGAAAAGAGGAAAATTTGGTTAAAAGCATCATACATTCCTTCAGCTGAGAATATAGAAGCTGATAGGGCATCGCGAAATGTTAATATGGACACAGAATGGGAAATTTCGCAAAAAGTATTCGAAAAAATTGAAAAACAATTTGGTCCTTTTTCAGTAGATTTATTTGCTTCAAGATTAAATAGTAAATGCAAAATTTTTTGGGTCAGAATTTCTCAAACGGACCACTTTAAAAAAAATATTTTTTAATTCCATCCAAAACAATTTTTCTTTACTCCTGGTAAAGTAAAAAAAAGACCCTGAAAATTGTAGACCAAAAAAATTTTTTTTGTTAATGTTATTAACAATTTAGTTTTTTTGTAGTCTTAAATTAAAAAATTTTTTTCTCGAAATCCAGTTGACCGATTTTAAAAATTCAAAAGGGGTTTTCTTCTTCATGAAACAAAGTATTTAAAAATAATTTTTGTTTTTAACAAAAATTAATTTTTAACTGTTTTTTATATAATTTGTTTATAAATTGTTAATAACAAATTGTGTTCTGGGCCTCCTAGAAAAAAAATAAAAATTGTAATGTATTGCCAATATCCCCCTGAGAAAAAAAACGTTTAGAAAAAAAATGTACATCAATTACAAAAAAAGTTATTAAATAATTAGTGTCGCGGTGCAGAGCGATATATGACTCACAAGCACGGCTCTAATGGCACCTGTGTGCACTGGCGCTACACTATAAGTTTGTACAAATCCTAACAATCTCAATATTTAAGGAAAAAGTAATACAGTTTAATTATTCGTATATTTATATAACATTTTGTTTAAAAAATACTAATATTACAATATACCTAATAAAATAACAATATAATTAAATATAGAGTTTAACGTCTTGTATCGCTTTGTACGGCCGCGGTTATTATTTACTAATTAACGTTATTTTCATAATTAACGTGGGCAGATCACAATTTGTTATTAACATTTTATAAACAAATTATTTAAAAAACTATTAAAAATAAATTTGTTTAGACACTAAAATTATTTTTAAATACTTTGTATTATAAAGAAGAAAATCCGATTTATTATTTTTAAATCGGTCAACTTTAGTACTAGAAAATTTTTTTTATTTAAGTCAACAAAAGGCTAAATTGCCAAGAATATTAACAAAAATTTTGTTGTTCTAAAATTTTTGGGGTCTTTTTTTGTACTAAACGAGGAGTAAAAAAAATTATTTTATGACTTTTTATAACAACGACGGTGAACGAAATAATTTCAGATTCGAAATTTGAAAAACTTTAATGATTAACTATTTTACTAAAGAGTTTTCATTTTTTATTATTTTCGAAAAGTTTTTTAAAATTGTTAGCAATAATTCAATTGTTTTTATAAATAATAAAATTGTTCGGAATACTTCAAGTACTTTTATAAACAATACACCGAAAAAAATAAAATCTCAAAGTGAGAAGAAAATTTCGCTTAACAGTTATTTTTACATTTTATTTTTAATATACGAAGATTCATGAACAAAAAAAAGGAATTTTTTTTTAGATTTGAAAGTTTTTTAACTAAAAGATGACTTTTAATTTTTCTTCATTGATTGGAATTGTTCCTCTGAAATTAAAACAAATTTACATTAAAAAGAAGATTTTTAAGTTTCTTTTGTATTTCTGAACACAGCTTCAAATTGGTTAAAAAATGATATTTAATAACAAAATATAAAAAAGAAAAATCCTCTCAATTTGAAAAGAAAAATTTAATGCCCACATATAAGAGGAAAAAATTCTGCAAAAGAAGAGGAATCGTATAAAATTAAAAATGTTTTTTTGGGTGTAAAATTCACAGAAGAAATATAACTATTTTCAATATAATTTTAATAAAATTCTTTGAAATGATTAAATTATTTTTCTAAATAGTAAAAATATTCGTAAGAATTTAATTTTTTGATAGGAATTCAATTATTTTTAATACATTTAATTAAAATTTCTCCAAATGATTCATTTATTTTATTGTAATAAAATTTTTCTAAAAAATTTAATTAGGTACTATTATAAAAAAATTTTAAAAATTGATTTACAAGATCAATTTTTTTATTAAAATTATTTTTAAAAAATTTTAATAAAATATTTATAAAATTCTATTATTTATGGACCAAAATAAGTGAAACCGGCCACTTGGAAAATTTTTGTCTCCAATTTTATATTATGAGTACACTTTTTCCCCCTGAAATATTAAAAAAAAATTATTTTGGAAGTAATCAGGTGTTAAAGTTTTGGGTCATTTTATTTTCATTTTATTATTACTTTAAGATTAAAAGTGAATTTTTGCCTGCATTTTGTCAAAAAAATCTACATAATTTCTATAATATTGGAGGTTACTGATTTTTCTTTTTTTTATTTCAAGCTTAGAGTTTTGCGCATTAATACATCGCCCAGATAACACAAAAACTTCCAGGAAGTTGCCAGGAAGTTTCCCAAGGCAACTTCGGAAGTTACCTTCGGTAACTTCCTGGCGACTTCCCTGACATACAACAATGTCCGCCTTTTTGTAATTTCCTTTGGTAACTTCCTGGCAACTTCCTGGAAACTTCTTAGAAATTACCAAAGGAAGTTTCTAAGAAATTATCTAGAAATTACCAAAGGAAGTTTCTTGGAAATTACCAAAGGAAGTTTCTCGGAAATTATCCAGAAATTTCCAAAACTAATTTAAATTATTTGTAAAAAAATTTATTGTTTAAAAAACTTTAAAAAAGTAAGAGATCATCATATTTTTCATTTACCTAAAATAAAAGATTGTATTAAATGAAAAAAAAAATGTAATAAAGTTAAATGTGCGAGTGGGTGAGCAGACTCGAACCTTCGTATAGCCTGACGGATGGGTATACCGTAAGGTCTCAAGTGGCCTGCTGGGATAGTGCTTTAACGCACTCAACCAAATTGCCATTTGTATACATTTTTGAAAATATAATATACACATTATCTATTGCATACTTTCTACTAGGTATCTTTATTTTCTGTTTTACCAACTATAGTAACAGTTGTTTTAGCAGGTGAGGTTATGTTGTAGTTAAACGTTTACTTTACATGTCAATATACAATATAATTTAATATTGTAGTGTCAATTTTATAATTGTTTATTTATTATTACGTGAAAGTGAATATTTATTTTTGAATTAATGTTTTGGGGTGTTGGTGTTTGTGAATAATAAAGAAAAAATTGCGTTCTTATTTTAATTATCTTTATCATTATTATATATTATCATTTTTTTAAATTTCTGAAATTAAATTAATGTTTATATTAATTAGAATTAAAAAATGTGTGTAATGAACAGATGTAAATAGGCGACTCAAGAAAATGCACCTATCGCCGCAAAAGAGAATTTTCAAGAATCATGTTAAAAAATAAAATTACAAAATAATAATAAGAAATTTGAATTTTTCCATTATTTTTATTTAATTATCGTTTACAAATAACAAAATTTTTCGACAAAAATTCAATTATTATCAAAAATTAAAATAAAATTCTTTACAATATTTCAATTATTTTCAAAAAATTTTCCCAATTCAATAATTTTTAATATTTACTATTTTCAAAAAATTTTTGATACAATTTTACGAAAACATTCAATTATTTTTATAAATAATTATAAAATTTCATTTAGGAATTCAATTATTTGCATTGTAGAATTTTAAATTTTAATACAATTTTAAATAAATACCTTGAAAAATACAATTATTCTTAAAAATTTCATTAAAACTTGACCAAAGAATTTAATATTAAAAATCATTCAATTATTCAATAAAATAATAAAATTTGATGCAATAATTCAAATATTTTCTTAATTAACTTTTTATTTATCGCAGAAAATCAATTATTTTCCAAATTTTTAGTAATTCTGCAAAAGAATTCAATTGACTTGTTAAAAATTTATTATTCCAATAAAAAATCAATTATTTTAAGGAATTTTAATAAAATTATTTTCGAAAGTTCAATTATCTTCATAAATAACAAAAATCTTTGCAGAAATTCAATTATTATCATTTTTTAAAAAATAATTTTCTTTGAATAAATACATAATTATTTTTAACAATCTTAATTTATACATTTTGGGAAAAGTTGATAAATAACAACAATAATTGGTTTAAACAAATAAAAGATGTATTGTAACATTAAAATATATTGTATTTATTGATATAAAACAATTTCACTGTATAAGTTTAATGCTTTTTTTGTATTATTTTGCAATATATCAAAAAACAAGTTGTGAATTAAGATGTTCATTACATGAACATTTTGCTTCCTCTTTACGATAAGCAAAAAATTTGCTATAAAGTAAATTTTTTCATTTTATTTAATTCTATTAATGCTAATAAAATATATTCTTTTTATACATCAATCGATTCGTCTTGATGAAATAAAGATTTTTAGTTTGTTTTCAAGTCTAGATTAACATTTTATTATAAGGCAACATGATTTTTAAGAAGGAAATAAATTTCTAATAAAAGTGCGCATTTTTGGTTTTAATTATGTTTAATTCTATAAATTCAAATAAAATATATACTTTATATATACCAATCGATCCGTTTTAATGCAATGGATAAGATTATTGAAAAAAATGAGTAAAATCTTATTGTACTGGAATATAATTTTGATAAAAGAACTAAATTTTTGATAAAAAAGGTAATTTTTTTGCTTTAATTGTCATTACCTCTATAAACTCTCATACAATTTATACTTTATATATACCAATCGATTCGTCTTGATGCAAAGAAGAAGATTTTATTGTATATTAACTTCAATATTCAATTAAAAAAAAATTTTTTGAAAAAAATTTTTTTTTTGAAAAAAGTAAAAAAAAATTTTTTTTTAATAGATTTTTTAATGTCCATCAATCCATTTCGAGATATTTTTATGATAAATATTCCTAGCAATTTTCAGCCGAATTCGTTGAAACCTCTTCGAGTTATCGTGTTCACAAAAAACGGGATCCACACACACACACACACACATACACACACACACATACATACATCCGGACAATTGTTCAGGGTCTTATATAACATAGTCCCATATAGAAGAAAATTTGTCAAAAGGATTTTTAAAAATTTTTTAAATTAAACCACTACAAAGCTTCCTCACGAGGAAGCAAAAACACTTGGTCAATTTTCTGTATTGTCGTATACATACTTTTTTAGTTGTTATAAATAAACAAGAAGAAATGTAAAAAATGTATTTTTGTATTTTTCAAAAGTAGATAAGATTTTGTTCAGCGAGTTTAAATGTCGATTCAATTGATACAAAAGTCGAGCAAATATACAACATTATGCATTACCTGGCTACCCCGGGTGACCAGCTGGTAGCGCGAAGATTAATATGTCTTGTTGAATCTCTACAATATTTATGAAGATAATTGAACTTTCGAAAATAATTTTATTAAAATTCCTTAAAATAATTGATTTTATTGGAATAATAAATTTTTAACAAGTCAATTGAATTCTTTTGCAGAATTACTAAAAATTTGGAAAATAATTGATTTTCTGCGATAAATAAAAAGTTAATTAAGAAAATATTTGAATTATTGCATCAAATTTTATTATTTTATTGAATAATTGAATGATTTTTAATATTAAATTCTTTGGTCAAGTTTTAATGAAATTTTTAAGAATAATTGTATTTTTCAAGGTATTTATTTAAAATTGTATTAAAATTTAAAATTCTACAATGCAAATAATTGAATTCCTAAATGAAATTTTATAATTATTTATAAAAATAATTGAATGTTTTCGTAAAATTGTATCAAAAATTTTTTGAAAATAGTAAATATTAAAAATTATTGAATTGGGAAAATTTTTTGAAAATAATTGAAATATTGTAAAGAATTTTATTTTAATTTTTGATAATAATTGAATTTTTGTCGAAAAATTTTGTTATTTGTAAACGATAATTAAATAAAAATAATGGAAAAATTCAAATTTCTTATTATTATTTTGTAATTTTATTTTTTAACATGATTCTTGAAAATTCTCTTTTGCGGCGATAGGTGCATTTTCTTGAGTCGCCTATTTACATCTGTTCATTACACACATTTTTTAATTCTAATTAATATAAACATTAATTTAATTTCAGAAATTTAAAAAAATGATAATATATAATAATGATAAAGATAATTAAAATAAGAACGCAATTTTTTCTTTATTATTCACAAACACCAACACCCCAAAACATTAATTCAAAAATAAATATTCACTTTCACGTAATAATAAATAAACAATTATAAAATTGACACTACAATATTAAATTATATTGTATATTGACATGTAAAGTAAACGTTTAACTACAACATAACCTCACCTGCTAAAACAACTGTTACTATAGTTGGTAAAACAGAAAATAAAGATACCTAGTAGAAAGTATGCAATAGATAATGTGTATATTATATTTTCAAAAATGTATACAAATGGCAATTTGGTTGAGTGCGTTAAAGCACTATCCCAGCAGGCCACTTGAGACCTTACGGTATACCCATCCGTCAGGCTATACGAAGGTTCGAGTCTGCTCACCCACTCGCACATTTAACTTTATTACATTTTTTTTTCATTTAATACAATCTTTTATTTTAGGTAAATGAAAAATATGATGATCTCTTACTTTTTTAAAGTTTTTTAAACAATAAATTTTTTTACAAATAATTTAAATTAGTTTTGGAAATTTCTGGATAATTTCCGAGAAACTTCCTTTGGTAATTTCCAAGAAACTTCCTTTGGTAATTTCTAGATAATTTCTTAGAAACTTCCTTTGGTAATTTCTAAGAAGTTTCCAGGAAGTTGCCAGGAAGTTACCAAAGGAAATTACAAAAAGGCGGACATTGTTGTATGTCAGGGAAGTCGCCAGGAAGTTACCGAAGGTAACTTCCGAAGTTGCCTTGGGAAACTTCCTGGCAACTTCCTGGAAGTTTTTGTGTTATCTGGGCGTAATTTAATCTTTCAAAAACATTGAGAACATTCTTCAATTTGCAATTGTTTAAAATAATTGTTAAAAACAATTATAAATTTTCATTTTTAGCAATCGCTTTATTTAATCCTTGAAGTATAGACTTTTAGCTTTAATTTTAAAAAAATTCACTTAATTATGTTTATTTGAATAATATTTTAGGGGGAAAAAGTGTACTCATATATCTACAAAAATCATAGATAACTTAAAAATTGGAGACAAAAATTTTCCAAGTGGCCAGTTTCACTTATTTTGGCCCTTATAAAATTTTGAATTAAATTTATTTTAAAAAACAGTAATATACATTACTACAAATAAACACGATTACTTTGAATATCAAAACAAATTTTATTAAATTCAATTATATTTTAAAAAATTTCAGTTAAAATTATTTATAAACTTATTTAAAAATAATAAATCGGATTTTCTTCTTTATAATACAAAGTATTTTAATTAGGTATATTGTAATATTAGTATTTTTTAAACAAAATGTTATATAAATATACGAATAATTAAACTGTATTACTTTTTCCTTAAATATTGAGATTGTTAGGATTTGTACAAACTTATAGTGTAGCGCCAGTGCACACAGGTGCCATTAGAGCCGTGCTTGTGAGTCATATATCGCTCTGCACCGCGACACTAATTTTTTAATAACTTTTTTTGTAATTGATGTACATTTTTTTTCTAAACGTTTTTTTTCTCAGGGGGATATTGGCAATACATTACAATTTTTATTTTTTTTCTAGGAGGCCCAGAACACAATTTGTTATTAACAATTTATAAACAAATTATATAAAAAACAGTTAAAAATTAATTTTTGTTAAAAACAAAAATTATTTTTAAATACTTTGTTTCATGAAGAAGAAAACCCCTTTTGAATTTTTAAAATCGGTCAACTGGATTTCGAGAAAAAAATTTTTTAATTTAAGACTACAAAAAAACTAAATTGTTAATAACATTAACAAAAAAAATTTTTTTGGTCTACAATTTTCAGGGTCTTTTTTTTACTTTACCAGGAGTAAAGAAAAATTGTTTTGGATGGAATTAAAAAATATTTTTTTTAAAGTGGTCCGTTTGAGAAATTCTGACCCAAAAAATTTTGCATTTACTATTTAATCTTGAAGCAAATAAATCTACTGAAAAAGGACCAAATTGTTTTTCAATTTTTTCGAATACTTTTTGCGAAATTTCCCATTCTGTGTCCATATTAACATTTCGCGATGCCCTATCAGCTTCTATATTCTCAGCTGAAGGAATGTATGATGCTTTTAACCAAATTTTCCTCTTTTCGCACCATTCCCAAATTTTTCGAGATAATTCACTTAAGTGAGGAAATTGTACGCCACCAGCTCTGTTTATATATGCGATAGCAGTACAATTAACCAAACGCATTACAATCTCACAATTCGATAATTTTGATGCGAAACACTTTATCGCGAAAAAGGCCGCATATAACTCGAAAAAATTTATATGATTCTTTTTCTCTTCCTTGTTCCAAAATCCGAAAGCTTTAATACCATTACAAAAACAGCCCCAGCCTGATAAGGATGAATCAGAGAAAATTTCTATTGTGTAATTTTCGTTTCTAATAGGCTTACAACCGATTGTCGCATTTAATTTCCACCAAGAAAGATCCTCTATCATGGATTCGTTTATGTGAATTTTTCCATTGTAATTATTACCATTAAATTGCAAAGCCAAAAATTTTTGTCTTTCTAATCGTTTACAATGAATGAAACCGTAAGCAACTGCTGTACACGCTGATGTTATTATTACTAAAAATTCTGCGAATTTTCTTATTTCAAATGATCTTCCTAGTTTAAATGCATTACAAAATTCGACAATTTTCTTTTTCTTTATATCTGGTAAATTTAACGACAAATTAACTGTGTCAATAATAAAACCCAAATATTTGCATTTTTGATTTGGTAAAGTCCCTTAAAAATCATCCTGAGAAATTAAATTTAATGCAGCATAAATATTTTCTAACTTGAAATGGGGAGGAACAATAAATTTGTTAAGTCCTTTCAAATTCAGGATGAAGCGTTTTGAGCGATCGGGTTTCGGAACAAGAAAGAAATCTGAAAGAAACTGATCGTCACATTCCTCACATTTTTTAATCGCACATTTGTTTAGTATTTTATTAATTTCAATAATAATATCACTCCTTTCTTTAGGGGAATATTCCCTACTTTGAATAAAATTTACCTTATAAGGAGTACTTGTAAATGGAATCTTATATTCTTTTAAGCAGTTTAGAATATATTTATCTGTCATAATATTACCCCATTTATTTACAAAATGTTCAAGACGACCAGCTACTTTAATTATTTCCTCGATGATGACAGGTTCGTCGTCTGCGATGTCGACTTCGCCATTGTCTGTGGGGTTCTGTACGATCTCGGCTTGAATTTGACTTTTCGATACCTCTGTGGTTGTTGCTGCTGCTGTCCCACTTGTCGGTAATGATTGGCAGGTGGGAATCTCTAGTTTCCCTGGTTCCGAGATTTTGTTGTTGCTTTTTGTGATCCTTTATCCTTAATATCAGCACAAGCTTTTTCGATCTCTTTAACATCTTTAACCTTTTCTTTAAGGTTATCTCCATATAACCATTCTCGAGAAATTAAAGTGTCAACCACTGATTTAACACCTTTATTCAACTGAGGTGTAATAAACGACTTTCGAGCAACCGTTTGTTGATGAAAAACATCCGCTAAGATTTGACTCGCATGGCTAATATATTCTGTAAAAACTGACTCGTCGACTCCTTCCTGTGGAGGATCTATTAACATGGATACAGCGCCTGCCAGTGCTGCCATTGCCGTGCCAACACAATTCTGTGTATCCACAAAGTGTTGATCTCTCTTTTTTGCAATTTCCGAGAGCAAAGGTATTATTTCCAAATTTACCTTTGGGGCCTCTACATAAAATTCTCCTTTTCTGTTGTAAGAATCCAAAATATCTTTTTTCTTTTTCTCCGGAAGGCCTTCAAGGTTCCATTTTAACCACGTGTTTTCTAATTCAGGATGATATTGGATATTTTTGAATTTATCATCATTTGAATCTATTCCCAAAACTTTCAATATATTGTCCGATGAATCTTCGTTGTCATTTTTCGGTACGACCTTTTCCGAAGAATCTTTCTCGCCATTAATGGATTCGTCATCAAAATCGTTAAGTTCAAATTCTTTACTTGAGTTGATTTTGTTTTTGTTATTCTCAGCATCTATATATTGAAGAAATTAAAGAGGTTAATAGGTGGAACTTATTGTGCAATTGTAATATTTGTTCTTATTGAACTGAATTATAATATAACCATTTAGTGTCTTATAGACCACACCAACCGTATAGGTTATGTGCTTCAAGTTTCGTATGGAAACATGAGATTCAAGATGCCAAGGAATGAATGCTTTACTTACCTTCAAGTACATGAATGTTTTGCGATGTTTGATCTTTTTCAGGTACTTTGACGAATATATATAGTAATATAGTTTCTACAACTTTTGTTTGGTTATCTATTTTGTTCTCTAATTTTTCAATCCTTTCCCTTTTTCTATGTTTTGAACTATTGTCATGAGATCGAGATCTCGATCTCTTTTTCTTCTTGCTACCAGGCATACTGAATAAATAATTACAGTTTATAAAAAAAATACTTAATTATCAAATACCTAAAATAAACGTGTTGATGCTTCAGCACAACGAAACAATTCGTAAAAACGCTGCATATTCGTAAAAAGGAACATATGAGTAATTCTAACTTAAATGACAAATATCATAAAGCCATTACTAACCATTTGACAAATTCTAATAGTGACACTTCTCCACATTTTATAAAATGGGATGATTTTGATATTTTGGATATTGAACGAAGTCGTAACAAACGATTACTGTCAGAAATGTTTTTCATAAAAAAAGAGGGAGAAAATAGTTTAAATAAAATGACCGATTTAGATAATTTTGATAAATTGTGTTTCATTCTCTGTTCTAATTCATCTTATTGTTTTTAATTGTTTTTGTTTGTCTCTCTTCAATTAATGTTCATTGTAAAGTGTCGTTAGAGTTTGGAGCTCAGTTTTAAATTTGACTTTGCAGTTTGCAATACAATTTATTTTATAATTTTGTAAATTTTTATTTTTTTGATTTGTGATTTATTTATTTATTATTATTTATGTGTTTCTAAGACGGATTATTTATTTATTATGGTATGTTAATTTTATTTTTTATTTCTTTTCATATATTCTTTATATAAAAATTTATTTATTTATTATTGTTTCTTCTTTGAGTTTATTATTATTTACTTATTTTATTTCTAATTTTTTCCAATTTGTATTTATTTCTATTTTTATTTTTTTCTAATTCAATTTTTATTATTTTCTGACTCCAGACTCTACTCCATCGTCAGGGTTGAAATTTTAAGTCTTTGTTTATTTAATTATTATTTTTTTGGTAAGATAATTTTTTGAATATGTACTTGATTTATTTTAATTATTGTTAAAATAGTTTTTATTATTTTTTAATTTTGTATATATTTTTTGAATATAATCCCTGAAGAGGAAATCGATTTGATTTCGAAACGTTGGAGTAAATAAAAAATAAATCCAAAAATAGCCTGAGCTGGCAAGTCGATATCGTCGGACACGACTTGGAAAAAAGAACAGTACTACCCATAGTTGGAATTACGTTACCACCGACTCCTTTTAAAAATTGTTTTTCGTTTGTTATGATAGGGTCGCCTGTCAACATTAATTCGTCCTTAAGAATGTTACATTCGGAACCTGTGTCAATTAGAAAGTCTAAGGTATTTTTTGTAATACTATTTTTAATAAACATGTATGGAAGTTGTCCTAAAACGTTAGTGTCTTCTATACTATTCACGTCGTTTGTATTATTTTGTGTAATTGTCTGTCCTCTCATTCTAATTTCTACGTCTAATTTTTGAGTTAAAATGTTTAATTTACTTTGAGTTTTTACAAAAAAAATTGTATTCCGTCATAAGGTATGGATGTGTCGTCTGGAACTATTAAAAAGTCAATTTCGTAACCGATCATTTTGTTTTATCTATTACACGACATTAAATAATAAATAAATAAATATCACTTCACAATAAATTAAAACAAATAATCTGTCAAACCAAATTAAAAGCGTATTGCAAACTGCAAAGTCAAATTTTAAACTGAGCTCCAAACTCTATCTAGTCATTACAATGAACACTAATTAAACAGAGAACAACATAAACAAATAAAAACAATAAATTAAACAAGAACAAAGAATGAAACTCAATGAGTATTTATTACGTTAAATTGCTGGAAATAAAATACAAAATCATTTCGTACGATTTATCAAAATTATCTAAGTCAGTCATTTTATTTAGACTGTTTTCACCTTCCTTTTTTATAAAAAACATTTCCGATAGTAATCGTTAAGATTGTAATGTTAAGATTGGGTTCAACATCCAAAATATCAAAATCAATCCATTTTAGAAAATGTGGAGAGGAATCACTATTAGAATTAGTAAAATGATTAGTAATAGCATTATAATATTGGTCATTTAAGTCAGAATTGCTCATGTGTCCTATTTTACGAATATGTAACGGTCTTTTAGTCTGTCCTATGTATGATTTACCACAATTACATTGGAATCTATAGACACAATTGCATTGATTGTGTCTCTCGAGTCTATCCTTACCAAGTTTAATGAATTTATTAAATTTGGAATTGACACTAAAAACTGTTTGGATGTTAAAAATTTTAAGTAATCTTTTGATATTTTCCGATATTGGTCCATAATAAGGAAAAATGATTTTATTTACTAACGTATTATTATTATTACTATTGTTGTCATTAATGTTATCTGAAGATTTTCTGCTATTAATTTCAATAATTCTTTTTTTTCACATGTTTGTTAACAAATTGGTCAGGATAGTTATTAAGTTTTAAATCTTGTTTAACTAAATTTATATTTTTGTGATGAAATTGTCCACTTAGACCTGTTGTTTCAACTATAAATTCTCCAATATATTTTATGTCTAAATTTTTTACAAACTTTTTGAGAAAGTCATTACCAACTTTTAAATATATACTTTAAAAGCTAAAAGTTAGCATGATCATGCTATAGAGGTGGTATATTTTTGAAAGTTCAATATAATTGAATTATTATCCATAAATAATACATTTTCTTCTTTTCTGTTTGTAACTCACAAAAAGGAGTATTTCGGGAGAATCACCCATGTAGGTCTTGCTTTAATTGCTTACTAGCAACAATTCGTGCGGCTAACTTCTTATTGCCATTTTTAAATAACATTTGAAAATTTTCGGAAATAAATTTTTGTTGCAAACACTAAAAACATTCAATTTTGGAAAAATTACAAATAATTTCAGAAATTCTATTATTTTCAAAAAAGAATAAAATTCTTTTTATAAAATCCAACTATGTTCAAAATTAAAACAAAATTATCGTAAAATTTCCAATTATATTTATAAATAACAAAATTCTTGTCCTAATTTCAATTATTTAAAAAAAATCTAATTTCAATGATTTTAAATATCTACTATTTTAATATAATTGTATACAAACATTTAATTATTTTCATAAATAATAAAAAATTTTACACAAATTCTATTATTTTCATAAATAATCAAATTTTGATTATTTCTTTTAGTAATTACAATTTTGAATTAACTAAAAAAATTATAACATTAATTAATTATTTAATTTTGAACTTTTTATAATTGTTCTTTTCAAATATTTTCAATTTTAAAATTAATATTTTGAAAATTATCGAATTGTTACAAAGAATTTTATAAAAAAATTTAATGATAATAGAATTCCTTTAAAGAATTTTATTAAAATTAAGTACAGTGGAACCTCGATTATCCGAACCTCTGTTATCCGAAACCTCTAACTGGAATTCTAAAGATACCTAAATAAATATTATAAATGTATACCTATTTTAATATTTTTGTCAAACCGTTCATTTATAACTATAATCCGAAACAGACTGATCAGGATTTTTACATCTGGTCTTTTATTCCGAAAGTTGAGATCTATTGAGGATTAGTCTTAATTGCTTTTTACAATTTGTACTTCGTTTATTACCTACGTCTCCGCCCAACAATTTGTTGTACCCTTTTTTTCTCTTACAAAAACTCATTGTTGTATGCGACGTTGCCAAGTTTGTATTTTTTCAAAATGATAATTTCAAAATGCGACATTGACAAATGTAAGTTGGTCAAAACCGATTACCTGAGGACAAGTATTTTAACCTTTAGTCAATCTAGAAATTACAGCCGAAATAATAATATCGCCGGCCCAAATTAATTGTGCAGTCTTGTAATTTTAATTTTTTACAAATAAACTTTTTATGTAAACTCAAAAAAACTTTCAACAATTACTTCCTTGCCTACATGCTAGGATAAACAATGACGTTCCACATGAATGGACCCACCTTCCAGGGTTGCCAGATTGGGCTACAAAGCGCGATTTGGGCTATATTTTGTATTAGTTTCGCGGCTTAAATTTCATTTTCGCTACAGGTAGCGAATTGGGCTATATTTCTTTTATAAAATTGCGCTTTTTTTACTATTAGGACATTTTTTTTAAACAAGAAAATTGAATACCAAAACTTTAATATAATGAGAAGTGTTAATTGGCGCCTTATAGTGGACACATTGAATACTATTTCTATACTCTATCTTGACTCGGTCGGTATTTACAGCTTGCCATCCCTGTTCTTTACGTTGATACACATTCTGTACACGTTGGTGAAAATAATATCGGTTATGTTGACGTAAAAGTTGTATCATTGCATTCGAAGTGTTCTAAGCGGCAAATTTCTTAAAAAAGAAACCCAAAAATGGGAAAATGGAAAAAATATTTAAAGCATTATAATGCGAAGTGGGAAAAACAATTAATTCTCAAAAGTAAGTATATTGACAAACTTGTTATTTAACCTATAAACATTCTTTAACCGTTTAGGATGAGTTTCTTTTTTTTAAACCGATGTTATTTTGTATTTAATAACAGAATGATGTACAATTTATCAATAGCGGAATCAGCTTTATTAATTAATAAACCTTTTTTTTTATTTGTTTATACACCCGTCTTCAGCTTATCTAGCTATACAAGTGTGTTTACATTTCTCTTACAATATTTCTTATAAATACATTTCTTAATACTAAATTTTGCGCCTACAGAGCGACTTGAAAATTAGGAGTACTCGCATTTGCCTGGACCACCCGTCTAATGGGTTTTCTCGCCAGTGGAGAGGGAAACTGTAGAAAACCTCTCCGAGTTCAACCGGTTTTATCGACAGTCGAGTTCTAATGGTGTGTACCGGACAATAATCGACGGTGCACATCATTATACATCGACGTCAAACCTCCCGCTCAGATTATCTCACGTGCCGGAAAAATCCCAGGCTAATGGGCGCGAACCAAGTACCCTTGGTACGCCCACCGAGCCAGGCATCTATCCGACTGAGCTAATCTGTCGGTAATTAATAAACCTTTTTAGTATGTTACTAACAATTTATGTTTCGTAAATTGGCTTGCTCCTGCAAGTGAAATCGACGTTGCAAATGGAAAACCCGAAGCCTATTGTAAACTTTGCAATACTCATATTCGAGCCCATCACAATGATCTGATTGTCCATGCTAACCGTGTGAAACATAAAGAAAAGGAAAATTCACTGAATAAGAAAGAACAGCCAAATTTACACGATTATGGTAATTTATCAGCAAATAAGTTTAAAAATATTTTAATTAAATCTTTATTAATATTGTAGCAAGCAATTACACAATATATTATAATTTAAAAATAACTGTTAATTAGTTGGTTCAATTACTAAAATTACATACTAATTTTATTATTTCAGGTGTAGTTGTAAATGATCAAATAAAAATCATCGAATTAAAATTATCAGTATTTGTGGCATTGCATTGTTCAGTGAAGAGTATTGATCACTTGGGAGAACTTTTAAAAATATTAGGAAAAGAATCAATTCTTAACAATATTAAACTTCATCGAACAAAATGTTCCAAGCTTATATCGAATGTTATTGCTCCTGTTCAGTTAGCAGATCTCATTAAAGATATAGGGTTCGACAACGAAATTCATGGGATTGTGTATCCGTTATTTTAACAAAGTACATAAGAAAATGATTACGAACTTTCTTGGCATTGTCAAAGTTGTTACGTGTACTGGGGAGCAATTAGCGACAGATCTCATAAACTACCTCGAAACCATTCGTCTTCCCATTAAGCAACTCCATACTATTGGTACTGATGGTGCTCCTAACATGTGTAATAAAGATAACTCCATGTATACTCATCTGAGGAAGCTAGTACCAAATTTGCAACTTCTTAAATGTGTCTGCCACAGTATAGACAAATGTGCAGAATATGCATATAAAACACTACCTACTCACCTTACTTACATCCTGAACGAGACTTATAATTGGTTCTGTCATAGTGGTAAAAGGCAAGAAGAATATGCAGAGTTTTTCAAGGTAAATTTATTTGCTTTTTTACTTATATTTTATTGCTATTTAAATTTAAGTGGAAACATTAAATTTTTAATCTTCAGGCAAGGAGTGAAGGGAAGGCTCCTCAGAAATTTCAAAGTCTTTCCAAAACACGCTGGTTAATTTGGCTTCCAGTCTCGTCTATTATTGTACAACAATGGTACGACCTCCGCGAATATTTTTTAAGACAAGCATCTGTGAATCCAACTGATTTAAGGTTAATCAGTTTATCGAACTTATACAATGAAGATTCGAATTTTTTGTACCTGACCTTTTTAAAAAGTACACTAAAAGATGTAGACAAAACACTTAAAATTTCTGAAAGAACGATGAGCACGGTGCGTTCAAATTGCGGTAACTATTTACTAGTTTTATGCCGCCAACTCCTTGATCGAATGCCTTTTAATATTGGAGTTATTGATAAAATAAAGAATTTTTCTCCAAAATTGGCTTTAGCGAAAATCGGCAGACCAACATTTGACCAACTTCCTTTAGATTTAGGTAAGCTTTTGAACTTAATAATAATATATAGGTATATTTTTAAAATATTGTCAGTCAGCAACGCCGTTGTGGAGCGATTATTCAGCTTTATGAATAATATAAAAGATAAAAAAAGAAACAAATTGCAATTGTCGATGCTAGATTCTCTGTTGCGTTTGTGCGTCCATTTGAAAACTTTTAATAAATGCTGCACTGAATTTGAAGTATCAAAGGATATGTTAAATCGATTCACTAGTGATATGTATAAAAATTATAGTGTCTATGATGTTCAGAATGAAAACGAGACTCACGATACAAATGAGACTGAGGACTTGCCGGAAGAAGAGTATAGAAATTTAATTGATTTATTTCAAAATCAATTTGATCAGTGTAGATCTGCTGCTATGTTTTTTTAAATGTTTCTTTGAATATCTATTTAAAAATCTTAAATATTAAAGTTATTAAATTGAAAATTATTTTAAATAATATATTAATGTTATTTAATGTAGGGGAGTGTTGTCAGGGTTGGACATAGTTTTGAATTTTCTTCATAACTTCCTCTGCAGTGCGAATTTTACGTTTTCGCGCATATTGTTGAAAAGATCAACTCAAATGCAATGTTTTTGATGTACATTGCAAAAAAATTCGGCCAAAAGTTTCAAAGTTATAAGCAATTTAAAAAAAAATAATGTTGTAAGGGTTGAACATGGGTGTAAGGGTTGAGCCACTGTAGAAAATCAATGAAATATTTAGGTAAATGGTTAAAAATGTCCTTCAAATAATAGAATGACACTTGAAAATGAGGAAAGGAACCATGAAATTAAAATCAAATCCCATATTGTGAATTTTTGCATAAGATTAGATATTTTATTTCTTAAGAATGAAATCAAAATTTTTTAAATTAAAACAATAAAAAAAGATTATCGAAAAAATTTTTCCCTCTTTTTTCGTTAGAAATAAAGTTTTTGACACCTCCTTAAGTCAAAAAATTAATTTCTGTTGCAAGTACTCTTCGTAATTGCAATATTTTGGGCGGCTCAACCCTGACGACACCGCCTGGCTCAACGCTAACTCACGCGTCGTTTTGCGACATACCACACAGAACACAAATTCTTGCTACATTAGTAGCAAGAATTTAAGTACAAAAACAGATGGCGCTAGTGTGATAACACAAAATAAACGCGATGGCTCAACCCTAACACCTGTCTAACCCTAACAGCACTCCCCTATAATGATAAAAATATAATTATTTTAATAACAAAATAAAGTTTTAATATTAATTGAGCATATATGATTTTTTAAATAAATACTTATATATTAATATATATTTTTTTAAAAATCTTATTTAAAAAACTATATATATATATATATATATATATATATATATATATATATGTATTTAAAAAGTCCCGCGGTTTTTGGGCTACGTCAGCGCCTTCTATCCGCGGTTTGTCGTGCTAAAAATCTGGCAACCCTGCCACCTTCGACCCCTTTACTACTTTGAGGGCCTAAAGAATTCCCTGTGGCGCTTGAATTTGCTTCACCATAAGTTGAAGCATCTTCTTGAATGCCTCAACTAACTGGGATGCACTTACTTGCCTAGTAATAGAAGCAAAGGTCTCTGTGACCTCCGTCTCCATTCTGTCTGCGCCGTTACGGTCTGAAAGACCGGTGTCGTGTTGGCCCCCTCCAAAATCCGTGGACCTTGCGTCGACCACCAGGGCTTTCTCCTGATCGGAATCGACGGCAGGATTACCCTCTTTCGAGGTACCTGCTAAGAGGATATCGTTGTTAACATCACACATTTCCTTTCACAGTCATGAAAGGCGTCATTTATAGACATAAACCTTTCAGATTCATACACCAGTTCCTGTTATCCCGAAAGTTGAATCCCCCCAATCTGCGTTCCGAGCGCATGACCTAACATGATCAGGCGTGCCGGCAGGGATGACCAGCGTGGATAACAGGAGCTGCCCATTCATGGAAGATGCCGTTTATAGACTATCTCTTCTACAGTCACAAGACAAAACAAAACAATAATTTCATACTGAACCCACCGGTTTAGAATCTTCCTGCCCATTCAGAGGGATATTGCGTTTATAGCAATACCCTCCATTTACACCAGAATTTTCTACCATACAGATCTCCAACTGGTCTCCACCTCAAAGGCTCCCTAAACTACCTTTCTCCTCCTCCTTCAAACCACTTCACCCATATACGCATATTCGCATAACATAATATACAAATGGGCGCGGATGAGCAAAGAGGATAAAGTCTCGGGCTTAGGACCGGTTTAAAGCTGAGTTTTAGAATGATTTATTAAAATAAGTTTTAAGCGCTATTATGATTATATTGTACACAATCATGAAGTAGTAATAAGGAGACTTAACTTGTTGTGAGGAGTGTCCCCACTTTAGGGAACACGATGATCCAAAGTTTAGAGCGCAGCAGAAGTGGCGCCCCTTGCGGGGAAAAATAAAAGTACAAATTTTCATATTTCGCGTCGTCTGCTTTTGTTGTGACGCGACCAACAACAAATGATGCGATTAAACTTTATTTAAATTTATGTATTTATTTCAATGTTATTTTTAACTCTATATTAAATATTTCATTAAATTCACTTTAAAACTTTTTGTTTTTGTTTACCTTGTTAGGTGCTCGAAACAGTTTTCGTTTCAGTCCTGGATCAGTCTCCTTCTTATTTCTATATTCTGATGACTTGCAACCAGTCACGAAACAAGTCGGCATCTGTTATTAGTCGGAAAAAATAAAATTCTATTTAGAAATTCAATTATTATCATAAATCATAAAACTCATCGTAGAATTTCAATTACTTTATTTAATACAATTTTTGTCGAATTATTTCAAATTTTTATCAAAATAAAAATATCAAATTTTATCAAAATTTCATTTAAAATAATTGAATTATTTTAAAATTTGTTCATAACATTGACATAAAGTAACATTCTTGATGAGAGTCAGTGAATTATTATAAATATATTAAGATTAATAAAAATGTTCAAACTTACTTTTCCGTTATTTTTTAAACACGTTAAATACACCATGTTAAATACTCTACATACTTAAGTAATAAAACTTATAAATTCACAAATAAAATAACCATAAAACTAAGTAAAATTAAATAATTATAAAATAACGAGAATAAGTCGAACAAAAAAATTTCAGAATATAAAGAAAACCACGAAGAAAACAAATAAGTCTCTAGCAGAACCGCAGTACAGTGTGAAAACACACACACATCAACATTCGAACCGCGTGATATTTGAAAATTCTCGTTTCCTGCGTTTCCCGCAAGGAACGCCACTTCTGCTGCGCTCTAAACTTTGGATCATCGTGTTCCCTAAAGTGGGGACATATTTTCCATAGATCGCGCATAGAGTGAAGTCTCCTTATTATTACTTCGTGTACACAATTATAATACATTTTATAAAAATTATTCAATTTTTGTTACTTATTTAAATTAAGATTTAATTATGTATAAAGGTGTATTATACCGAAAATAAACTAAACTAAAATTTTAGAAAATAAGAATAAATGAACATTCAAATTAATATAGTTAATTAATAATAATAATTAATTAATTTTTTTATTCAATAGCAGAAAAAAAGGAGAAAGATAGAGGTTCTGTGTTGCAAACGTTGATATCAAAGAAAAAAATGAACTACTTTTAAAATCTAATAATATAAAAATAGATAGATCAGTATCAAAAATAAAAGAAAATATTCCTTCTAAAAATTTTAGACCTAGATCTCCTACTCCTCCTCTTGCAAAGAAAATGAAAATGTAAAACAATATCACAAGAAAAAGAGAATACTCCTCTAAACAGTCTTAAACTAGTTATTCTATCTGATATTATAATAAAAAAAGGATCAGGAGGTGAAAATAATAATAATTCAGGTGCTACTTTCACGTCAATACCAGAATTAGAAAATGTTACTAGCGAACGTTCAGAGGTTAATAATTTTAATCTCACGAGCAAGTTAAATTTTCTTTCAAATAATTCAATGACAGATATTAATAACGAAAATATTGTTATGGACCAAGTTTTACCAGTAATATCTGCATCAAATTTATTGCTTAATTCAGACCCAATAACCAGAATTTGCATAAAGTTTGAGTGTCAATCTCGATTATTAAAAGCAGAAGAGACGATTTCAAATTTAACCAGATAGTTAAATCAGCAATTAAACATTGTTGATGAACAAAGAATTGAACTGAGACACGAAAAGGAGAGAAATTTTGAACTGCAATTAAAAATGGAGAACAGTTTCGACGAATTTCAAGGTATGTTTATGTATATTATTTATTCAAAATATCAAATGTTTCTTTTTTCTAAACTATGTTCATACAATTGTATCATTTCATTGAAACACTATTATATTTCAAAAATTATTTTTTAATATTTCAAAAAAATTTATTTTAACTATTTCTTTATTAGGGGAGAGGGCACCAAGGTGGTCAGGGCCCTAAGGTGGTCACCCTAAGAAAATTTTTGTATATTAGTTAGTATCTTCAAATGTTTTCTGTTATTGTTATTATTTGAGAAGACAAAGATTTTAGTAAAGTTTTGAGGTAAATAGTCGTATGAGTCTCTTTGTAACGCGAACGTTGTAAAATTTCGGTTTTTAAATGATCGAGAAATTTTTTTCTCAGGGTGTTAAAATCACCGAAATTAACCATTTTAAATTAGTAAAAAATCGTTATAATTATCTTTATATATCGTACAATAATATTCTAAATGAATATAATTTTGCTTCCTCGTGAAGAAGCTTTGTAGTCGTTTAATTTATAAAATTTTTAAAAATCCTTTAAATAAATTTTCTTGTATATAGGACTATGTTATTTAACCCATTAACACTCAACTCGTAAACATTTTTTGGTTATTCTCAAGCTACGTAATTATAAATAAAACGGTAGACAATTTAAACCAGACGTACATTTTCTAAAAGTTTTAAATGTGCTCTTTCCGATTCCGGTGTCGAAAATAAATTTCGTCCAAACCAAAATTACATATGGGGGGTTTCAATGTCAAAAAACACTTTAAAAATTTCATTTTTTCAAGTTTGACATTCTTTCACCTCGAAAAAGTGTAAGAATAAAATTTTATTTTCAACCATCGGTGCATAAAAAATATACACTTTCAAGAAATGTAAATTCGACTAAAAATTGCTAAGCAAATTTATCATAAAAACATCTCGAAATGGATTGATGGACATTAAAAAATCAAAAACATTATTTTTACTTTTTAATTGAATATTGAAGTTAATATATGTATAATAAAATCTTATTCTTTGCATCTAGACGAATCGATTGGTATATATAAAGTATAAATTGTATTTGAATTTATAGAGTTAATGACGATTAAAGCAGAAAAATTATCTTTTTTATCAAAAATTTAGTTCTTTCATAAAAATTATATTCCAGTACAATGAAATTTTACTCATTTTTTCAATAATCTTATCCGTTGCATTAAAACGGATCGATTGGTATATATAAAGTATATATTGTATTTGAATTTATAGAATTAAACATAATTAAAACCAAAAATTCGCACTTTATTAGAAATTTATTTCCTTCTAAAAAATAATGTTGCCTTATAATAAAATGTTAACTCTTGACTTACAAACAAACTAAAAATCTTCAATTCATCAAGACGAATCGATTGATGTATAAAAAGAATATATTTTATTAGCAATTATAGAATTAAATAAAATGAAAAACTTCACTTTAAAGCAAATTTTTTGCTTACCGTAAAGAGGCAGCAAAATGTTCATGTAATGAACATCTTAATTCACAACTTGTTTAAGTTTTATGATGAATAATAATGAAATAGAATTATTTCCAAATTTTACATGTCTAATGCATACATAAAAAGTATCATTTTTGACGGAAGGACAAAGTGCAAAAAAATATGTAATATGTTTCTGTGATCCTGAAAAATAATTAATATTAAATAAACAACTTAATAATACGTTTCTTAAATTTTTTATAACTTTTTTTAGTGAATTTTTGTATGGTGACCACCTTGGGGCCACTTTTTTAAAAGTCGAAGTTTTAACTTTTTTTAAAAAGTGACATAACTTTTTTTTATTAATGAAATGAAAAAAAACTTTATGATAGGAAGTTAGGTAATAAGACAAAGCTTCAAACGCCGCATTATTGACCTTTATATATAATTCCATTTGAAATCTACAGTCGTTCAAAAGATGGGTGGCCACCTTAGGGCCCTCTCCCCTACAATTTTTTAAAAATATACCGTAATAACTTTTTAAAAAAAAAATTATTTTGAAAATTTTAAAATATTTGTTTTAAAATAATTTGATTTAGGGGTTAATTTATTTGTTAATATAATATTAATATTTAATTTTTTAAATTTATAACATTTAATTTATTAAATCATTTCTTGCATTAATATTCTAATTCAATGTTTAAGTCAAAAGCAGATTTTTTTTATTACGAAAATATGTACACTCTCGATAATTAGTACGTTTAGGGGAGACTGGGGTAAACCCGCTCACTTTTTTCAGAACAGTAAAAACCTAGGAAATTATTCTCTAAATCGAAATTAATTTATATAATTTAAAAGCTTATGATTTCTACTAACAAAATAAACAAGAATTTTTGATTTATCTGTTTTAAGTTTTACTTAGGGAAAATGTTTAATATACATATATACCACATTTCAAAATCACAATTTTCCAGGGTAAATCCGCTCACCCCTCGGGGTAAATGCGATCACTTGATTTTTTAAAAGAATTTAAGGTAATCCCGACAGTTTTATTTTGTATATATTAAATTTCTCATTATTTCCTTCTTCAGTATGATTTATTAATGATAAAATATGAGTTCTATAAACAATAAATATTGGTTTCTTAAATAATAAGTATAGGTTTCATAAATTGCAACTGTAAATTTAAATAATATTTTATTAAGAGAAAATTAAAATGCAGATACAATTTTCGATGTAACAAGTTATAGATTTTATTATTGAAAAAATATAACAAATAAAATTCGAAATTTTAAATTTAAAAATCAACAATGATAAAACGTGAACTTTTTCCTTCCATCCCTCTTCCATACCATCCTTTTCCTTCTCTTCTCGCCTCCATCATCACCCCTTTTCTTTCAGCCTCCCATTTCGACATCTCTTTCGCCCCCCTTTCCTCCATCCTTATAATATGCTCCCTGCACCGTTGAGTCCACTGATTTCCTCTTCCCTGTTTTAATCTCTCTTCAAATCCGCACGCCCTTCTCCTCTGTCTTACCAACATTTTTTTCCTACCTAATTCTTCCCTGAGCATATACCCCGGACAACTTCTGCTTACCCCGCATTGTCCATCTCAAATACATTTTACTCATACTCTCCACTTTCATTCTTTCCACCCCCATATTTTAACCCCATAACATTTTACCGACCATACTAACACATCAAACAACCATACTCTCTTTCTCCAATCATTCTTAAACCTTCTTTTCCCAATCCTCCACACCTGCCCTAAAATCTTGCCCGCTTTTTCCAATCTTCTACACACATGCAGCTCTAAACTTCCATTCGATTTAAACCAAAAACCTAAATAACAAAATTCATCCACTTTCTCTACACTCTTTTCATTCAACTTCCAAACCTCAACCTCTCCACTCTTCCTATTCCTAAATCTCATTACCTTTGTTTTCTCTACATTCACCCACAAATCCTTTTCCCTTACATACTTTTCGAACTCTTTCATCAACAATCTCATTCCACTTTCACACTCTGCCAGCAACACTATGTCCTCGGCGTAAGCCATCGAATAAACTCTCGCCTTTCCCAAAAGCACCCCTTCCTTTCCTCTTTCGCTCAATTTCTCCTCCAAATCCGACATCAATAGACTAAAGACAATCTCTTTATACTCTCTTCCCTAGCCTCTTCAATTTCCATCCCCAATTTCTCTATTCTATTATTCGTCTCCTCGCTTATTTGCATCATGGCTCTTACCATTTCTCCCATCCTTGCCAGTACGTCTCCATAATCTTTTAGCTCCACCTCATTTTCCTCATCCTCCTCCTCTTTGTGGCTGCTTTTCCCCCTATCCTTCCTCTTCTCCCTTACCTGCTTCTGCCAGACCTTGGGGGGTCTCAAAAACCTCCTCATCCTTCTCACTGTCCGTCCCTGAATGCTCTGTCTCATTTCGCTCGCTACCCTTCTCACTTTCCCTCTCTCACTTGTCCCTCTGGCTCGCTTCTGCCTGACTACTAGTGATCGCCTGCCCTCTATTCTTAATAAATTTAGTGTCAGGGGAAAATTTAGAATTCTGTCTTGAAATCAGTGAAACGGCAGGGGAAAACAAAGTTAAAGTTTTGTGGAAATAATTTCTCAGATTGATAATAATAAATATTGTTACCGTTAATTCTATAATATGATTTTCCGGCAATCGACGATCAACCATCTAAGTCATACGAAACTTTGGATGAATCGTTTTGCATTTCCAGCATATTTTTGCATCTTTGTTTGAATATCCAATGAACTCCTGAGTGAATTTCTCATCAAAAAAGTATTTCTTTGAAATTAAAAACAAACTAATATTGTTTATAATTTAAAAATCAGGCAGAGAAGCAGGCGCAATGCGCCTACACCGTAGGGTCTCGTGGCTAATATTAACATAGCAGTGGTTACCATGGCAACGGTTGTTGTGGCAAACATTAACATAGCAACGGTTGCCATGGCAACGACTGTTATGATAAATATTAACATAGCAACGGTTGCCATGGCAACGACTGTTATGATAAATATTAACATAGCAACGGTTGCCATGGCAACGGTTGTTAAGACGTTAGACATAAAACGTAAGATTTAAGACTTAAGACGCAAGACTTGTTAAACTCATCTTCTTTAAGTTTTTGGTGTTTGTGTTTGCAAACACTACCTGCAAAGATAATGCAGTTTACACAAACATCCCAAAACTAGAGAATAAACATTTGGAGAGGCCTAATCCCCTATTGTCCCGAGCGGCGACAGTGCTATAGGGAAAACCAAAAAGAATCTGGCGCGCGGACAGGAAAAACCCGAGACGTCACTCGCACGGACACGCGAACTGCACATTTTCATTAACGTTTTTTTTCTTACTTTATTATTTTCTTAATTTCTAAACTTATCTAGGTTAATTTTCGCTTGCTCTTAACTTTATCTATTAACTTAATTGTGCACACCTTGTGCAAAGGGACGGACCCTTGGGAGAGCGGAGCGCAGCGGCCTGGGGGAGTACGATGGCCTAGTGACCCCCAGGTGTCGTCCTCTTCAGCTCCTTGATTGGTGGCAGCCAGGTCCTCGTGGGCGTCGTCGAGTGGTCGTTCAACATCGGCTTCCTCGCGGCGTCGCTGGCCAGTCACAGTGCCATGCTCGTACATAAATGTTACAGGAAAATCAGTAGTAATAATAATAAGATGATAAAAATAAAAGTTGGCATAAATAATTTATATCTAATAATACCGTAACATAAAGGCAAACATTATAATTCAAGTAATAGTATTGTAATATAGATACTAATATGATAATATAGGCAGTAATATTATAAAATAGATAATAACATTATATACGACGCCTCCCGTTCATATAATGATAACTTAAATCCCAATGCAAAACAATTATATTGGAAATAGAAGTGCAATATGAAGTTAACTTAAAGAGTCGTGCAAGAAAATTGTATTTCAATATTCAGTGCAAGACAATTCTATCTAAAAATTGAATGAAAAATAATACTAAGAACTAAGTGAAGCTGCCTGCGTACAAAACAATTTTATCTAACGGTTAAATGGAAGACAATTATATTTTCTTAGTGGTTATATTTAATATCAAATAATATTTTATTATATAATATAAATTATAAACATTATGAACCCTCTTCTGTCGTATTATTTTTTAAAAATATGTTTTTACTTTATTTTCAGATATAAATTTCTGATTCTAAATTTATTTTTATAAAATTTCACTTATTAATAATTTAAAAAAATAGTGTATTTTAATGTGAGCTTGATATTTTTTTCTTTTAAATATTAACATTTTTTATATTTTAGCTAATTTGCATGTAATAGAATATTTCAAAATCAAAATATTTAAAAATTATTATTTGGTTGTCTTAGGTTATCAGATATTTTACTTTCAAAAATATTATTTATTAATTGTTTACTTTTTTCAAGAAATATTCTGAATTAATTAAATAATGTTTTTTATTATTATTAATATTTTACTGACAAATGTGCAGTTCATTAGGTTAGCTTTGAAATTATCTATCATTGTAAAAATAATTTGTTACACTAAAGAAATTCTGTATATAAATTTTTTATAGAGATTTACAAATAAATAGAAATTTTAACTATAATTATTTATGTACTTTGGAACATTAATATTTAACTAATTTTTTCAAATCAAAAATTAAATGTCTAATTTCAGGAAACGATATAATATAGAATAATATATTTTGCAACTTTAACGATGTCTAGTCCAAAATAATTATATCATATTTCACAATAATAAATTTAAAAAATCTTAATAAATAATTTTTGAATTTGTCTTTAATTGTTTAATCTTCTTCGTCACTCATATTTTGTTGATCGGTAATCGAGTTTCTTTCGGAAAATGAACTATAGTATTCGTGGTATTGTGGTGGAATGATGTTAGTTTTGCATAAAGTTTTTAAATCCTTTAGTTTTGCAGTGGAAAGTCCTTGGCAGCTTGTGTATGCGGTTTTAAGCAAATACTTTTTGACGTTTATGTGGTTTTTTTCCTTTCTTGTCACTAAAATTTTGAAATCTGACTCGAATGATGTTTTATATAGCAACTGATTTGGATTTTCGTGAGAAGCCGAGACTTGTTTCAGTTTAGAAATTGGTAAGGGAACCGTCTTCAACTTATTCTTATTTTGTACAGTCTGTTGCCAATTCATCTGAGCTGACAAATCTTTAAAATCAAAAATCATGTCAAATTTTGCAGATTCTATGATGTTACTCCATTCACTAAGATTGAAAATTTTGCGTCCCCTTGCATGTTTTTCAATGGTAGCGTGAACTGAGTCACCTTCATTCTGCGTGTGCCCAACTTCTAAAAAAGAGTGTTTAATATTAATATTATACTTAGACGAAGCATATAAGTACATCGAGAAAACATGTTTATTTCTGTTTTGGCCACCGCAGTTATCTGACCACAAAAAGAAATCTTTGACCCCTGTAGAAACTTTTTTGTCAATGTAGTTTAGCAAGCAACTAGCTACTTCGTTGGAACCTTTCTTGGCATCGTTTTCACTCCATAAACAACAATACGCTTCATGATTAATAACATCATAAACGGTAAAATTAAAAACAGATAGTTTGCGTTTGTAATATAGGGAACTGGCTTCTGTTTTTGGGGTAGAAAGTACTTTTTGGAAATCGAAAATAATCATATTTGATGAACTTTTTGTTTGTTTTGCAAAATTTTTGTCAGTTTCTTTAAAATTCCTGGCTTGATTCTTATTTTCAGTGTGAGCTTTATATTTATTTTCCAATTTTTCTTTGTCTGTTGCATTTTTGTAACCTTCGCAAATGTCGCATTGATCTTTTTTGGGTTTGAAGAAACCGATGTTAAATTGTGTATTGAATATATCGTAATAATGATGTTTTGTTGCTATAGGTTTATTATTTTCCATTGTCCAGACGACGTACATTTTGAACATTCTACTAAGAGATAAAGATTCTTCTAAATACTTGCGATTTGAATCCTTACGTACATAATGGGACTCAACACTTGGAAAACTGTTTATATGTTCTTTGACGCTTTCGGTTTTATCTTCTTCAACAGCTCTTGGTCTTTTTTCTGACGTTCCTCTTTTATCTATTAAATTTGATTCCCCAGTTCGTATTTTTTTAAATGCTGTTTCGACCATTTGTGAGCTAATATTTAGTGTGTTTAGAAACATTGTTTTACAGACAGTAATATTTTTATCTCTTTCATTAATTGTGTATTTTCTAGTATATTTTCTTCTTGACATTTTATCAATATTTCTGTCGACACAATTTTCAATAACGTGCCTCAAAATGAAATCAAATTTTCTAGAATGATCCGCTATCTTCCAAAATTCTGTAAAAAATGCAGTTCTTGTTAATTCAGAAACCTTTTCTTCGCATTTCAATTTACAACCAGGACCACACGTTCTTTGCATTGAGCGCGAAGGGACGATCTTTTGTGTGGCGGGAGATGTATATTCTTGTCCTAGATTCACGGCCATTTTTGTGACGTTCCTTTTCCAATTTTTAGGATTACACAATCTTTTCCTTGTTAATTTATTTGGTTCATTATTTTTCCTTTTTTCTCCAGTATTAGAAGATTCTTCTGCATTTAGATCATTATCAATGTCGAAACAAGTGGTTTTATCTCCCTCAATATCAGAAAAACAAGATTCATCACCTGAAGATAAAAAAACATTTTCTCTTATTACGCGCTCATCATCAAAATTGTTTTCATCATCACTCAATTCGTCGTTTAAGGGATTTGCCATTAAATTGGCGCTCGACTGAGAATCTGATTTAAAATTATTAACATCATTTTCATCCTGCGAGTTTAATCCACTGAAAGTTTCAAAAATATTTTCAGCCAAAGGTTCTAATTCATTATTTTTTCTAATTGAACTGCTTAAAAAGAAGATATTTTCATAATTTTCACAGATACTACTTTTCGTAATAACCTTTCCTGAATCTATATCAAGGATATTGTCAACTTCTCCCGAGAAATCTGAACGAAAAAGATTTTTAAATTAATTTACAAACGTTATTATTTATAAAATTATTATTACTCCTTTACACTATATTTTATTAAAAATATTGGTTAATAGGTTTACCGGATGCAGTTGATGTCCTAGTATCCATAGCAAATAATTATTACTTTGATTAACATGAAAGTATATTTTAGAATCACTTTTAATAAATCTGTACGAAAATATATTTAATTTAATTAACAATGCTTTTTATTTTTCCTTCCTTTACTAGTTTTACTTATTTTAAATTAATTTATTTAAATGAGCTTAATATCAGTTATTTACTAGACACACAATTTTAATTATAAAATCTATTTGATTTTTAATTTTCATTCTATAAATTACTTTTAAATTTATTTCGGTTAGTAATCATGTAAAGTAAATAAAATAAGTTAAAATTCTAATTTACGTGAAACTATATTTAATGTAACAAAAGTCGTTATTTAAAATACATACCAATTTAAGTAAACGCTTTAAAACTATAATGGCATTTTCTTAATTAAAAATATTTTTATTATCCTTGAAATATTATTTCAACCATCCTCTAATATTAAAGATTTGTAATTATTTTGAATCTGTCATGAAATCAGTAGTTGAACAAGTGACATTTTACTAATAAAATTGAAGTATGTAGCAATTTGACAAAAGTCAATTGTACACAGCTTCACTTAGTATTATTTTTCATTCAATTTTTAGATAGAATTGTCTTGCACTAAATATTGAAATATAACTTTCTTGCACGAATTTTTAAGTTAACCTCATATTGCACTTCTACTCCCAATATAATTGTTTTGCATTGAGGTTTAAGTTAGCATTATATGAACAGGAGGCGTCGAATTAATATAAGCAATGATATCATAATGTAGTTATTCTCAGGGCCACTAAAACACTCTCGCGTTAAGAATCTTGTTGTGTCACTTTAACTTTGCTTCCGCACCTTTGAGCCAGTCACTCTTCTCACTTAATAGTGACCGGTAATAGACTTAGGACTTAAGACCTACTCATACCAAAGACGTAAGACATAGTACTTAAGATGTAAGACTTAAAACCTTCTTATACCAAAGAAGTAAGACATAGGACTTAAGACCTTCTTATACCGAAGTCTCGCTATAAGACTTAATACATAAGACTTAAAAACTACGGATGGACACCGAAGTCTCGCTATAAGGGTTTTGGCCCTTGGCCACGAAACCCTAAAAATAAATTAAAAATAATTTTATTTATAAAGTGCCAAAAAACCGTTTTTCTGTAGGTTGATGTGAAATGAACTCATAATATCGATAATTTCCATACAATTTCCAACTTTTTTTTTATTTCGAAAGGGGAAAAACAAAGCTTTCCGACAGTGTGTTAAAAATTTTGCTGAAATAAGAACTGACGAAACTGTAGATAAAAATATTTAGAATTTTTTTATTTTTTCTCCATTTTTTCATCTTTGCAGACATTTTTACAATATTATCCGATATTAGGGATTTTTGTCAGTGCATTATTGTTATAGTACATTTTATTCCGCGTCGAATGAGCCATATTTGAATGTGATTTGATAAAAATTGATAGAGTTATGTGAGTTTTAAGACTACTAAATTTTTTACTCATAGTACAGTGCAGTACGGAACTATGCAGTGCACAACAGAACTGTCAATAACTTTAAAAATGTCTAGGAAATGCCCATTAATTCAAAATTATTTGTTCAATCTCATTTGTTTGTATTATTAACTAGTACTATAAAGTCGTTGATTATTAGTTGCTATTCATATGTAGCGTAGTTTATGAAACGAAAAACTTTTTTCAAATTTTTGTATGCTCCTATTGTCTCCTCCAGCGTTGTACATTTCTCTGAAAGAATTTGGGTCATCAACTTTTACGGACTAGCGAGATCCTGAAATCTTCTTTCAAGATATTCAAGATATTAAACATGAGCATTTTGGATTGTTTGATGATATAATACGACCGGAGAAGATAAGTAAATTCTAAATTTTTGTCAATTTTTCGATTCCCATTTTTTGAATTTTGAAGAACACTTAGTCTACGTGATTTCCGGTTTATACCAACGATCAGACGTGATATACGCTAGGTTGCAAAGAAATGATTAAGGCCATCAATCACAGTTTCAAGCAATGCTGCTTATCCACAAATATACCGTAGATAAAAGAAAATTTATTGCGATTATCACGCATTTGTTTTTTAATAGCACCAAAATGCGCTTGTACTGAGTGTTCATTACAATTCAAGACATATTAATCAAACAGTTGCCAGAAAACTCGAATTTCCTTATCTTTTCCTATGATATGGCATCATCAGCCTTATCATAAACCAGATGACTGTTATTTCATTTTCATGAAGGTGATGATGAAGTACGACTCTTCATTGATGGATCATGCATAAGTAAGTGCTTTCCCAGTATTCCTCCCTTGAATCATGAAATTAAGATTTTTATAATAGTGATTATTATTATTACTATTATTATAGGTTTGATGGCTGTCTTATTACATAATAAAACTCAATTGCCATCAGTTCCATTAGCATACGCAACTGACATGAAGGAAACGTATCAAAATTTGGAAAAAATACTTCGCCTCATCAATTACGGTACATATAAATGGCAAATAGTCAGCGACCTAAAAGTATTGACAATTTTGTTCGGTATGCAAGGTGGGTACACCAAGTACTCTTGCTTTCTTTGTGAGTGGGATGGCCGTGCCCCGAATCAATATGGAAAAACAAAATGGCCAACACGTCAGCTCTTCAAAATCGGTAAAAAAAATGTTTTAAGGGGATCCCACATATCAACTATGCAGATCTAAATTGATAAAAATCTGCAACCGCCTTTTCTTGAAAATTGTACAATATTATGCCCTATCAATTTAGGAAACTCATTTTCTATCATAAATACATAGGATGAATATTTTATTTGTTGTAATTATTAGAAAAAATTGTTTTTCAAAAATTAAATATGAGCAGTTTCCAATAGTCCAAACCACCATAACCACATTTAACAGCTGTTTGGTGGTACATTATTTTGCAATGGAACCAATAGATGGCGCCAAATGTACCAGAAATGATAAATTGTTGATTATTTTTAATTTTAAATTAAAAACAATTTAATATAATGTCTTGTTTGCAAGAGAAAATTGATTAATGGTAAAAAATATATAAAATAAGACAATTTCGCAAATATATTTAATTTTCCAAGTAAAAAATAAGTTTGTTTTGTTGTTTTTAAGGAAATTAAAAATTTAAAAACCTTTATTTTTTGTAACAATTACAAAAAAAGAAATATTCATCCTGTGTATTTATGATAATAAATGAGTTTCCCAAATGGATATGGCATAGTATTATATATTTTTCGAGAAAAGACGGTTGCAGTTCTTTTTATCAATTTAGATCTGTATTATTGATAAGTGGGATCCCTTTAAACCCTATGCTTATCCGACCAGAAGATGCCATCCTGCCACGACTTCACCTTAAACTTGGGTATGCGAAGCAGTTTGTGAAAAAATTAGATTTTGATGGCAAAGCGTTCCGTTACCTGAAAAAAGTTGCATTCCCTAAAGTGAGCGATGCAAAGCTAAAAGGAGGTAACACATTCTTTTATTTGTTAATAGATGTTTATAGTTTATAACTTCAATGCAGTTATTTAGAAAGCTGTTGACAATTTTAGGAATCTTTATCGGGCCACAGATTCGAAAACTCATGCAGGATGAGGAATTTACAAATAAGCTCAATGCAGTGGAAATACGAGCATGGGATAGTTTTAAATCATTATGCGAGAAGTTTCTTGGAAAATACAAGAGTCTAAATTCTGTTGAAGTCGTTAAAGGATTTTTGAGTGCATACGAAAAAATGGAGAGTAATATGTCCATTAAAATACACTTCCTGCACTCACATTTGAATTTCTTCCCGAAAAATTTGGGTCAGATAAGCGACGAACAGGGTGAACGATTCCACCAGGAGATAGAAATCATAGAGAAACGTTTTCAAGGAAAAAACTCCATCAACATGCTTGCCGATTACTGCTGGTCCTTGAAACGGAAAACTAGCGATGACTTATACGAACGAAAGAGGTCTAGCAAACATTTTTGAATCTGAAGTTAAGTTTAACCATACATTTTAAACTGTTCGAACTGTTTTGTAGTACTTTGTACTTTTCTATTCTTTAATGAAATTCTACTTTTTATTTATTTATTTTGAATTTAGAACCAGTTCTGTTGTGTACTGTACCGTAACATACCGTACCATACTGCACTGTACTCTACAGTATATTCTAATAAAAGTTATATATTTGTAATGACACTTGTTATAATGTGCATGCTTCGCAACGCGTCCTAATGCTGTTTCTAAGTCAGTTATACGTATATACGAAATGAGTAAAAAATTTAATAATCTTAAAACTCACATAACTCTATCAATTTTTATCAGATTACATTTAAATATAGCTCATTCGACGCGGAATCAAATTTACTATAACAATAATGCACTGAAAAAAAATCCCTATAATCGGATAATATTGTAAAAATGTCTTCAAAGTTGAAAAAAATGGAGAGAAAATAAAAAAAATTCAAATATTTTCATCTACAGTTTTGTCAGTTCTTATTTCAGCAAACTTTTGAACACGCTGTCGGAAAGCTTTATTTCTCCCCTTTCGAACTAAAGAAAGTTGGAAATTGGATGGAAATTAGCGAAATTATGAGTGATTGTTCACATCAACCTACAGAAAAACAATTTTTGGCCATAAAATGAGATTTTTGAGGTGTATTGGAAATTTTTCTTAGTTTTACGAGACCTACAAGTTATACTAGGTCCGCAAAAAAGTATATTTTGTAATCAAAAACACGAAAAAATAATTTTAACCTTGCTTAGACGGATTTGTAATACAAGAATATAGCTCGATATCGCTTGAAAAACAATACAAGATTGTAACTATATAAAACATAAGAATGATTAATAAAATTATGATCTAAAAATATTAGTTTCAAGCGATATCAATCAAGACAACTGAAATTCTTGTCTTGACATGCATCTCTAATTTTTATAGAATTTCCGTTACAATATTAGATACAATAGGAAATAACTTTCGGTAATTTTTTGATAGGATTTAATAGAATTTCCATTGTAAAAAGATATAAATGTTCCTATTAAAGAAATGTTTAGCACAAAATTGACAGTTCGTCAAATACTAAAAACATTGAATTTCCAGTTCGTCGAATACTAAAAACATCGAATCGTCAATTCGTCGAATGCTTAAAACAACGAATTGTCAATTCGCCGAATGCTCACAACGTCCAATCGTCATTTCGTCGAATGCTCAAAACATCGAATTGTCAATTCGTCGAATGATGAAAACATGGAATAGTCATTTCGCCGAATGCTAAAAACATCGGATTGACATTTTTACGATTTCTACTCACATACGACTGCACCCTGACATGGGAATATACCTTAAAGGTACATTGCAGGTATATTACTTAAATAATAGGGGAGAGTGGGGCAAACTTGACCGGTAGGTCAAAGTGTTGTTTACAAATTTAAAAAACCATGTTTAACATGCCTTATTTTTCAATCTGACAGTTTTAGCTTGCGTTTGTGCGATGAAGGGAGCAAAAGTTTTTGTTTTAGTTTTTTTCATTAAAATTGTTTTTAAATAAAATGTTTCTTTCATTCAAATATTTACTTACAATGAAAAATAATTGTCTTCCAATAAGAATTGGACCCTTTAATATTGTTTATCTGATAATGACAAACATTTATATTTTTTTATTAAAAAAATATTTATTTAATTAAAATTCAATCCCGAATTATTATTTTCATTACTACAACCATTGTTTATTTGATTCTTTATGTTTTTTATTATTGTTGTTTATGTACATGCAATATAATAAAAAAAAACAAAAGGGCCGGTTTACCCCACTCTACCTTACTTTACTGGCATTTAATTTTTTAACTTTATTAAATGTTACTGTATGTTTATAAAAAATATTTTTATAATAATGTAATCAACATGACAATATTTATAATAATTTTAATAATAATAACACTACGTTCTAAAAACAATTTTACTAAATAAAATAAGCATTAACTGTTGATGCTTTTTACGTCAGAAATATCACATAGATTATCGTATTATTTCGTACGATTATACTTCTATATAAAAGACTTCTTTCATTCAAAAAATGTTTTTTAATTCAAAATTGTCGAAGATGCACCATTTTTAATTTTAATATCAATTTTATAAAATTTAATATATCTGGAAATAATGTTTATGGATTTTTATGTAATTTACACATTTTTCAGGTAAAAGTATATATACTTTTAAAAAAAATAAATTTTAAAAAAAATTTAATTTTTAAATAAAAATTTTTTAAAACAATTTTTTGTTGATTTTACTCTTTTTGGAAAAATTGTTATTACCATATTTGGTTATAAATAAATGTTATAAATAAATAAAAAATTAGTTTAAACTATATATATATGCAGAGTCAGCACTCTGGGTGGCTGAGACAAATTGTTTAAAAATTCATTACATTCACTTGAAATTTGTTACTCGGGGTTGTTTGCGGTCGTTGATTACGAATATGATGTCAGATTTTGAAAATTCAAAATAACGGACGACATTTTAAAAATGCCATTAGATTCACTTGAAATTTGTTACTTGGAAGTTGTTGGGGTTTTAGAAAATTCAAAATTTGACATCATATTCGTAATCAGCGACCCCAAAAACTTCCGAGTAACAAATTTCAAGTGAATCTAATGGAATTTTAAAAATGTCGTCCGGCATTTGGAATTTTTAATATCTGACATTATATTCGTAATCAGCGACCGCAAAAACCCCAGAGTAAAAAATTTCAAGTGAATGTAATGAATTTTTAAACAATTTGTCTCATATACCCAGAGTGCTGACTCTGCATATATGGGGGATTCCGCGTCAAGTGATCAAGGGGTCTTTTGGTGCAATGTTTATTTCAATAATTTTTTACTCATAAACAATTAAACATACGAATTTGGCAAAGTACATTTTGGAAAGGTTTTTTCATGCTCTTTCGATTGAAAATAAGCATTTTGAAAAAAAAAAATTTTTTGACCCAAAAAAATCAAAATTAAAAATAAATTTCAATTTTTGGGGGAGAAAGACCCAATTTTTTTTTTTTTTTTTTTAAACGAAAGCTGAGGTTTTTTCCTAAAAGGACATATAAATGGTAAAGTGGGACTAGAATGTTTAAACATTGAAAAAAAAGAGTTTTCTACTCGCCGGAGGGCTCAAAACCCGGTTTTAAGCTCCGTTTAGGAGAAAATTCTTTTTTTCAATGTTTAAACATTCTAGTCCCACTTTACCATTTATATGTCCTTTTAGGAAAAAACCTCAGCTTTCGTTTAAAAAAAAAAAAAAAAATTGGGTCTTTCTCCCCCAAAAATTGAAATTTATTTTTAATTTTGATTTTTTTGGGTTAAAATTTTTTTTTTCAAAATGCTTATTTCCAATCGAAAGAGCATGAAAAAACCTTTCCAAAATGTACTTTGTCAAATTTGTATGTTTAATTGTTTAAGAGTAAAAAATTATTGAAATAAGCATTGTACTGAAAAACACAAAAATTTAACCCCCTCCCCCTCGGAAAATATTTGACTAGGTAAAAAAATATTTTCACGAAAAATTACTATCTATGAGTACTACAAAAGCCCCAAGTTTTGCTACGATTGAAGAAAAATTTTTCTCCACCTTGATCACTTGACATGAAATGCCCCATATATAGTTTAAACTAATTTTTTTATTTATAACAAAAAAAATTTTTAATAAAGAAATCGCTTTATTAAACGTAAATATTGAAGATCTGGAGCACTGAGATAAAATACCCCTAGTTCTAATGGTCATATTATTTTTATTAATATTTGGTTTAGTAGTTACCTGGGTGTGAGACAACGTAGAATTTGTTGGGTATAAACAAGGTTTAAAGTTTTTTAAAAAAGGGTAGCTGCGCCATAGCACCATACTGCACAGGTCGCTTAATATATTACTGGAGTCGTCTATTGCTGCTGCAAATAGTCTTTTTTATAAAAAATTTCAAAATCTGCGGAACAAGTTGAGTCTCCATCAATTTTTTAAAATGAAATTAAAGGTGTATTCATAAGGAATCCAAATATGGTAATAACATTTTTCTCAGAAAGGAGTAAATCAACAAAAAAATGTTTAAAAAATTTGGTTTTAATTTTTTTATTAAATATTTATTTTTTTCATTAACTGAATTTTCTATTAAAAGTATATCTTTTACCTAATAAATGTGTAAATTTCATAAAAATCCTAAAACAATATCGTGAGATATTTCAAATTATATAAAATTGTTATATGCGAAATTATAAAATGGCAACCATGCCGTCAAGGCGGCCTGTAAAGTACAAGGCATCGCTGTGAGATACCCGACACCCTGATAAGGAATTGTCGAGGTCCAACAAATGCTCTTAGCTCGGAATATTATTGCTATTTAACATTAACGATAAAACTATATATATATATACTTTCTATTTAATCAATTTATAATAAATGATGCAGCAGTGTAAGAAACCAAAAGGGGTGACAACTAACACTGCAGCAACATTGCTGATAACAACCCTGTAAAAAAAAGTATTAGGAGTACGGGATTCCGCATTGCGAGTGCCTACTTGTCAATGCGGTATTCGCGAAATAGCGCATTGGGTGTCGTGGTGAATGCGGTAATCAAGGGGTCCCAATGCGGTGCAATTTTTAAGCTTAAAAAAAAGAAAATACTTGACCGCATTGGGACCCCTTGATTACCGCATTCACCACGACACCCAATGCGCTATTTCGCGAATACCGCATTGATAGGTAGGCACTCGCAATGCGGAATCCCGTACTCCCAATACTTTTTTACAGGGAAGTGGATGGTCGGCGGCAAAACGCACAACTGTGCAACCGCTGTTTATATGCACCAACATACTCGCTGACTTCTCCGGCTACGGCACTAATACATCCACAGCCTCCATAATACTGGCACTAAAAAGAGCGAGCTATGCTTGCCTCCTATCGCTATCTTGTTGTGCATGAAACCTTCCTTTTCCCTCAGGGCCCATAAGCTGTGGAATACAGCATCAAAACAAACGCACGTGCGTACAGCTGACTCTAAGCTACGAGGCTTTCATGTCTTATGCTATTTAAACCTATGCATAAAGTTAGAGGCACATAATACAACTTTACAATAGTTAAACATTTTGTTGTAAACATTTTCGTTACAACAAAATGCCGGAGAACATTACGTTGTATCTATGTGTGTTCATGCTTTACTCAATATGTAAAATACACATACAAACAACCTATAAAAAGTAGGAATAATATAATTAGAATAAAGAAATTATATGTATTATCATAACTGGGATTAATAATGATTATATTGATTAAAATAATATAATTATTATTTATTTCTCATTGACAGTTATTTTAAAATAAGTTCTCAAAAAGTATCATATGAACAGACCGTTTTGGATCTCACGGACCTACCGTGAGATCCAAAACGTCAGCAAAAATGCATAGACCAAAGGGCCCATGACTTACTCCTACTCTTTACTCCTACTTCTAAAATATTTCCCCACTTTTTCACTAAAGGTAAGGGTTAGAGGCTTGTCGCGAAATTTCAATCATTGCAGTACGATTTCTCGCTTTTTCTCGAAAACACCTCTCCTGGGTCTAACCTAGTAAGTGTTTTAGGACAGAGAAATTCGCGATTCGCCCGTCCGCGCCCCGGAACCCGAATTTCTCGTTGAAATTTAAGGCAGACGTTAACTCCTTAAATTCTCTGAGCCGGTGGAGTCCAGTGCCGGCTGATTTTGGTGAGATTGTAGAATTGTTAATCTAACTAACAATTCTCAAATCTTGTTACCAGTTTTCCTAGGAATAGATCCACAAGTGAGTTTACACAAAGAAGGGACGGCCGGTTGCATAGATATTGCCCGCGACCGTTCAACCACAAGTGCAATCTCGCGAATAAAGAAAGCAAATCAATTGCTCGTAATTCAACGTCAATAAATTTTCTTTAAATTAAAAGGAATGTTAAAGACTATAAAACAACGTAAATTTTGCCCGACGGAGGTTCAATTTTGTGATTCTAAAAGGAGCAACCCCCGACGGTAGCTGTAAGTAAATTGTATAGTTTCAATTATATGTAAACTATACATTAACACTAAACTACACTTTTCCACACTTTCTATTTTTGTATGGGTATTAAATTGGGAAAATAAACATAAAATTGAATTTAAGTACATCCAAAATTTTCTTACCTAACCGTCTAAATTACATCCTCGTCTTTCTGAAATTAAATAACAAACAAAGCAGAACGGCAACTTTTAAAATAGTAGGAATAACGATCCCGCAGTAATAAACAGAGTATTAACTTTGGCAGCTTGGAGCCTCCCCAAATCGACTAATTAAAGGCCATCTCAAAAGCCAATTTAATAAATTAATTTACCGGTTTGTAACAAAAAATAAAATGAAAATAAAAAATGACGTATCTCCAAGAATTTTGTATTTTTAAAATAAATTTTGATGGGAATAAGTCTCCTATATAGAATTGAGGGTCCCGATCAAATACAGCACTAAAAACAATTTTTAATGGATGAAATATTCTTAATCAAACAAAATAATTATTATAAATCATAAAATCACAACAACAACAAATATTTGAATACTTCAATTTTTTTACATTTGACCACCTAGAATCGGATCTTAGACCACTGTACGACGCTCAGAGACACGTGCTAATGACAGTCAAGTAGCAGTTACAGGCGCAGAGGCACCCACTGCTACCCGACTGGAATTACCGCGTATCTCGAAGCGTCGGTCAAGTTATTTGATCATGACCCTCAATTATAATCCCACAAATATTCGCAAAAATCGGCGTGCTGTTTGTAAATCATGATATTCCCGCGGTGGTCTGGGCGCAGAATAGGCCATCTGTGTTCCGATCCATGTCATTAAAGGCGACTAAAACGGGCTAGGAGGGTCGCCAACACTTGCGATTAGTTCGCCCAAAATTTATTGTAGAGTGGTGGCATTCTGAAGATAATGGGCGTAGCTATTTCGGTCCGGAAAGTATATACCTCCAGGAAGGATGTGCACGTCATCCTACGGGTTTGATCAACCCGGGGTACCCTAGTACCCCGAAGCTCCTTTTTTCGGGAGTTGGCGCTCCTGAGGTTCCTGAGCCTCCACCGACCTTTGGTACTAAAAGCGGTCGCGTCATGGGGGCTTTTTAGTAGGGAAGAGGTGTCGTAGCCTTTTTCCCAAAAAGATCGCCCTACGGGTGTAACGAACCCAGCGCATCCTGAGTTATTCGAGAGAAAAGTGGTTGGTCCACCACAATCACTCTTACATGATTTTGTGGTCCCGAGTTGCCTCAGAGAGGGGTTATCGACTGATTGTGCGTCTTCCAAGCACTACGGGCATCGTGACCTGAAAGTCGCACCAAGGGGTGGCGTCCTTCGGGATTGCCTGACGGGTTTGAGAATCCCGGTATAAGCGGTCGCATCAGAGGGGAGCGGATGTTTGCATTTGAATGGGATTCACCAATTTCGGAGCCGTATTTTACTGGCAGGAGAATATATAGTAAATCCGCAAGCGATCGCGTGTCATAAGAGACGACTAAGTAAGCACTTCCCCACTTCCCACATACCTTTTTCCTCTCTTTTTTCTGGATGAGACTTCGGTCTGGAAGCAGAACCTCCGCGTGGTCCCCGCTGGTAGTGTACGAGGTCTGGCCTTGTTAACTACACGGGGTTCTCAAAGTCAGTACGATTACAACTAACTGCTTCTCCAATACGTTGACACCCATCTGCTTGCATTCTGTGCGTTGTCTTTCTTAATATAAGGAATTATATTAAGAATATAATTCTTCTTTCAGAAGCGTTTTTCCTATCCCCTCGGTGGTTGAAAGCTCGTATGCTGAGCAAGAGGCACTTGCATCTCGCTGAGTGAGTTGCAGCCCACAACTCGGGCGGTTACCTGCAGAGTAACAAGGGATTAGAAAGGTCCCCCTCCCACCCAGGGGCCCATGAAGATTTACCATGATCTAAGTGGGTGGGTAGGCAAGGTATGTCATGCCTTGCCGCTGGTGATTAAGGAGTATCTAGACCCCGTTACGCTCGTTAAATGACATCCTTTAACATTTTTTAAGTTTCATTTCAAGTTTTTAGGTATTCCCTTTGCAGAGGGAATAAAAAAATTTCTGAATCAAAATATTGTGAAGAATACCCCATATAAAAATAACTTAATAAAAAGATACAATACTACAGTTGTTAAACACTATTATTTAAGCAAAATAAAAAATTTCGTGTATGTATGTATGTCCATCTGTCACAGAATCATTGTTCGCGAATCATTTAAAAACGGTTTGAACCGTTTGAAACCAAATTTAGCAGAATGTTTTTGAATTTACAGATTTGAAAAATATTGATTAGAACGGGAGATATTCAATTTTTTAAAAAAATTTCAGATTTTACAATGTTTTCAAAAAAAATTTCAAACTTTGTATCATTGAGTATAACATGTTATTTAGTCACATTCTAAAATAGATTTGCCAAAAGAAATGTCCTATAACTAAGATGTAAGTATAAACATGATTTAAAAAAAATCGGAAATATCTTAATTTTATATTTCTTAATCAACTGCTTTTAAACTATCTATAATTAAGTATTACATATTATTAAGTCACATTTTAGCATATTTTTGCAAAAAATAGTGTCCTATAACTAAGATTTAAGTATAAAATGTTTTCAAAAAATTTTCAAAGTTTACATTTTTTAATGAATTGCTTTAAAACTCTGTATAATTGAATAATACATGTTATTTAATCACATTTTAGCATAATTTTACACAAAAAAATAGTATGACTAAGATGTGAGTATAAATATATTTTTAATATCAAAAAATCGAAAAAATTATAATTGTTATTAATTACTATCAAGCTTCATTCAGTACTATTTTTTGAGTCTTTGATTAAGATTGTGACGTCAAAATAATGCAATTCATAATTATTTATCTAATTCATTCAATATTCTTTAATTGAAAGAACTTCAGAAACTTTAAAATTTATGATTTTATTTTATTTTCATCATAAACGGGCTCTAGACCCTTTTGTACAATTTTCTACTTAACAAAAAACATAATACTAATTAAAACTAAATTAACAATAGAAAACAAATCAAGGGCGTTAGACTTTAAATATTTTAATTTCGAATGATATTTTCAATTGATTTTAAATTGCAAATTGATTTGATGACGATAACTATTTATGAAAAAAATGATTTGCAGACAACAACAAAAATTGGTTTATTTTATGAAAATACCCTTTTCTAAGAAAATATGTTATAAAAAACATATGTTATATACTAGTACGTCTTTGACGGGTTTTAGTTTCTACTATAATACATTTAATAAAATGTAATATTTTCCTAACAAAATAGTTAATGGTTACTACACTGGAATCTCTCAAGAGTCGTCTTTTGGCTTAAAATTAAAAAATGATATCAGTTTTTACATATCAATTATAGTTTACGAGATAGCTTAGAATTTCTTCACAATAAAGTTTTTTTAAAATAAATTTTAGATATTTGGAATAATGAAATACCACAGATTCTTAATTTTTTAATTATAAACTTGCATTAGTTAAAGTAAACAAATTTCATGTCATACAATTTTTGTTAAAAACAATAAACCCACAGGTTAAAGGTCTCCTTTTGACCTGCTCGACTCAATTCAGCAACAATGAGTTATTCGATGCCCATCTTTCCTTCAGAATTTTTTTAAATTGTATATTGAAGTTAATATGTAATAAAATCTTATTTTTTGCACCAAGACGAATCAATTGACGTATAAAAAGAATATATTATTAGCATTTATAAAATTAATTAAAATTGACATTGAAAAATTCACTTTATTATTAAAATTTTATTTTTATTTTTTAAATTAAATATAAGTGCTTCCTCCACGAGGAAGCAAATTTTTTGCTTATCGTAAAGAGGAAGCAAAATGTTCATGTAATAAACATCTGGATTTACAACTTGTTTATTAAAATGTTTGAAAATATTTGAATTCTTGTAATGAATACTATTATTTATGAAAGTAATGAATTTTACTTAAATTCCTCAAAATAATTAAACTTTGTGAAAAATTATTGTTACTTATTTATAAAGGTTATTAGAAATAGTTGACCACAATTTTTTTTAGATTTTTTAAAAATAATTGAATTTCTGACAAGAATTTAAGTAATTTTGAAAATTTTAAATAATTGAATTCTGCACTGAGAAAAATGGATAGTAAGGTTTTGATGTTAAAAACATAATGTTACACGATAGTATCATTATGCTACCGGCTACCATCACAGATGTTTAAAAATATAGCTATGCTACCCCTTACTATCAATATGTTACTCCGCATAATATTGATGGTAACGGTTACTATCTAGATAGCTGTCTGTATATATAGCATTATAGATAGTCACTCTATCCATAATTATGTTACTCACTACTACAAATTCCTCTCCGTGTTGTGATAAATATTATTATTTTTGAAAATAAATACAAATTTTTTAACAAAATATTATTCGTAAACTTTTGTTTAATAATTTTCCAATTAGTAGATAGGCTAGGGGGGTTCTGGATAGAAGGAATCTGTTACCGGCATTACCGACCTGTTGGCTAGGGGGTTCTGGATAGAAGGGATCTTTTACCAGCATTACCGACATTATTAATTGCAAAAATGGGTTGATGACTCAGAATTTTGCAATTTTTTATTGATGACTCTTCACCATTGGTATTTCCTGTTTTTGTTTTTTAGGGTGCATTCTTTAACTATGACACAATTTAAATTCTGAATCTTTTGTTTTATATGAAGAATAAAGACTGATTTTTTTACTATTATTATAAGGAAAAACATATTTGGTTAAAAATTCACCTGTTTTTAACCTGCTACACCTGTTTTCACAAATAATAAAATTTGGGCTCTTAGAGTAAAAAGGGGCAGTGCCAGCATAGTGCTACTGTTTAGCACTTGTTAATCCCTCGCTGCGGGGGAGTCAAGACCAAATTACTTGTAATGTTTTCTATCAACAAAAAATACAATTTTTTTAAAAATATTGATAATTCAATATTTTTATTGTTAAATTTAAATTCTTTATTTTCTTATAGTTTCAAATATATATATATATATATATATCGCTAAAGAATTCTTTTCAATTTTGCCGCAATTGAAAAGTTTTTACAAACAATAATTCGATGTTTTTAAAAGATGATGGATTTATTACTTCCTGAACTATGTGCTTAATAATGAACAAAGGCATCTTCTTCTTGTCGATATTGGTATTTAGTTACAGATAGAGATAAGCTGGGTGTGTTTTGATTTTTTCGGATAGATTTTGTTGTTGCTATTGTTTAAGATTCTTTTATCATCAAAAAATATGCGGATGTTTACTTTGCAATAATAATTTAATTAGAATATGATTTTATCAGATTATATTATTTTTCAAATCGTGAGAATGTAATGTTCAACCAATGCATTTTTTCTAGAATTATTTTTAGAACTATTTCCTTTGTTTAAATAAATATATTCGACCTTGAAAAAAGTATAAAAAGGAGGTATTTGATTAGTAATTATTAGTTTCAAAATAGTAGTTTTTGTTTGTTTGACCGTATTAAATATTCATTTGTAAGATAATGAAAAAGGCCTATTTTACGGGTTTTAAAGATGACATTTATTATTTTATTCCCAACTAGTTTCAAGCCATATATGGCTCATCATCCCTTTAGAAAAAAATATAAGCATGTAACAAAAAATTTTTCAAAAAATTCCTTGTTATTATTATCCATATTATTCTTTTTTATATTTAATTAATTTGAAAAATTTTGTAGAAACACATTTTTAAAGAAATGTGCTTCTATGATTAGAGAGATTTGACAGAGAGGTTGGGTTACATATTTGGGTCCAGGTATAGCTGGTAAAGAAGAAATCTATATTATTAAACTTTTCAAATTATGTTTTAAAAGAAGTAATTAAATTATAATATACTTTATCTAAATTGTCAATATCCGTTCTATAACACAGGCCAACAAAATTTTGTGGCCTAACCAATAGAAGCTGATTTTTATAGGATTTTGTCCATAGAATACGAATTTGACCTTGAAAATATTGGATTGGCTCCAGTTTTTAATCAATTTACGTTTCATTATACAAAATATGCATTTTTGGCATTTTTTGAATGATTGTACAACAATACACAGAAACAGTAAATTTGTCCGCATAACACCAATTGAAAGCTTAAACACTGCTCTTGAATATCCAAAAACAAAAAATGTAATTTATGTACACTTTAACCTGTAATGACCAAAAAAACATACGCTGTTCCATAAACGTATTAAAATTAATATTACTTTTGACCATGTAAGGTAATTCAAGTAAAAATTAGTGTCTCTGGCGTTTTTATAATCGCTAGTTACAAATCTGCTATGAAATATAAAAATTACAAGTGGCGGACCAAATTTTTAAAGATAATTTACGCCTTTTATGATAAAAATTTAAAATTTTAAAAAAAATCTGCCATATTGGATTCGCCATTTTGAATATTAAAATCTAAATACAGATCAGTAAGCAGCGACCATAAAAACCCCTAGAGAGACTAATTGTTATCTAAATTACCTTACATGGTCAAAAGTACTGTTGTTTTCAATATGCTTGTGGAACAGCGAATGTCTCTTTTGACATTACAGGTTAAAGTGTACATAAATTACATTTTTTGTTTTTGAATATTGAAGAGCAGTGTTTAAACTTTCATTTTGTGCTATGCGGACAGATTTACTGATTCGGTGTATTGTTGTACATTCATTCAAAAAATGCTAAAAATGCATATTTTGTATATTGAAACGTAAATTGATTAAAAACTAGAGCCAATCCAATATTTTCAAGGTCAGATTCGTATTCTACGGACAAAATCCTGTAAGAATCGGCAGTAATATTTTAGGCAACATGCAGTTTATTAAAATTTGTCGGCCTGTGTAATTAATACTATTTGCATTATTTTTTATAAAAAACATTTCTAGATTTTTTCTTTTCCAATTATTTGTTTCAACATGTAAAATATTTATATTGTCAAAATCAAAAGAGTGATTATTGTCAAAGGTGTGATTAGTTAAAGCGTTAATATTTTGGTTGTGAGTGACGTATCGTTTATGTTCTTTTATTCTAGTTTTAATCATAGAAGCACATTTCTTTAAAAATGTGTTTCTACAAAATTTTTCAAATTAATTAAATATAAAAAAGAATAATATGGATAATAATAACAAGGAATTTTTTGAAAAATTTTTTGTTACATGCTTATATTTTTTTCTAAAGGGTAAGAAGTTTTTTTCTGCTTTCTTTTTCACTAATTAAAATATAACCTTAAAAAACATATTTCAATTTTTAATTCTAAAATAATTTTTTGATTTTTAATTTTTATTTCAGATAATTTAAAAATTTAATCCTTTTTGAAATCTTTTGTGTGCTGTTTTGTTTTTTTGGATTATGTATTTGCAAAATATTCATCCCCTGATGAGGAGCCATATATAGCTTGAAACTAGTTGGGATTAAAATAATAAATGTCATCTTTAAAAACCGTAAAATAGGCCTTTTTCATTATATTACAAATGAATAAGTTTCAAAGTTCCTTCTTAAGGTGTTATTGTGGTTGTATTTAACAAAAATTAGTGTATTTAGCAAATTATTAGTAATAATTAGTTGCAAAAAGTTTTTTCTTAAGGTGTTATAGTGCGTGTATTTAGCAAAAATCAGAAGAATAAAATTTAAAAAAATGGATTTCATAGATTTTAATAAGTTAATTAATATTATGGAGAATGCTTACATTATAATAAAAAATATTAAGAATAAAAAAATGTTATTAGATCAATCAGAGAAGTGGATTAAATTTGGGTTAAAGAATATTCGTCTTTTAAACAAAATATTAAACACTAAAGAGAAATTTATTACTGTAAGTAAAAAGAAAAGAGTTTTAACTACTATTGGAATTTTAAAAACTATAAATGAAAGATTTAAACAATTGCAAAAATGTGGTAATGGTAGTATGGGAAGAAAAGAAAGAAAAATAAAGTGGGAAAATTTGGATTCAGCGTTCGAAAATAGAATTCAAACAGGAACAATTATTAATTTAAAACATAAAGATTTATTTAAATTTTTAAACGAGTCAAAGTCTTTAATAAAGTCACGTTTAAAAAGTATTTTTAAAAAAATAATAGTTTGAAAGTCAATTTTATACTAATAGGAAATTTTACAACTACGGACAGCGGTGAGATGATAGATGAAAAAAAATCTTTCAATACGAAAAATGAAATAATTTTCGCTTTATCTGACTTTGACTCAATTATCAGTGAAATGAACGAATATATTCTTCAACAAGTTGAAGAATTTAATGAGAAAAAATCAGGTTGGTCTTTAAAAGAGATTTTAAACCTAATGGTAAATATTAATAGGCACGCACCAATTCAAGTGGGTTGTTCAGAAAATTTAGATTTACCGAAATTTATTAAAGAAAAACACGCCGTTGTAAATATAAAAAATGCAGATGAAAATTGTTTTCTTTGGTCAATTATAGCAGCCTTATATCCAGTCAAAAATAATGCAAACTTAACAAGTTCTTACCCACACTTTAAAAATGTATTAAAATATGATGGGATAAATTTTCCTATATCATTAAAAGATGTGTCTAAGTTTGAAAAAATGAACGCTTTAAAAATAAATGTCTATGGATTAGAAAGAACTGCTGAGAATAAAGAAGAAATTGTCCCTTTTTATTTAAGTGAAAATTCCTCTAAAATAAATACTATTCATTTATTAATGATTATAAAGTTAGGTATTTCTTCCCATACAAATGAAAATAAAAATGATATAAATAATCCTGCTAGTAACTATCACTTCGCATGGATTCGTAATTTGTCACGATTGGTGAAATCACAAATCACGAAACATAATTGTCGAACATGGTTATGTGACAGATGTTTATGCCATTTTGATTCTGAAAATGCATTATTTAAACATAAAACTGATTGTATAAGCTTGAATAAACGTAAGATTATTTTACCTAGAGATGAAGAGAGTATTCTAGAGTTTAAAATTTTAAATTTAAAGCGAAAGTTCCATTTGCTTTGTATGCAGATTTTGAAAGCATTTTAGAACCTTTAAATAATCATAATACATCATTAGCTGGGTCATATAGAAAACACATACCTCAAATCGTTGCGTATTATTTAAAATGTAATTTTAATGACTCTCTGTCAGTGTTTGAATCTTTCAGGGGAGAGAATTGTGTTTCCTGGTTTATGAATAAACTATTAAATATTGCTGACTTTATTGAGTCGTATTTAGAAAACATAGTTCCAATGGAAAGTTTAACTTTTGAACCAGAACAAGATTTTAAATCTGCAAAAATTTGCCATATTTGTGAAAATTTATTCAAAGATGATGATATTAGGCACCGAGATCATGATCATTTTTCAGGAAAATATAGGGGTGCAGCCCATCAGGGTTGTAATATTAACTACAAAAATTCACATTCAATTCCTGTAGTTTTCCACAATTTATCTGGTTATGATGCTCACTTTTTTATAAAAGAATTGTCTACCAGTTTTGAGGGGGCTGCTAAACTTTTACCTATATATAAAGAAAAATATATCTCCTTTACAAAATATATAGATGGTAAAAATGTAAATTTTAGATTTTTAGATTCATTCAGATTTATGCCTAGTAGCTTAGATAAATTAGCAAGCTTTTTAAATAATGATGAAAAAAATTATAGCAAAATATTGTCATAATATTGATGAATTTTATTTGCTAATTAGAAAGGCGGTTTTTCCATATGAATATGTTGATAGTTGGAAAAAATTTGAGGAAACTGAGTTACCACCAATTAAAGCATTTTTTTCAAAACTAAATAATTCCAATATAACAAGTGAAGATTACGAACATGCTTGTAAAGTGTGGAAAACATTTAATTTAAAAACCTTAGGGGATTATTCAGATTTATATTTAAAAACTGACGTTTTACTTTTAGCAGATATATTTGAAAATTTCCGCGAGACATGTTTAAGTGCATATAATTTGGACCCTTTGCACTATTTTACAGCTCCTGGTCTTGCATTTGATGCAATGTTAAAATTAACAAAAGTAGAATTAGAATTATTACAAGATGTTGAAATGTTACTTTTTATTGAAAAAGGTATTCGAGGAGGAATATCACAATGCTCTAACAGATATGCAAAAGCAAATAATCGATTTATGGGATCAGATTTTAAAAATAAAATTGATGAATCATATATAATGTACTTTGATATTAATAATTTGTAGGGTGCGGCAATGAGTAATTTTTTACCATATTCTCATTTTCAGTGGGAAACGAATATTTCAGATTTTGATGTATTTAAAATTAAGGACGATTCTCTTTACGGATATATTGTAGAAGTAGACTTAGAATATCCTAAAAAACTTCACGATTTGCATAAGGATTTGCCCTTATGTCCGGAACATTTTATCCCTCCTGCTTCAGGGAGCAAATTACCAAAATTAATACCACATTTATTTACAAGAACAAAATACATAATACATTATAAAAATTTAAAATATTATTTACAATTAGGAATGAAATTATCTACAAATACATTTCAAAAAATTTTTTACAAATTAATGAATAATTCGGTTTTTGGAAAAACTATGGAAAATATTAGAAAGCATAAAGATATTGGAATAATCACAAAATGGGAAGGTAGACATGGTGCAAAAGCTCTTATAGCTAAGCCAAATTTTCATAGTTGTCATATATTTGATGAAAATATAGTTATAATAGAAATGAATAAAGTCCAAGTTAAATTTAATAAACCAATTTACGTTGGTTTTAGTATTCTTGACATTTCAAAGTTGCATCTTTATGATTTTCATTATAATTATGTTAAAAAGAATTTTTCTGATAAGTCTAAATTATTGTATACTGACACTGATAGCTTAATTTATCATATTAATGTTCCAAATATTTACGATTATATAAAACGATATGTGCAGTATTTCGATACTTCCGATTATCCACCAAATAATTGTTATAATATTCCATTAAAAAATAAAAAAGTCCTAGGCTTAATAAAAGACGAATGCAATGGAAATATTATCACAGAATTTGTTGGATTGAGATCGAAATTATATTCATACAAATTATTAAACGAAAAAGATGAAAAAAAGAAAGCAAAAGGTGTTAAATCATCAACATTAAGGAAAGTCACATTTGAAGATTATAAAAAAACCCCTTTTTCATATGAAAATTTAGTAGAAAAACAATATTTAATTCAGAGTAAGTACCATGAAATATACACCGTTGAACAAAAAAAGAAGCATTAAGCTGGTACGTTGACAAAAGAGTACTTTTACCAAAAAGTACGGACACTCTTCCTTGGGGTTACAAAAATAACAATGAATAATTAAAAGAAAAAACTAATTATTTCAATAAAAAGATTTGGAAATTTTTTTTCTTTTCTTTCTACCTCTATTTTTATACATAATATTAATCATTGTGCTTTGTCTCAACCCTTTTGCACGTGTGTGCATTATCACAGTTCTCTTTTTTCTCTTTTCAATATATAATGTTCTGTCTCTCTTCCCCAATTGTAAACTATGGTCCTCATATAAATAACGCTCGGCTCCATAGATGAAATCATTTATAAAGTGACCTCCTAATTAGGAACAGTGAAGACAAGTGAAAACTGTGACTTTTTAGTTTCTCCAAAAAAGAAGTGATCCGGCGACATGTTGGATACTCTCCTCCTCGCCGAACTTCGCCCTGCATAAGAAGCAGCATGGGCTCTTCTTACAATCTGCTGCCTTATGGCCAGCTTCTCCGCACTTAAAGCACGCAGCCGACCTATCTACTGCTTGGCAGTCTCTGCCTATATGGCCATAGTCAAGGCACTTGTAACACCTTGTAACCATAACTCTCCTTCTGATTCTGCAGGACACAAAACCGATTTTGATGTTCCCTATCTTCTCCAATCTGGTAGCGTCTTCCTGGGTGGTGACCACGACAGCGAGCTTCATACCTCGCTTATTTGGCCCAAGGACCGTCACCTTCCTGCTTCCTGCTGGTACCGTAGATACTTTGTCGAGGGCCTCCTTGACATCCTGCTGTACGGTGAGGGTGTCCATATCGCGGATCTCCAGCACAGTCTGCCGGTCCGCCACCTGCACCCCTCCCAGATCGCCGATAACCTTAGTCACCTCTTCAGCGAACATCTTCTTGTTTGAAGACCCACCAATCTTAATGAGAAGGTCTCCCTTTTTAGTGGGTAAAGCTCCCTCAACACTTGTCTGACTGGCCTCCAGGTCAGCCTCTTTTCGAACTTTTGCCAGTACTTCGGCAAAAGTTTTTCCTTTAGCCACTTTAACGACCACTGTGGCTCTTCCCTTCTTGACCTGACTGGCCCTGGAACCGTTATGATCCCCTTGCCTCTAGTCTTTTTAGGAGGTCTCTCCTCTTTTTTCCTTTTTGGATCCTTCGCAAGCTCAAGATCACTTCTCTTCCGCTTCTGAGCATCCAAGACGACGTTTCTCAACACGATTGGGTTACAACGATCTCTTCTAACTCTGCGATCTTGTCTAGCTTCTTCCGACCAGGTCAATTCTTGGTAGAAACTCTCGTCCTTTTTTGTAGCTGCTGCGTGCTTCTCCTTGGTCTGCTGTATGAGCGATGTTATGCTTTTAAGTCCATCCTTGATTGTCATATTGACATTTCTTTGGACTTCGCAGGACTTTATCATCTTACTGACCTCTTCTTCTATTGCTAGAATGCATGCCGCCTCTTCCTCTCGCAGCTTTATGCATTCATCTCGGTCCTTGTTGCAGCTAGCAATGTCATTCGCTGAAGCATTACTGAAGACAGAAATGCAGCTAGCCTGACTTGTCACACTGCTCGTACTCCCTCGTCTCTCCACCTTCTCCACGACGATATGTGGAACTGCCAACGCGTTATTGCCCTCCTGCATCCTTGGGCCACTGGCCATCATCCTCACGCTTGGCGCTTGATGATCGGAACCAGTGAGAGATTCAGCCGAAGCATTACTCCGCAGGTACTCTTCCTTGTTTTTACAATCGCTCATACTTGGTGTTGGTCCCGTTTCGAGGGACAGTCAGGCCTTAACAGGGTACTACCATCTGGCTAGGATGGGCCCTGAACCGCCTCCGTTAGTTACATAGACGTTATAGCATTGCCGAAGCATTGATGCGACGTCTATGATATCCAGTGCTAGGTGAGCTCGGACCTCGAAGGGCGATGTATCTCTCACAGAGGACAAAAAGTAAACTTTAGGTCATGATCACTGAGTAGACACCATTATTATTATTTTTTTGTAGTCGGAAGTGGAAAATCTGCAAATTCAGATACCTGAGTAATGAATTCCCAGGTTATGTGGGGATGACCGCTCTTGTTCTGGTCGACCCACTAAAAACCACTCCCGTCATATTTTAGGACATCTATTCCACTTGCGGAACTACCTATTGGTTTTCCTTCGCAAGTGGACGTCCTCTCTCTGAGTCCACCCTGTCCGTTGAGTTAAACAATTTTTTTCCATTAACCACCAGGGTGGAGTTGCGAGAGAGGGAGGAGGAACTATATCTATTTCCTCCTCCCCCCTCCCGCAAGTCGCCCCTAGTAATTTCTCCAGGTTAACCTCTTCTACCATCCACATCTTTTGTCTTCATTACCGTAGTAGTGAAGAACTCGATGTGGCGCCAAGAGTCCGCGCTTCGGAGCATGATCGAGACCATGTTATCCGCGGTGAGTTGAATTTTCACCGCGTCAAACATGGCTCGTCTCAGCTCACTCCATTGCCCGCAGGAGAAGAGAGGGTGTTCCGCGTCGTCAATTTCAGCGTCGCAATACACACATTTTGCCTCTTCTCTGCTTTTGAATCTGTGAAGGTACTGTCCAAAGCAGCCGTGACCAGTCATTGCTTGCGTAAGGTAGTAGCCAACCTCTCCGTGCTTTCTTTCTAACCAAGTGGCGAGGTGGGGAATCAGGCGGTAAGTCCACCTTCCTTTAGATTCCCCATCCCATCTTGCCTGCCAACTATCGATGAGTCTGATTCTTGCCGCTTTGCGGATAGCCATCTTTAGACTACCACTGCTCTGTTCTTCTCGCGAGACCGCCCGTTCTTTGTTGATCCGGAAGACTTCCTGTCTTTCTTTTGCCAACAAATCTGTTGGCGGTGTACTCGCAAGAACCAGAGCAGCGCAACCAGACACCGTCCTATAGGCTGAGATTACTCTCCGTGAACTCCCTGTTTGTACAGAAAGTAACCTTTCCAAGATGCTGTGGGTCGTAAGGGCGTCAGCCCATGCAGGGGCAGCGTAAAGCTACTTTGCTAGACCCACAGTCGCCACTAAGCGCCGCTTTTTTCCCTAGGACCACCAATGTTGGGCATTAACCTAGATAGGTTACCCATACATTCAGTGGCCTTGAGCGCTGTGATATCCACATGTTGGGCAAAATTTAATCCTTGGTCCAACGTCGCTCCCAGGTACAGAAGCTTTTTTCCCCATGAGACTTCAGTTCCACCTATTTTCACCTTTGAGGCTTCAAAAGCTCTCCGGACTGTAACGAGCAAAGCCTCGGTCTTCTCTAGGGCCATTTGTAGCCCATGACGATATAACCAACGCTCTACTCGCCGCAGACTTTCATTGAGCTTTATCTGAAGAAATTTGGTTTCCCGTGCTCTACACACCAGAAGTACGTCATCTGCGAAGGCTTTCAGGGTAGTGTCTTTAGGCAGTTCCATTCTCAGGAGTCCGTCGTACATGACGTTCCATATGAATGGACCCACCTTCGACCCCTGTGGTGCCCCGCAGGTCATTTCTTCCTTGAGATGGCACACATTGCTTTCGTACACGACCCATCTGTCGCTAAGATAGTTGTCCATCATTCGCAACAGATAAGTCGGCACTCCTTTTTGTCTTAACGACTCAATGCAGATGTCCCATCTCGCAGAATTAAACGCATTCCGTATGTCGATGGAAACAAGAACACAGAAACCCTTCTTCTTCCCCTGATTGACTTCCTTTGCCTGGTTTACAACAGAGAGTATTGCATCAACTGTTGACCGGCCTTTGCGGAAGCCAAACTGCTTCTCCGATAGGCTATTTTCGCCTACCAGGATTCCCTGAAGTCTTTCTAGAACCATAGCCTCTAGAAGTTTTCCCATCGTATCCAACAGACAAATTGGTCTGAACGATAAGACTTCATCCAGAGGCTTATCGCCTTTCCTAAGGAGGACCAGCTTCTGCACTTTCCAGTCGCTGAAGAACTCTCCAGCTTTTAAACATGCATTAAAGACGTTGAAAAGCAACTCCGGGTACACTGCGACCACCTCTTTTAGGATCTCGCTCGGTATTCCATAATTGCCTGGCGCTTTGCCGTTCTTCAACGTCCTTGCCACCTTTATTAGTTCTTCCAGCTTGAAGAGCTCCTCCATCTGTACTACGCAAGTATAATCCTCCTTGGGGCTTGGTTCCACATAGGGAAATAGCGCTTTTATGATCTTTTAAACCCATATCGGATTGCCTAGGCCGGGGGTTTGTTGCCTTGAAACTAATTTCTTAGTAACAATTTTAAACGCCAAACCCCATGGATCTGTCTCGGTCGTTCCGATTAGGTCCTTCCAGCACTTTCGTTGGCTACTCCTTATAGCCCGCTTAAAGATGCGTCTGGCTTCATGCCAATCTTCTTGCAGCGCGAGGTTTCCCTTAGAATGGGTATATTTCCTCCGCGCCGCGTTGCATTCTCTTCTTAAGCGGACTAGTTCATCGCTCCACCATTACAGAGCACCTCTCCTTGCTTTTGTTTGGTGCCGGCGAGCAGAACCCTTACATGACCTGCTTTTGTGGTCGAGACTACAACACTTCCAACAAGCATCCCTTCTGTCTTGGCCACAGCAGCCTCGTGCCAAGTCGCCGTAGCACAGGCATCTTAAACACCTGTTTACTTCCACCCTAGCTCGGACTCTGCAATTGACCCAGCCAATTTTGATCCGCCCGGTCCTAAGTAACGACTCCGCGTCTGCATCTGGCAGACGCAGAATCGCCATCTGTGTTCTACCGTAACGGGTCACTAGCTGTTAAGGCACATCTAAATTGGGCTTGCCCAGAGAACCTTGTACGGCTTTTTTTACCTTCGATACAACTACGGTTTCGTCGAGGTCTACAATTTCAATTGACCTTGTCGAAACCACAGCTGTCACTTCCGCCTGACCTTGAAGGACTGTAGTCAGCTCACTGCTGAACTTTGTAAGATCCTGTCCCTTCCTAAGAACCAGGAGGACTTCGTTCTTCCTAGATCTACGGACCGACAGGACCTCAACATTACTCTCAGCAGGGCTGACCCCTGTGAACATATTCTCCATAATCTTTGAATAATCTCCTCCTTCTCTTGCACATATTTTAAAGGCGTCTGTCTCCCTTCTTTTCTTTTTCCTCTCTGTGGGCTTTTTAGGTCCCCCCACTGGGTCTTCCCCAATTTTTTCTTTCTCCTTTTTCTTTTTTTTCCTTTTTCCCTTCCCTTTAACCTTAACCCAGGCGTCTTTGTCGGGTTCCTCGATTGTCCGGGCCTCGCCAGCAGAAGCTTCTTCAGCAATCTGCTGAGGAGACTCGGACCCCTTTCCCTTTTTTAACGTCCTATCAGGGAGCGTCGTCGAGGCCTGCCTCTTCTTTCTGTCTGAAGAGGAAGTGCCCACTGGAGTCCCCCCTTTCGGTTTAATAATTCTCCTTGCTTTGAGAGGAGGAGGGAAAGATTCTAGTTTTTTAAAGATTTCTCCCCCCTCTTCTCTTAAGTCCCTGGCAATGCCGACTATGCTTTCACCAAAGTGGAAAGCCTCCACGGCACTGTCTTTAACCGGCTTTGGGTTATTTTTCAGGATTCCCTCCTTAACAACTTTAAGGGCCCTAAACATACCCTCCGAAACTACGCATTGCCTCTCCATAAGTAGAAGCATCTTTTTAAATCCCTCCAGCAACATGGATACCTCTGTTTTTCTGGTAACAGAAGCAAAGGTTTCGAAAACCTCTGTCTCCATTACGTTTGCGCCGCTACGGTCAAAAAGACCAGTGTACTGTTGGCCCCCCCCCCAAAATCCGTGGGCCTTGCGCCGACCACCGGTGCTTTCACCCCATCGGAATCGGCGGCAGGATTACCCTCTTTCGAGGTACCTGCTTGGGGGATAACGTTTTTGTCATCACACATTGTCATAAAAAAAGAGTTTCCGGATTTCGATATGGGTGTGATCATTGTTTGTGTAAATGTATATGTGTTCTGTTATGTAAGTGGGTGTACCCATATCAGTGTAAAAAAAGTGCTTTTGTGTTAATGTTGTCTGAAGAGCCCCCAAGGCCACGACAAGCCAGAGATCCCCTTTCATACACTACAACCAAGGGAGTAACGCGTTTATAGCGCATCCCACACACGTACTCAAGAAGAAGCCTTTCCGGAGGGTTGCCCTTTCATTTCACAGACATGAAAGGCGTCGTTTATAGACATAAACCTTTCAGATTCATACACCAGTTCCTGTTATCCCGCAAGCTGAATCCCCCCAATCTGCGTCCCGAGCACATGACTTAACATGATCAGACGCATCGGCAGGGATGACCAGCGTGGATAACAGGAGCTGCCCATACATGGAAGATGTCGTTTATAGACTATTTCTTCCACAGTCACAAAAAACGAAACAAAACAATAATTCCATACTGAACCCACCGGTTCAGATTCTTCCTGCCCATTCAGAGGGATATTGCGTTTATAGCAATACCTTCTATTTACACCAGAATTTTCTACCATACAGATCTCCAACTGGTCTCCACCTCAAAGGCCCTCCAAACCACCTTGTTGGTTGTCCTTTTGTGGGAAGGTCCGCCACAACGACAAGGTCTACCGAACATATCCAAAATGACACTTGACTCTGGCAGCGGATAGGCATCCTACCCCGGTGCACCTACGCCGTCAAGAATGACAGTAATGTCCGGCAAAGGATATGCATCCATCACCAGCACACCCATGCCATGCAAGACAGCAGTCGGGACAGGGAGAGGATAAGCATCCGCTTCTCCCAGCACGTCAAAGATATCACCGATGTTCAGTAGTGGACAACCAGCGGCGGGGATTATTATTATTATTATTATGAAATAATTTATTGTCTTTTAATCTTTATATAAGAATTTTTTCAACTTGAGTCGTTAACTTTTATTTTGAAATTTAAAAAAATCTTAATTTGTTTCCTTAGTTGAAAAAAATGGAGGGATATCACACCGTAGAAGTAGTGATTCAAGCTCCAAGACTATGGCTTGACAATTCAGATAGCCTTGATCAGTTTAAGGAACTGAGCATTACTGGATTAGCAATGCGGGCACGAGATTTGTTTAATGGCATTACGACATGCTTCACTCTTGTGTTTTTATCCTTTAACAACATTAGGGCAAAAGTTCATGCTCTTTTGAATGGATATTGGGTGCGACGAGTTGATGACAACTTAAATGAAATTTTGGTAAATATCTTTTAAACAAACTAAATATTTTCTTAATAGTAATTTTTATAACATGCCTATCTTTTCCAATGTTTATTTATTTTAATTTAATTAATTTACTTATTACATTTATATTTTTTAATATTACGAAAAATTTAATAAATTTGTTTAATTATTTAAATATTTATAAATTTGATAATTACTATATTAATAATTATATTTCAATAATATATATTTTTTACTTTTTTGTTATCTTTTAACTATTTTATTTTATCTCAATTCCTATCAGTTTTTTTTAATAAATTAGATTATGCAATAGATTAACTTTTTTGTTTTATTATTATTTATTATTATTATTTAATATTATTATTTATTATTATTTAATATTATTATTTAATATTATTATTTATTATTATTATTTATTATTATTATTTAATATTATTATTTATTTATTATTGTTTATTGTTTATTATTTATTATTTATTATTAATTATTTATTATTATTTAATAGTTTTTAAAAATATTAAATTATCTATCTTATTAACAATTGGTTGTATTATTCTTTTTAATGAATTAGATTATGTATTAGATTAACTGTTTTTTTTTATTATTTAATAGTTTTTCAAAATATTAAGTGATTCATTTTATTAACAATTGTTTGTATTATTCTTATGTTTCAGTATAATCAAAATTATATTGGATTTCACATTTTTTTCTACATTCCAAATGAATGGATTGATAGTTGTCCAAATCTGCAAAGACTGACTGATTTTCTTATATTAGCAGCAGGTGTGAGGCGGTATTCGCTTTTTAACGACAATCCCGTCGTTGGAGATCAGTACTTCCTCGAACATTTGAACATTGTGGTTGAAATAAAAGAAATCAACGATTACATATTTTTACTTCAACGAAGACCTGACATACCTACTTTAATGGGAGAAGGTTTCGATTTTGATATATTCGATTCTGATGCTGTTCAAATTGAAGAAGTGGAAGACGAGGAACAAGGAAATGCAACATGGGGAGGACAAACCGACATAGAATTTCACAATAGTAATCCCAATACTATGCTTGCTATTGAAGCTCCAAATGAAGATGAGAAGGAGGAGAACGAAAAAGAAGAAGAAGAAGAAATGGCTGAAAAGAAAGAAAAAAATGATCCTGGTGAAGTTGATGCTACTTCTCTGAACTTAGTTATAAAAAAAGAACCGGAAGATTACACCGTTAAAGAAGAAGAATATTAATTCTTTTTAAATATTCATTTATTCTAATATTTATTAAAATTTCGTTTTTTATTAAATAATTTATTGATTATTTTTTTCTTAAAATTCTCATACTTCAACAATAGAAAATTAAAATAGAATTTTTAATAACATTTATTGTTTTTATTATTAATATGGAGTAAAGTATATATTATTAATTACAAAATAAATTTTTCTTTTATAAAATATGTTTGAAAAACTTTTTACCCCGTGTTTTACCTTTTTATTTAGAACTTATAGAACACAGTGATTTTTTTATGATTAATACAAAAATATAATATGTAATAATAAAGTAAATTAAAGTAATTATAAAATAAATAAGTAAAAATAAATAAATAATTAAGTATAAAAATAATAAAAAATATAATAAAACAAACATTAAAATTTTTTTTAACGAAAAAGAAAAAAACATTTTTGAAACTTTAAAAAAAACAAATTAACTATTAAGTTTCAGTAAAAAAAATTTTAGTTTAGAAAAAAAATATTAAGTTATTATAAAAATAAATAAGTAATTATAAAAATAAATAAGTAATTAAGTATAAAAATAGTAAAAAAAATATAATGGAACAAACATTAAATTTTTGTTTTAAAACGAAAAAAGAAAAAACATTTTTGAAACTTTAAAAAAATTAACTATTAATTATCAGTATAAAAAAAATTTAGTTAAGTAAAAAAAAATGTTAATAGAGATAATTTTTTTACTCTTTCTTTTCTTTAAGTTAAGAATAAGTCATATATTTTTTCAACAATTATGAAATGCAGCTGGATCATCAACTTTAGGAATAGGTATAAGTACAATTTCTTCTCATTTTTTCTTTAACTAATTATGACTCTATAAATAAAATTAAGCTAAAATAAGAATCACATTTTAATTTATTAAAAATTAAATACATTTATTATTATAATTTTCATACAACCAACTTTTTAAGTTTAGAATATTGTAAAGAGCGCAGATAAAAGATCTTTTTTATTGGAATGTCTTAAACAAGTTTTAGCTCCTGTTATATTTACTAATTTTTTTATCGCAGGACATTGCAAATCATCCATGTTTATAACTTTAGTATTATTTTTGATAATTATATTTTCAATCCACTTTTTTCATAACCTTCAACATAAACCGTTTTTGCATTTTCTAAAATACTGTTTAATATTTTATCTATAAAAATATACGGAATATCACCATCATTCCAAGAAAGCCCATGAAAATTATTTTTCAACCAGCGATTGGTACATTTATATTCATTTGATATAGTATCCCATGAACAAGGTGGTTGGAAAAATAAATTAAATGATTTAAAATCATTATTAATCGAGGCGACAGCTAACTCTTTTACAATAAATTTTTTCATTGGTAATTTAAACCCTTGCATGTCTATTAAGTACTCCATTTTAAGAGCAACTGAAAACTATTTTCAGCGTACTGTAATTAATAAGCTTAGGATGATGTAAGAGCAAGAAAAAAAATGTTTGAATCAATTGGAGTACGAGTGTGTGTGTGTGTGTGTGTGTCAATGAACCATCTTCTCAAGGACAGTTATACGCATAACTGACCTACGACAAAATTTCTTACAAGGTCGATCGCTAGTCACAGCTGTAATATGTATATAATTTTTGACTTGATATAATTCATCTTTCTTTTTTTCTCTTATTCAATAATTTAATTTAAAATTGCGTCATTAAAAAAATGATTAAACTCAATTATAAAAAAAATGAATTTGTTGAATTAACTTTTACAAAAACATTATTGCAAATTGAGAAACTAACTGTTAAATAGATAAGTTTTTTGCAAATTTTATAAAATTGACAATTTAAAAAGACTAATTAATATTTTTTTTTGCAAAAAATTTTCAAAAAAAAAAAATTTATTAAAAAATGTATACTTTGCAAATTGAGTCCTTATTAAAAAATAGATTTTTTTTTGCAAAAAATGGAAAATTTAAAAAATTTTTAATGCAAAAAAAATAAAATAAAATTTTTTTTTTGCAAAAATATAATAAAAATTTTTTTTTTGCAAAAATGAAAAAAAAAATTTTGCAAAAAATACAAATTTTTTTTTGCAAAAAATACAAAAATAATTTTTTAAAAAATTTGGTAAAAAAAATTTAAAAAATTTTTTTTTGCAGAAATAAAATAATAAATAAGTTGGGTTTTTTTTTAAATGAAATATTAAATAAAATAAACCTCAAATAATGTTAATTACAAAATAATTTATTTAACATAATAAAACGATACAAAAAAACATTTTTTTTTTTATTTTTTATATTAGACAATTTTTTTTACAATTCCACTTATTGGTTTATACTCAATAATTCTATCATGCAAAATTAAACAATATGCAGAAGTATTTGCTGGAAAATTATCTTGTGATTCAAATTCCAGACGAATATCTACTGGTCCACTTTTTAATGACTCATTTTGTTTTGAACAATCTACTACAACTAGAGGAGCGTATTGTAAAAATTCTTTTTTAGTTAAAATTGGTTGTGATTCTTTACCATAATATGAACATTGAAAATTAGTAAACATTTCATACAAATTAGAGTACTGATTTCTACCAATATTGAGATTCATATTACCATAGGGATAACATTGTGAATTTAAAAACAATTTTACATCAGACAAATTACAATGATCAAAATTGCTAGAATGAAGAACAGTATTATTTTTTTTTATTTCTCTGAAAATCTAAAATAATAAATCTTGGTTTCTCTAATTGTGTTGAAGTTTTTACACTCCAAATATGCTTAGGAGTAATTGGTAACATTGGATAATCATACAATTCCCAAGTTCGAAAACTGATAGGAATTGATGGATCTTTTTCAATATATTTCAATAATTTAAATTTTCGAGCATCTGATAATTTTATGTATGGTAATAACCATTCAATTTTCTCAATTACAATTTTATACTCTTCTAAAGGCGCTACTTGTGAAACTGCATTATTATCAGTTCTTGATCTGGTTAAAATAAGCTCATGTTTAGCGTTAATTATAACTTTTTGGTAATCTTCTGCAAAACCAAAAATCATACTTAAAGGAATACAAACATCAAAATAACCTTGAGCATTTGTTAAGGTTGGTTCATTGGTAAATTCTTACCAGCCAACATTTTCAAAAAATTTATTTTGACTGGCATCAAGAGAAATATAATTTTTAATTAAACTTGTAAGACCTACATTTTTATTCTTATCTATCTCTACATCATTAAGTTCATATTTCGCTTCTTCAAATAAGTGACATATGCCATTAGAAATTAAATTTGTACGCTTGAGAGCTGTTCCATCAGGTTTCACAAGTTTTCCTGTTATGTGAATTGAGCTTTTGCTTGGGAGTAAGCAATGATCTTGGTTTTGTACAGTAATGCGAATTTCATCGCTATTGTTGTATGTTGATGAGGTATATGGTTGTTGTGCATGCACCTCATAATGTGCAATAGATTCATCAAAAATAATTGGTGAATCAATATTTAAAATTTCCCCTTCCATAGCAAATAATATGTTGAAATACAAAGGCACAAATACAAGAAAAGATAATCTTAAATCTTCTTATTTTCTTCTCTTTTTTACAATCTTTAGACCGAGATTTTTCAGCAATTGCAGGTTCTGAGGTGTTAATCTCTTCAGGATTCGTTGTTGACTGATTAGCTTTTGGCATGGTGTTTTAATTTTATAACCAAAACCAATTTTTTTCTTTTTATTATAAAATACTATACCCATTATTTAAGAGACTTGATATGAAGTCTTATTGTTATAGTTTCTCTAAAATTAACCAAATGTCCGCCTTGGTCTACAATTCGCAACTGTATGTAGTCTATTGTCTTGACAGCGACTGGCAAGTAAATGACGTGATTTGGCACTTCTACTATTTTATATCCAGGTGGAACAATAGGAAAAAATTCATGAATTGTATGAACTTTTTCTCCATTTATGTATGCTCCTGTTCTAATGTTACATTCTACTCTTAGTGAATTTACTTTAATAATTGATACTGGTTGATCAGATTCATGGTGTTCGTGAGCTTTTAATTTGCGAGGAGAAAATCCTAACAAACTACCTATAGAATCATTTGGTTTAAAATTAATTTCTTCGTCACAATAAACTGTACATTTTAAAGTATTATTGTTTGGTTTAATTCTTAAATTAATTCTTTTATTTTTTAAAATTATATGTAAAGGGTCAGTCCATTATATTTCACCCAAAGCCGTTGCGGCCTATTTTTAAAAAAATCTCATAATTTGTAAAAATGATGCTTAATATCCGTAGATTTCATTTTTGAGAATTATTTTATAAAATTTTTTGATTTAAACATAGAATTTGAATTTTTAAGTTGAGTTGCACAGAAAAAAGGTTAGATTGACAGTTATAAAAATTTAATAAAGAAGCATGGAAATAATTTAGATCATACAAATTTCTTGATTGATATTTGTTAAAAATGAGCTAATTTACTTGTATAAATAGATTATTATGTAAACAAACCAAAATTAGTAGATAAAAATTGATTTCAAAACTTAACTATAAAATGTCAAAAGTCACTACATTTTATTTACACTTTTCTAAAAAGTATATAAATATTTTAAAATTTATTACTATTTAATGTAAAGTATTTTTAATGTACTTTTATAATATGTGCTAACTTTTTAATTTTATAATATAGAAATATAAAAAATTTTACCTTTAATATTGAGTGTTTCATGATTTTCAGTGATTTTAATCACTTATTTCTTCTCAGGCGGTTAATCAAAAAATCCAATTTTTGTCTTAATATTTAAGTTTAGCCTTCCTTTTCATTCTATTAAATTTTCGTGATGGAGAACGAACTACTTTTAAGTTTAAATTTAGTTTAAAAAATCTGCTAAAAAAAAGGCATTTTTTTGGTTAAATACAAGTAGATTTTTGCAAGACTATTGAGATAGCCAACTTCAGTGTTATAAAAATACCTGCTACTTAACCAAAAAAATGCGTTTTTTCAGCAGATTTTTTAAACTAAATTTAAACTTAAAAGTAGTTCGTTCTCCATCACGAAAATTTAATAGAATGAAAAGGAAGGCTAAACTTAAATATTAAGACAAAAATTGGATTTTTTGATTAACCGCCTGAGAAGAAATAAGTGATTAAAATCACTGAAAATCATGAAACACTCAATATTAAAGGTAAAATTTTTTATATTTCTATATTATAAAATTAAAAAGTTAGCACATATTATAAAAGTACATTAAAAATACTTTACATTAAATAGTAATAAATTTTAAAATATTTATATACTTTTTAGAAAAGTGTAAATAAAATGTAGTGACTTTTGACATTTTATAGTTAAGTTTTGAAATCAATTTTTATCTACTAATTTGGGTTTGTTTACATAATAATCTATTTATACAAGTAAATTAGCTTATTTTTAACAAATATCAATCAAGAAATTTGTATGGTCTAAATTATTTCCATGCTTCTTTATTAAATTTTTATAACTGTCAATCTAACCTTTTTTCTGTGCAACTCAACTTAAAAATTCAAATTCTATGTTTAAATCAAAAAATTTTATAAAATAATTCTCAAAAATGAAATCTACGGATATTAAGCATCATTTTTACAAATTATGAAATTTTTTTAAAAATAGGCCGCAACGGCTTTGGGTGAAATATAATGGACTGACCCAAAACTTGATCAATATCACTTATTTCATAACTTCCTGTAGGTATAATAATTTCTTCTTTACCTACATAAAATTTATTTTTTCCTTCATCAATATTAGGAATAGAACTAAAAGTTAAAAATTCAACTAGACCAAGAGCATAATTTTTAAAATTAGACAACTCAATTGGTGGGAAAAATTGAGATTCTAAGATAAAAGAATTTACAGATAAAGTTACTATAAATAAATCGTCCATGTTGAAATATAAATATTAACTGAATAAAATTTTTAATTATTTGTCTTTTATATGTATAGAATACATGTCAGAAAAGTTTAACTGATAACATAAAAATTTAAGACATAAATGACAACATATAATTGAGTCATAATTTTGATATTTTTTATAATTATACATTATGCTACCAACACCGAAATATTTAATAATGTCTAAAGGTGGTCGAAGATTACCAAAGCTATCAAAATAAAAAATTTGATCTTTATTCTTTTTATAAGCACACCAATGTGTACCAGGACCATCTTTATCATCTAGATTAATAATTGCAAATTCATTTTCTCTAGGACCACTCTTAGGTAGTTCATTGCGCATAAAAACACCTCGAAAATATGGAATTTTAAATGCTTTGCAAATTTAAGTAAATCGAAGTCGGTTAGAGCTCGATGAGGTAGCTTCACTTCAAGTTTTTTGACTTGCATCCTTGTCCTGCTTTATAGGGTTTTAAGTGTAGCCCTAGACCTGTCCTATATGGTTTTAAATAGAGCCCTTTTCCTAAAGCAATAGACTCCATTGTTTGATTGTGACGTTTACTTTCCTCAAGTTGACGTTTTGCAGAATTTGCATCATTTACAGCTTTAGCTATGCCATCTGCTTCTCCTGCTAGGGCCCCTGTTGCACTTGAACCAGCAAACAATGGAATAAGAAAAGGTAAAAGTCCTTCTACTTTATAAGGCATCGGTAAAATTCTAGGTTTATTTATTTCTCGCTTGCCACCAGCATTTTTTACTGCCAAACGTGCACCTTGAAGAGCTGATTTGATAGTAGATTGTGCACTTTTTCCTATTTTCATTGATTTTTTAGCTGCTGTTATTATTTTTCTCAACGCTGATTTTTTGTTCTTTTTATTATTATTCTTCTTCTTCTTTTTCCTTATATTTCTTTTTGATTTAATTCGCATTCCAAGTTTAGACTTGACCTTCATTGCATTTGTTATTGCGTAAGCTGCAGCTCTTTCACTATAATTTGCGTCCGGAGCATACACACGTTGCCAAGCTTTATTAGCAAGTACTCTATCAGCTGCGTTTCTCGCTTCTACACTTTCCCTATTTTTCGAATAAGAAATGTGCTCTTTACAAGCGGCGTCAAGAGGGTTGATTCCGGGATCACCTCGTGCTAATCTTTTCGCTAATTTTGTTCCTGGGCCACGGTATTGATAGCCAGGTATATGAAGTTCGAATGGTAATTTATTTATGATTTTATTCAAAATACCTCTACCACGTCTTACTCTTTTCGATGTTTTTTTAAAACTAGTTTGTTTTTTATTTACACCCATATCTTATATTCTTTACGAAAAGAAAACTTTTTTAAAACTAAAGTGAAGATCTATATAACCAATGTATTTATAGTTTTTTGTCATTTGACTACAAACAGTCGACCTTTAATGACCTAGCCAAAAAATTATGACAGCAATAGTCAATTATCACAGTTGCCTCCTACAGTAGGAGCCTAATGAAAGTCCACCGAAGCCAAAATTAAACATAGATTGTGCCCAAAGCATGAAGGAGCTAACGATCGACACCAAGTCACAAACCTCTCCTAAGAAACTAGACCTAGCAATCAAATGCTATAAAGTGCCATAGACATCATTATTAGATTTCTATGCAAACGTTATAAGCGTCTAAAGTGAACTGACAATAAAACTATTAAAAACCTTGTATTTATAGTTTTAACCTCAGTTATCGTAAGAATGGAGTTTGAGACACAATCAATCAAATTGCCAGTCTACAATTTTGACACTCTTGTTCAAGATTGTAATAAAAAAACAGAAAATCGACATGGTAATTTATTGCCAAATAGTGTACGAGCAATATTTTGTGGGCCGTCAAATTGTGGAAAGACAAATGCTTTACTTGCTCTTTTAATACATCCTAATGGATTAAGATTTGAAAATGTTTATGTTTACTCAAAATCATTATATCAACCAAAATATAAATTTTTAGAAAACATTTTGCAACCAGTAGAGAATGTAGGTTACTTTCCATTTAATGAAAATTCTGACGTTGTAGCACCAAGTAATGCACTACCTGAAGGAGATTATAACATGGAAAATAAAAAATTATGTAACATAGCTGATGCTCAAAATGAAAGTGACGCGGTTAATTTAAATATGCTCAAAAAACTTTTAGATACTGAATCTAATGCCATATATGACGTAATAGGTTCTGTGAGAAGCGATATTAATATGAACATTGTAAAAGTATCGGAAATGGAAGACTCTATAAAAAAGTATTTCGATAATTTAAAAGTAAGTATTGAAAGAAATATAGAGATGCTGTCTATAAACAAAGAGATTATTACTCAATTGGATGGCAGACTGCGTGCACTTGAAAATAATTAAAATCATGGAAGCTCAAAAAATCCAATTGGTAAACGAGCTACACAAGCCAGCTAGAAGAAATTATAAACGTAGAAATGTTGATATTCGAGGTATAGATGAGACCTGGTAAGCTGATTTGGTTGAACTGCAACCATACTCAAAAATAAATAAAGGCTATAAATATATGCTAACAATCATAGACGTATTCTCCAAGTTTGCTTGGGCTGTTCCTGTGAAGTCCAAAAACGGTGAAGAAGTTACAGCAGCATTGGATTCTGTTTTAAAGAAGAAACGCGTACCGAAAAATTTACAAGTAGATAAAGGAAAAGAATTTTACAATTTTCATTTTAAAAATCTTATGAATCATTATAAAATTAATTTATATTCAACTCATAGTAATTTGAAAGCGTCAATTTGCGAACGATTTAATCGTACTTTAAAAAATAAAATGTGGAAGCAATTTAGTTTACGTGGTAGTTATAAGTGGATAGATATTTTAAACGATTTAATATTTTCTTATAATAATACTAAACATCAAACTATTAAAATTAAACCATCAGATGTAACAGCTCAAAATGAAAAAAAATTGTTAATTAATATTTATAAGAAAAAAATATTCTCAATAAGACACAAAAGTCCTAAATTTAAAGTAGGAGACAAAGTGCGTATAAGTAAATTTAAGCATATTTTTGAGAAAGGCTATACTCCAAACTGGACGACAGAGATTTTTACTATAAATCAGATAAAAAATACAGAACCAATAACTTATCTTCTTAAAGATTACCAGGAAAATCCAATTGTTGGTACATTTTATGAGGAAGAACTTTCAAAAGCTAAATTTTCAAATATTTATTTAGTGGAAAAAGTAATTAAAAGACAAGGTAAAAAAATATTTGTAAAATGGCTTGGCTTTGACAATACTCATAATAGCTGGATAAATGATTCAGACTTGTAATGTAATTTTAAGATTTCTGAAAAAAATAAAAAGGTTTAAAAAATAATAAAACGAATTATCTATCATTTCATTTTTTTATTTTATAACATTAACATATTCTAAGTTTGATGCAATAGTTTTTTGGATTTAATACACTGATTTTTTTTAACTTTTTGAATCGATCTTTACTTATAAACTTATTATAAATCATAAGATTCCAATTAAGATATTCAGTATTTTTCTCTATAAATTCATCAGAGAATTTTTGAAACAAACTGATTTTATCTCAGTGTAGAAAATTTTTATATTTGTACATAAATTCCTCCGACAAGCGTAAATGGTAACATAAACAACCCCATCCTAATTTTTCAGGTGAAATTCTAAAAAGAAGACTTTCATCTATATTTTTGAATTCTGTACAACAAATTGATTTCCATTCAAAAATATCTTGAAAGAATACAAGAAAATTATTGGAAAATTTAAAGTCCTTATACTTAATTGAATCAATGCAATTATCTTTTCCTGTAATTCTTTTTAATATTTCTAAATCGGATTTTAAATAAGGCATTGAAAAAGCTTTACATATATTACAATAATCTATTAATGCTAACATAAATTTATTATAATGAATCCCATTAAAAAGATCTAGATTCAAATCAATAAATTTTTTTCGTATTGTGTACAGTATGTCTATATATAGTGACGTCATCGTAGAAAAAACGCAAAGAAAATAAATATTTAAATCACTAATTACAGTTCAATGAATTCAATGGAATTATGTGGTCCTCCCAAATATTTTAGAGACAATTTTTTGTGTGTACACAGTTCTTTTAAATGTGGTAATAAGGTGTCATCTTCACTTATCACATCCGCAATTCTCTTCGGTAAAAACACTTGAAACTCCTTCCCAAGTTCCCTCCATATGTGAAAACAAAAGAAATTATGTGTCATCGTTACAGTATGCACCCTTAACTGTTCAAAACAATTAAAAAAACATTGCGTAATTACCAGGACAAAGAACTTTGATTGCATCATCGTCAAAAAATGCACCCATAAAAACAAAAACAGGAAATACCAATGGTGATGAGTCATCAATAAAAAATTGCAAAATTCTGAGTCATCAACCCATTTTTGCAATTAATAATGTCGGTAATGCTGGTAAAAGATCCCTTCTATCCAGAACCCCCTAGCCAATACTTATTGAAAAAATATCGTTGAAATTTTCACACAAAAAAATTGGACTCATTTTTGTTGCAACTCAAAATGAGTCTATGTTAAATGACATAGAACGTGGCGCCATCTACGAGGTTCATTTTTGTTGCAGTTCATAATGAGTCACTTTTCTGACTCATTTTGAGTTTAGTTTTTTTCTGTGTTAAAAATTATTGTTACAAAATACGGATATTATAGGAATTTTATCTGATAAGGTGTATTATTTATCAGTTGCTATTATTTGATGGGCGAAATGATAAATGTGATTGTCTTGGAGAAAACTTTCGACAATATAACGTTTTAAAAACATTATTTTGTATGCATTCCTTCGTTCTGCTTCTATTTCAATCTCTCGCCCAGTGAAACTCACGCTTGGGAGCTAAACCGCGTTTTCTCGTGGACGAAAAATTCTATATAATTGTCATTTTCAATATTTTTATTAACTACAATTTACTAAATTGTACCAATAAAGGTATTAATTAACAATTTCATTTTTTATCTTTTTAAAAAATTATTATAATGAATAACAAAATTAAAAAAAATGTTTTTCATTTTTCGTTTTAATTTAACATATTTTATATTATATACATTCTTATAAACAAAAAACCCTTTATTTATTAAGTAGTAGAATTTATCACTCGGTAAAAGATAATATTAAATGTCAAGAAATTTATCAATCCTCCAAGTCAAATATTAAAAAAATGTAAAAACTCAATTTTACGTTTCGACTGCTGTCCTCATCAAAAAACTAAAAATGTTTATTAAAATTAAAATACGTACAAAAATCGGCAAATGCAGACAATTTAAGGGCAAAAATAGCACTTATTAGTGACAGTGCTCTAAGCGCGTTCGTGATGGGTATATACGGGAGTTTTAAACTGCGGGTTTCAACTTGTAAACCTGAAAATCTTAACGATGCGATTACGTTTGCTATCGAGGAGCGAAGAAGTATGGACGAAATTTCCGAGAAACGCGGCTGGCAATCGCACGACGCCTTGCCCGCTTCTCGACTTCAAACTCCGACAGCGTTCCGTCCAGGTCATGCTGAAAATCGTTCTTACCTGTCGTATAGACAGCCGTATTCAAATCAAACAAGTGCAGCATTTAGACAGAATATCCCTCGTGATAATAAATTGAAAACCGTGACAATAACTTCTGACAAAACTGACCGACACCCTCATCTTCAATTCTGTCCAAATTGAGCGTATCGCTGCAATAGTCGGTCGTGCGCTTGAATGCAAGCTCCATTACTAGTCGGGTAGCAATGAGAGGACCAAAGGCGCTCACTGACACCTGACTGGTATTAACGCTTGCGTTCACGCGTACGACCGATTATTGCAGCGACACGCTCAATTATTGTTTAGATTTGGAAAATTTAATTTTTCCTGCGCAACAGAATTTTGATATTAACTCACCGTGTGCAAAAACAATAAATGCAATCAGTTCAACGGAACTGAAGCTAGGTTTTAAATCGACACTACCAAACTAAGGCTGAAATATGTTTCACCATAATACTATCGTTACCGATTCTCAACCATTGCGTCCTATACCGTTCTTAAATTCCTCGGGAGGAACGACAAATATAAAAGTAAATGTACGTCAGGAAAGTTGGTCCGTGCTTAGAATTCAGGCACGAACTCGTCAAGTCATTCCCATCTCGGTGTCAAATGATAAAATATCTAAAGGTTATCTTCCTCGACTTGACAAGTGAATTGGAAACTGGTTCAGATCTAACCACTGCCGAACGCGTAAATCAGGTTTTAAAAAAGGTTGGATTGAATCTTCTTAATGCTGAACAAAGGGGACACGTGCGCGAATTAGTTAAGGAATTCCCGCATCTTTTCTTATTGACAGAAGATCCCTGTAAAAAAACGTATTGGGAGGCAGGGGATTCCGCATTGCGAGTGCCAACCTGGCAATAAGGTATTCGCGAAATAGCGCATTGGGTGTCGTGGTGAATGCGGAAATCAAGGGGCCCCAATGCGGTGCAATTTTTAAGCTTTAAAAAGAAGAAAATACGTGACAGGAGTAAATAATTAGTGTCAGTGGATCAAAATACGAGTTAAAGGAATGAAAAAAATACTAATAGTGAGTATAAATGAAGTTTAAAGAAAATAAGGTAAGATGAACTGTTAAATATAAGTCCAATGCGGCATAGGCTTTTTTCAATGCGGCGCATAATCGGTATATAGTTCGCGCAGTGCAGCAGCGCTCTCTTCTTTACCAACAGCGGATTCTTTCTATCCAAATGGTAATTTTGAAAATAATGAAAAATAAAATTAACTAATTGTTTATTGTTTTTAAGTAATATAACAATAGAAAAGATTTTGATGGATATCTTGGAACAATATCATATGAATATTTTTCTAAGCAGTGAAGGAGTCAATATTTATAATAAAATTCAAATTTGTTTATTAACAAATATATAAGAAATTGAACAAAATTTTATATATAAATTAAAATAGAAATTAAATTAAAGGAAGTTTTGAATTGTTTTAGTGAAAGATGTGAGATTAATTGAATTTTATAACAATTCTTGAAATCCGAGGTTTTAAAATTTTGTTTAGAACAATTGAATTTTTGAAAGTGTTTAATTGACAAAGTGTAAAAAAATGTTAACATTCGGTAAATTTTAATAATATAAGATTTATATTTTCGATAATTTTGTATAAGTTTTTGTGACAATTCGAAATAAAATCAACGAATTTTTCAACATTTTGGTACTTTTATTGGAATAAAACGAAATTGTATTTTAAACTTGTTTAAAAACAATTTTTTGTAAGTTTTTACTTCCATATTTATTTATAACTAAAATCAAAATTTAATATTACTTTTAAAATTATATTCTTATTTGTTAATAATTTTTATCAATAATTTTTTACATTTAAAAGGAATAAATGAAATATATTTTCAAAATTACCATTTGAATAGAAAGAATCCGCTGTTGATATAAAAGAGAGCGCCGCTGCACTGCGCGAACTATATACCGATTATGCGCCGCTTTGAAAAAAGCCTATGCCGCATTGGACTTATATTTAACAGTTCATCTTACCTTATTTTCTTTAAACTTCATTTTCACACTTACTATTAGTATTTTTTATTCATTTAACTCGTATTATGATCCACTGACAATAAAAAAACCCTGAGTGATCGATATCCATTACCAAACATCGCGGAAATTCTGGAAAATTTGGGAAGCGCTAAATAATTTTCAGTGTTTGATCTTGCCTCCGGTTTCCATCAAATCTCTATGACTCCAAAAGATGGACCATAAACCACCTTTTCCACAAATGGCGGACATTACGAATACCTGCGAATGCCCTTCGAATTAAAAGGAGCTCCCGCTTCTTTTCAACAATCAATGAATAGAGTTTTATGCGGTCTCACTGGCATCAAGTTATTCTTATATCTCGATGACATAGTTGTTTATGCCTCCTCTCTTCAGAAGCATAGAATTAAAATCAGAATCCTTTTCGCATGATCCGCAATTATTGAAAGCCATAACTGATTTTCCCGTTCCGAAGAATGAAAAGAACATTCGATAATTCCTAGGAATCGCAAACTATTATCACCGCTACATTCCGAATTTCGCAAACCGCGCTAGGCCGCTAAATAATGTTCTTAAAAAGGACCATCCTTTTGTGTGGAATGAAAATCAAGAACGCAGTTTTCTCGACTTGAAAGATGCCCTCAGTCACGATCCTGTTCTAAAATGCATTCAATGGGATAAACCATTTATATTGACTACTGATGCACCCGATCATGCAATGTGGGCCGTTCTCAGTCAGGGCGAATTAGGAAAAGATCATGAAGCTGAAACTGGCACCAAGTTATCAGCACCCACTTAATTTCTCAAATTTTAGGTTGGTTTTAAACAAAAATAAAATTTAAATTTAAGATTTAATTTGTGTAAAATTATCCATTGGGTCAAACCAATTATTAAAACCCACTTCATTTTTAAAATAAAATAGTTCTTTTGCAAAAAACGAACATGTATTTTTAAAAAATTAACTGGTTGCTGATAACTGCGTGCTAGCTTCAGTGTCATGAAAAGATCATCCCGTAGCGTATGCTTCGCGTACTCTTAATTCTGCAGAAAATAACTACTTGGTAATAGAGAAAGAGTGTCTATCCGTAGTCAGTTTTACCAAACATTTCCGACATTTTCTTATCGGTAATAAATTTACTATCATAAGCGACCATCAAGCTCTCGTTTGGCTGACCCGAGTAAAAGATCCTTCATCGCGATTGATGCGCTGGCGTTGAAAATCAGCCGATTATGATTACATTATTCAATATCGCCAGGAAAAAACATTACAAAATGCAGACGCTCTCTTTCGTAATCCAGTAGATTGCAGCGTTGCCCCAATGTTGGTTTTGCAAGACACTCCAAAACCAAAAAGAGGACGACCTCGAAAAAAGTCACGTTTGAAAAAGAAAAACCTGAACAACCGCCAAATGATTCAGGAATTGGTTCTCGCGTTCGAGAGAAAAATCAGACGGCTTGTAGATCAGATCCATTTCGTTCATGCAAAATGAATCTCGACACATCCTCCGAGGATGCAGATGTCGATTCCAAACCTGAAATCCCTCCTGAGCGTCACAAAAAATTCACATGTCACCTCGGCGACAGTGATTTTGTGCCAAGTGATTCTCAGAGTTCCGACCGCAAACCGGCAGAAACTGTAGAGAATTCTTCCACATTGCTTTTGCCTTTTAGACCTGATGTTTCCGACTCAGACTCTGAGTCTACTCTGATTGAAGAAAATTTAAATTGAACCGTAATCGTAGGAGGAGTTCCTAACACCTCTCGCGAATTCCCGGAAGAGAATTCACTTTTACACAGATTACGGGCCTCAGGAAATTTTGGCCCTAAGGAATTCTCAACTCCTACTATCACAACTCAGCGCGATATGCTTGCCGAAATGAACGCAAACACTGATGCTGATCTTAAACCGTCGAGAAAACCAGCAAAACGAAAAAAACAACATGCCGCTCGGTCAAGTAAACATGGATCAGGTAACACGACCACCAGAAATCTCTCAATCAGCTGATACTCTCACGTTGACACGTGACAATTATGTTCATTTTCTACCCGCGGACTGCTGTTTTGCAACTCAAAAATCGATAGCTCTATCAGACTTAGATTTTGTTCGCGCCGAAACTTTACGAAAGTGCACCCCTAAGAAAAGTCATGTGATTATCTCCTAAACAGGCAAAACAAAGACGTTTAGTGTCATGTATAAGAAATTTTGTTATGATCATGCCTCTCGCGAAAACGTTTTTTATAGCTTTCTAACGCTAAAAGATGCAGTAGTGAACATAAATGTAAATTCCTTTCGAATTCATAAACTACCTAACGCTTCCACTGATAGCGCTATCAGTCATTGTGATAGTTGTCAAAGACAAAATTTAGTTCATATTAAAACACGTCAGCCAATGGTAATAACGGATACGCCCACTGAACCCTTCTATAAAGTAGCTCCAGATACTGTTGGGCCCCTTCCCCCCACTCCGTCGGTAAATAAATATATTCTAACCATGCAAGATTGTTTTTCAAAATATTGCATAGCTGTTCCTATACCCAGGAAAACGGCCCATCAAGTCGCTGACGCTTGTGCTAGGCACCTGATCGCACAATTTGGGACACCAAAAAGCATTCTTTCAGATCGAGGAACTAAGTACAATAATCAGATATTCCATCACTTATCTGATATTTTTTAAATTAAACTAGACATGACTTCAGCTTATCATCCGCAAAGTAAAGGATCGCTTGAGCGAAGCCACTAAGTGACACTGAAAACATTGACACTGAAAAAATTCTGTGTCGCTACCTTATCTACGAATGTCGCTACCACACAGATCAGATAGTAAGTACTATCCCGATTTCGGAAGGAAGATTAACTCTCAAGGGAACACTACCTCACCGCGAGAGAAGGCTACAACACTGGTTTTTCGTCCAATCAGCGACCCCGAATTGAGAGAGCATAGCGCGTCACAGGTCACACGCACATACCGAACTATAAAATCTCGACGTGCTCAATATTAAAAAAATTACTTTTATCAACAATATAAAAATTCAAATGCTTATATAGAGTGATTAAATATTTATCACTAATTTAAATTAAGATTTCAAAAATGCAAAATTTTAATTTAAATCATAAATAATATTTTTAACGGGTGGAATTGTAACATAAAAATAATTAAGTTGTAATAAATTTTACTATTTTTTTATTATTTATGTTTATGCCAAAAAAGTCTTAAAAAATAATATAATCTGTGTTTTATTAATATATTATTATAAATTAATATATATTTACATATATATACTTATATATCTTTAAAAAATGTATTAAATTAAATACATACAGTTCAACTGTCCTATTTTTTTACTTTAATTATGAAAAACATTAAAACCTCTATTATCCGAATTTTCAATTATCCGAATCAGGCCTTGCCTAGGTTAGTTCGGATAATCGAGGTTCCACTGTATATATGCGTGGCGTATGTTTATATATATATATATTAATTATCACAGCGCTCAATAATCAGGGTGGAGTCCCATGGCAGCGTTTTGCATTGCGTTTTGTAACTAGGCCATGAGTGTGAGAGAGATACAGATATATGTTTGCTCTGTTTGCACTTACAGCCTAGTTACAAAACGCAACGCAAAACGCTGCCATGGGACTCCACCCTGATTATTGAGCGCTGTGATAATTAATATATATATATATATATATATATATATATATATATATATAAACATACGCCACGCATATATACAGTGGAACCTCGATTTTCCGAACTAACCTAGGCAAGGCCTGATTCGGATAATTGAAAATTCGGATAATAGAGGTTTTAATGTTTTTCATAATTAAAGTAAAAAAATAGGACAGTTGAACTGTATGTATTTAATTTAATACATTTTTTAAAGATATATAAGTATATATATGTAAATATATATTAATTTATAATAATATATTAATAAAACACAGATTATATTATTTTTTAAGACTTTTTTGGCATAAACATAAATAATAAAAAAATAGAGAAAATAAATGTTAAAACTCGGACAGCCAAAAAAAAGTTCGGATAATAGAAATTCGGATAAAATGATTTTCAGTTCGGATAATAGAGGTTTCGGATAACAGAGGTTCGGATAATCGAGGTTCCACTGTATATGGAAATTCCAATATCTCTACGAGGTTGCACCAATCTCGAGATATCGGTATGACAGCCTTCCGTCTATTCGGGAAGGCTAGCTGCTTTCGAGATTTGTTGACGCACCCGAAAACCGAAGGGCAGAGCACTCGAGGCAAGATAATGTAGCGCCATCACCACACATGTGGCAGCCACACAAAATTTTTTTCAGTGTACTTAAAACACTTCTTAGATGAATATGAAGCAAGAAGACTAGATACAGGAGGGCTAACTCAGCCGATTTCTCACTCACAGCAGTGAGTCAGTTTTAGTAGGATTATGAAGACGTGGTTAGATTGCGCCAAATATCTTGTTTCGGTTCTGCACATCTCGCACACTCTTACGTTATATACATATTTAAATACGTGACACGCGTTTGTGAGTGGAAGTGCAGAATCAAAGCACGATATTTGGCGCAATCTAACCACTCCTTCATAATCCCCCTATATTTGTTCTACCCCCACTACTACAGTTTGCCCTCCTGTCTCTAGTCTTCTTGGTATGAAGATTGAGACCGATTACTTCCCTTCTGCATGTTCTCATACAATAACTCCACACACGAAGCAACCAAATTTACTCCGCATGAAGTGGTATTCGGAAAACGAGCTCGATTTCCAATCTCGCTCCCCTCACCTGAACAATTACCAACCTATGACACTTATATTTCTGATTTCTTCGTGCATCTTAACGATATTAACGACATCGTTGAAAAGAACCTTGTCGAAACAAATTTATGATCGTCAAGTCATTTCACGAAATTTTAAAGTCGGAGATCTAGTGTATGTTTTACGTGAGTCACGCTTGAACAAACTTGATAGCCAGTACGTTGGGCCCTACCCAATCATGGAAGTACTAGAAAGAAACAACATTCTCTTAGAAGAACATAAGGGTAAGCAAATTCTGAAACATGCAAATAAAGTCAAGTTCGCTTATCTTCCCGACTCTGATATGAAAGTCTAATATAGTTATTTTCGTATCAAGGGCGCAAAATAGGTGATTTCGCCAGAGTCGTAATCACCTTTGCGCCCATGATGCTAACATAATTTTTTGTCCAAACTGCATGGAAAGTATGTCATTGAGGGCACGAACGATTAAACGCTCATATTAGTTAAAAATTAAACTCTATATAAATGTTAACTCTTTGAAGTCTATAATGATACAAGTTTAAATATAGAAATAAGACAACAATGTATTCTGAAAATATAGTAATTGCCAATTTTTTTAACCGAAATGTGAACAAAACCAAAAGTGTTATAATTTTTTTTTTAAAATCGAAAAAAAATTGCACATTTTTCTAGACAAAATAAAACAAGTTGAAAATGTTTGCATTTTTATAGTCAACATAAAAAAACTCGAAAATATCACATTTTAATGAAGAAAATCGAATAATTAACATGTGGGCGCAAAATACTCTTCTGCCTGCTCGAAGGTAGGGGAAGCGGGCGCAAAATATTTTGCGCCCGCTTCACCTACCCCTGGGTGGTAATGACTTACTTTGCGCCCGCTCTAAGTGCCCGAAATGACATACTTTCCGTGCAGGTAGGACAAAAAAGTATTTTGAGTTCTTCAGGATCATAAAACAATTTTGTTTACCATCTGTTCAAGGTCTAAACTTACTACAATTGAATTGATTAGTGTTCAAATTTTAAATTTTTCTTTTACCATTATAAATTAGTTGCAGAAAATAAATTATTTTTTAAAGAAATTTTCCCATTAATCATTTTAAACTGCTTAAAATAATTACATATACTTATATTTCTATTTAGCTTCGTAATAGTCGTCATTATATGCACAAATTTCCTTTTCATGGTTATATCTGTTTGGATATTTCTGTTTTCTACTTTTCTGCATTCTAAACCTATTCCCTAACAAAAACAATATAATAACCTTTTTAATCAACTTTACTGTCAATAGTTTTTTTTTAAAGATACTAATAAATAAATATACATATGTATGTTATCAACATACTGAATTGCAATTCTCTTAAGACGCGTCATAGTTTTTTTTATTAGATCAGTAGTCAATTTCAAAGCCGTTCAAAATTGTGGTACAGATCAAGCCTGGTGTGGTACCATAAAGCCTCTCTTGTCTTCTTCTCAAATGTATGTATGCAAATTTAACAATAATACAAAATTAATTTTCTTATGTTTTGTTGTAGTTATTATTATGTATTTTTTAGTAGTTTTTTTCGACTCTTTCTATTGTAAAAGTTAAATAATAATTTTATTAATTCATGTGATTTAACAAACAATTTTGTTTTAGTCAATATAATACATGTATGTAGATCATCTTATTAACTGTTGTTTAAAAAAACGGTAATTTGTAATCTTCATAACTAACTAAAATTTTTAGCAATTCTTAACATTTTGTAATCATTTGTATGTCGTGTGAGTATGTGTGTGTAAGTCTAAGCCCTTGTTATTATTTCCGTTTTTACTTAATTGTACTTAAATTGTAATTCATCAAATTAAATCTTGATCATACCCATAATTATTACAAAAAAGTCAACTAAACACTATGTTACGCGTTTTATGTGCCTTGGTACTGCTAAATGTTTAAAAAAATAATAAATCAGTCAACTAATTTCTAATAATCGTTACACCAGCAACCCCGATGTAACGTCTAAGAAGAGGGGTGTGACGTCTTAAGGTACCCAAAATAATTTAAATTCTTATTAATTGTAGTATTTTATCCTGAATTAAAATGCCTTGTTTCATTATAAACGAACTTGAGTATCGGGACTAAAGAGATCCTTACACTTAACTCTCCTTCTTTATTAAGCTTTTTTTAATTATTAATCCTTATTTCTATATTTTTATATCTGTATGCACCGTCGAAATAATTATATTTAAATAATTATAATCAGGTATACTTATATATGTATAATTTAATTAGTTTTCTCTTTTTTTATATAAGATATTATAATTGTAAAGTTTAGTTAGTTTAGTTTATTATTGTTTAGTTTCTTTCTCAACGTTTGAAATACTTATTCTTTTTAAAAATAACACAGTTTTGCGTAGAATATAGTTATTTTTATTTTAAGTTATAACATTTTTGTTAAAAACCTTAAGCTGTAATTGTCCATTTTTATAACACTTATTCAAGAGATAGTTCGGGTTGCCCAGAAGGGAATCATTGTAAATGGATATTCACTAGATAAAAAGACAACTGCTCTAAAGAGATAATCGTTCAAAGGTTTCAAAAGAACATCATTTCACCGTTTCCACCTTCCAGCGTAAGACCTAATAAAATGTAGATTTTGGGATCAAATGTTATTGGATCAGGACGTGATGCACAAGACCTAAGAAAACAACCAGGGACAATTATCGTTTTATTGAAATCGGCCTTCTTCTTAATAAGAATAAATATTATAATTATATATATATATGATGTTCGTTATTTTTTGGATTTCATTAATTCATATAAAGCTGTTTAATGTTTTTGTTCAGTAATCCATATTTTTTATTAATTTAAATAACAGGGGTAGAGTGGGGTAAAAAAGCCAGTGGTGCAAACAAGCCATTTGGCTTTTATTTTTAAACTATAGAACTATTTTACCAGCCGTTTGAAATATAAGTTAATTAAGTAAAACTCAACTTTTGATTCTAGTTTGACTGTCGTATCGATAATATTATAGTTGTTATTGTAATTTGTATTTTTTAACTGCTTGTTTCGATGACTGTGAATTGAAAGCAGGTAAACTTAACATAAAATACAATTTTGGAAGCTAAAAACTTTTCTAAATTATTTATTTGTTATACAGATAAAAGAAAAATATAATATTACAAATTTTTATAACAAAATATTTTAACAAAATCACCAAATTGCTTTTTCACCCCACCAGGTGGTGCAAAAAAGCCATATGCAGAACTTTCGTAAAACTCTTATAACTTTGTCCTTTCACGAAATACAAAAAAATGTTCCACAAGGATTTTGAAGCTTAATAACTAAACTTTCAGTAACAATTTGAAATTTAAAAAAAAATTCAAATTTTGATTTTATAGTACCAAAAGTAAAAAAGTGGCTTTTTTACCCCACTCTACCCTATCTATTTTTCATTTCTTAATAATTTAGATAATTTTTTATTTAAATTATTTAATTATTTATTAATATTTACATTTAATATATTAAATGTAAATATTTAAAAATTATTTAATATTTAATCATTATTTATTAATTTAGAAAATTTTTTATCTAAATTATTTAATTATTTATTATTATTTACATATAATAAATTAAATGTAAATATTTAGAAATTATTTAATATTTAAAAATTATTTATTAATTTAGATAATTTTTTATATTATTTAAAAATGATTGATGAACAATATATTGTTCACTGCAAACCGTAATAAATAAACTGAATATTGTATCATGCTAGATTTAAGCCTTGATTCAAGCTTGAAAAAAGATTGGATATTTAAGCTTCTCACACGAAGATTGATCAAGTCTTGAATAGAGCATGGGACGAACATTGGTCTCCAATGTTGAATAAACATTGAGTGACAGTGTTCTAAAGACTGTTTCAACTCTGGGTTACCAACGCTGGACGTTCAAGGCTCAATCAAGGTTCAGCCCATCGTCAGCATTGGTCTTTCGCGCCTGGGCTAGTTACAAAAGGCAACGCAAAACGCTGCCATGGGACTCCACCATAAAATAGATACGGTGTGTAGAGAAAAGAAGAATTTGGTGAGACCTCTCTTTAAATAGGATTAATCCTACCTTCCTTCACTAACGGATCGGTGAAGAAAATTTATAAATTTCTATTATATTTGATTGGGCATTATGTCTGTCATTTAATGTTTGACAAGGAAAAATTGTCCATTAAGTAACAAGTTTTTATATTTTTTTAATATTTGACTTGGAGGATTGACAAATTTTTTGACATTTAATATTCCCTTTATTTATGTTTTTTGTATTAATGTTTATTATTACAAAATATTGTTTTGCGGGTAAAGGCTCACTTTTGTTATTATTATTAAATACTATAATAATTATATAATAATATAATATAATAATAAGTATTATTATTAATTATTAATATTATTTAAAATAATAGTATTATAATTATAATATTAAGATATCAATGGTAAATAAATATTAATAATTATTTAGTGTATAATATTTACATTAATTATATTATATTGTAAATAAAGTTAAATCTTATATTATTTTTTTGTCACAGTGTCAAATTATTATTTACAAATTTGAAGAGTTTCGCTTTCATTTGTCTGAAAAATGTTCAGTGATCAAAAACTTCCAGTGTAAAAATTGTTCATTAAGGTGTAATAAATATTTATGCCAAGTATTTTTACACTAGGATTAACCGTTTAGTAAATATTATCAAAAAAAATTATTATTATTAAAATTATTATTATTAACAAAACAAGTACCTAGATTACAAAGAAACAAGACCATTGATTCTCTAGTAATCGTCTCTTAAAACGAACCAAATTTAAAATGAACTTTAGTCAAACCACAAACCAAAAACAAGTGCTTGAATTAGAGAGAAATAAGACCATTATTCTCTACTAATCGTCGCTTCAAATAAACAAAATTAAAATTGACCAAATTCCAAAACAAGAGCAAAAGGGGTTTTGAGTTGAGAAACTAATTAAATATAAGGAGTTTTGCCGGTTAGCCAGGACCAAAAGGTCAAAGGAAGCGTCGAGGGTCGAAGAAATTATACTCCATTATTAGTGGTAAAATTATAAAATATATTTTAAAGTGAAATATGAAATGATACAAGCGAGGGTAACAAACAAAAATTTTCTTTTTATAATATATGAGTCACATCTCATTAAATTTCCCATTTCACAAACTTAAAATATTACAAATAAACACATAAAAGAGCACATAAAATTACATAATTTTACACCGATCTGCACAACAAAATTATAAATTATAAAAAAAATGTTCAGCCATAAATAAAAGGGTACCTAAAAGGGTAACGAATTTGGTAACTGGGGAAAGCTAAGGGGTAATTTCGATAATTCGATAATAATAATTTATTGTGGGGCTGGTAACTTGGGTAACTGGGAAGAATTTAGTGTAAAATTTTGAGAATAAAAGGGGAAAAAGGGTAACAAAAGGCAACACGTGGTTGAATAAGAGACATTATACTAATTTAAAATTTTTACATAAAATCCAAAATACCAATTAATCAAATTAGGAATAAAATAATTCCAACTAGATATTTATTAACCATAAAAAATTTTTGTCTCTTATTCAGCCACGAGGCCGGCTGAACCAAAATTATAATTATTTCATGATTCTACCGAATCTTGTAATTAACAAAAAAAAGAATTCGTCATAAAATAAAAATTACTTACAAGCTTAAAAGCGCGTAGAATAATCCCACAGGAATTACCAAGGCCGAAAAGCACGAAGAAAAAGGCACAAAAAAAAATAAAAATTTGAATTAAAATTCAATTTTCGACACTTCGAAAATGCGTCCGTAGAGAGCGAAGGCAGGATCGAAAAGAGAACGATGATAACGATGAGTGCCGGCTCGTACCCTGCTGGTCCTTCTTCGTTTTTCCCCACCGATAGCCCTTGGTCAATCTTGTATTCTTACGCCGGAAAAAGGAGCGTAACCACTGGAAAAGCTATAGGCCAATTTCAACTTTAAGAACAGCTGTCGGCATCCAAATTTCGGTATTTTGACCCGTGTCTTTCTCGCCATCAACTTGTTTCAGGGAATTAGTTCCTAATTTGTAGCTACTCTGATCACAAACTAAATAAACAACCAATAATCCAATAAAATCCAAAAATACGAAAATACGAAAATCAGGGTGGGCCTTTAGCAACGATTAATTCGGGCCTGATTGACAAGAGGTTTTCACTACGAGAAAATTTGACGAGAAAATTCTCCCTTATTTGTTTTACAAATAATACTCCTGAATAATAATAAAAATTCTGGAATAATATTAAAGTTAGTAAATTTCAGGGTATTATTGTTATTTATAACAATTCTCGGGTTAGGTGCAAGAAAAAAGGTAACAATTTCAAAATTAATTCAAGTTAATTTGGGTGACTTAGTAGTTTCCGATAGGTAGGGGAAAGCGAAAACGGGGGAAACATAGAGAGAGCGGCAAGTCTCGAAGAGTCATTTCTTAGGAGAAATGGGGGAAATTCCCTGTGATTCGCACGAAGAAAAGGGGAAATTGTCAACGACGAGAGGGGAACTCTGCTTGCAGGTTGACCGACGAACGTCGTTTCCAATGATTTCATCAAATTTGAAATCTTCCGTGAATACGAAAAACAATAGTTTGCAAAGGCGGACAACTTAATATTAATATTTTTAAATTAAGTTTTATAAAATAAACCAAGTAAAACTTTAAAAAAAAAAACTTTGTTGTGATTATTATTATTGTTTATAAACAAAATGATTGTTTACAATTAAATTTTTAAGCAAACTTATTATGAAATTTTGTGAATATTTTTGTGAAAAAGTTGCAACGTCACAACACCCCCATCCTTAGATGAAGCCAAGAGGGCGCTGCAACACTAGATAAGAAAAGGAAATCAGTTCAGGGAAGGCAGGTTAGGTAACAAATAAGACAACAAATTTCTGGTGGGTAACTTTTGGGTAAAAAAAAGAGCTTTATTTCAGCGATCTTGTCAGAAGGCAGTTGTTACAAGTATCTGTTTTCTCATATAATTCTCCGCATTTCCGGCAGAAATTCGTTAGTAGGGGTTTCGGGCATTCCTTATAATGGTGGTTTGGTGCACCGCAGTTCCAACATCCTTTCCTACAGTTGCGCCGTAGCCATTGGAGGACTTTCTCGGGTACCTCACTGGGTCGTGGTATTTTGATATCGAAAAGTGAGGGAATCTTTTTACTGGGCAGGGTAGATGATGTTGATCGTGGTGTTTCCGATTGGAATGGATTGATGTCCGGAGTGTTGAATGGTTTAGGTGGTGTAGGTGACCAGGGGTTGGGTTTGTTGGAGTATTTCCAGGGGGCACAGTGATCAATGGGGCATTTCTTGTTACGGCAATAGGTAGGGTCTCTCGAGGGAGATTGTCGTCTACGTTTGGTTGGGGAATGCGTGTGAGGAGAATAGTTCGGAGAACTAGGTTAGTAAGTTGGTGTACTGGAGCGTTTAGTACGTGAAGTGGCCGTTGGTGAATTTCGAGAGCGACTTGAGCCATAAAAATTTTTCCTCAAAATGGGATGGTGATCCTCTTTAGAAGAGAAATGTGAAAGTGTGGGTGTTGATTTTGGGGTGACGGTAACGGGGTTTGAATGTAGCGTAGAGGGAGTGGTAACATTAGGTGTTGCAGGGGTGGCAGTAGCGGCGAAGTTATTATTTAGGAGATCCTCGTTTTTGGAGATCTCTTCCATTTCTTGGCTGGATATGTCGATCTCCAACATTGGCGATGAAGATCGGGATGTGTTCGACCCTTGGTTGACAGCTTCGAGTACCGCGACCTGGGTTCCGATCTCTTTTGTGTCGACTCCGGCTCGGAGATTATAATCGGAGTGCTTCCAGTCCGACACTTTGGATCCGGTTTCTACATGTTTCGAGTGTAGAAAATGTTGTCGTTCGGCCTGAAAAGCTTCTGACAGAGCAGGTACCAATTTAGGAAAAAGGGTTTCCAGATTGGCAAGGACTTTTCTATGAGGCTTCAAAAAGCGCCAGCTGGGCTGCTCAATAGTTCGGAGCTCGTCCTCCAGGGTCCAGGGCTCATTTTCGGGCATAGGCTCGTGGTATTCTCGCAGCTGCTCCTGTAAGGATTCGATGTTCGAGAGGAGCTAACGATTCTCTTCTTTTCTATCCTTCAGGATATCTCCAGCTGCTTGAAATTTATTAATCAACTCCGCTTGTTCGGTCCTCATTTTAACGATGATATCGTTCAGTTGTCTCCCTTTCTCCTGTTCGTGGAGAACTATTTGTGTTAGCCTGTTCGTCTCGTTATGATATTGCAGGATATATTGCTGCTGAGTCGTCACAACGTCGTTTAATTTCGACACCTCCATTAGGGACAGCTCTCTGGGAGACAATGTGGAGGCTTCCAATAAAATGGGGTTCTCGGGGAGATTGTCCATGTCGGAATCGCAAGGAGAATCAGGGCTTCGTAAGAGCTCCGCTTCCTCCTCGGGTTGCAGGTCCTCCAGGTTGCCGACATCTTCTTGCATGTCTTCGACATCAAGAAACTCCCAATCACCAGGGTGGAGTTCGGATGATCCTTCCATTGCTATTCTGAACTAAAGCACGTAAAAAAAAATTTTGAATAATAAAGGAGTTTTACTTGTCCGATTTTGAATTTGGACATTCCACAGGACAGATGACGAACTTCATGACAGCAGTAGACGAACTTAACAAACTTCCAAACGAGACGGACAAAACTCTAGGATAACTGAGACAAGAGGAGATCTTAGGTAAGTATTTTATTTTCAGGTGGCTAAGGGATTTCTTGTAATTTCAGGTAAGTAATTTTATTTTCAGGTGACGTAAAGGGGAATTATTTTAATTACAGGTAAGTAATTTTATTTTCAGGTGACTTAAAGGGGAATTATTTTAATTACAGGTAAGTAATTTCATTTTCAGGTGACTTAAAGGGGATTGTCGAATTTTCAAGCTCATTCAACACTTAGATAGGGTTTAATATTTTGTACGTGGAATTTTCCTAGTTTGGCAAAAGACAAATCACACAATTCTACAACACTGGGTGACAAAATTTTGGAAACTTTGTAAGGTCCAACAAACTTAGGGTTTAATTTAGACGAGACATTTTTAAACTTGGAAGATAAAACACGACAGCGAGTCAGAACTAAGTCTCCTACAACATATTTTACGGGACGGTGACGTTTGTTGTAATATTGGGATTGTTTCAGGAATGCTTTATCTAGGTTTTCAATTATCCAATCATTCATGATCTGTAGTTTTTGCATTCTTTCTCGCCAGGAAGAAGGATCTTGTGGATCAATCGTTGTAGGATTTTCTGATTTACTTCGCAATTCATTTGTCGGTTTAGGGTTTCTACCAAAGTTAAGGAATGCTGGTGACGTTTTTAATGTGTCATGGTGGGCTGTATTATAGGCGAATCTAAATTCGCTTAAATACTTATCCCAATTTCTATGGTCTTCATCTAAAAATGAAATTATCATTGTTTTCAGGACACGATTCACTCGTTCAACCGGGTTGGATTGTGGATGATAAGGTGGAGTGGTAGAATGATATATTCCGAATTCTTCTGCTAGAGAACGAAGAATGTTATTAATGAATTCGGTTCCGTTGTCGGTTAGCAGTACTTTAGGGGTTCCCCAACGATTAATTACTAATTCACGAAAGGCTTCGGCGATGAATTTTCCAGTAGCATTTCTTAGTGCTTTTACTTCGATCCACTTAGTGAAAACATCTTGAATTACGAGTACATACTTGAAATTAGACCTGCTAGGGGGAAATGGTCCCATAATGTCAGCGGCTACTACGGTCCAGGGTTGTTCTACTATTCGTTGTCCCATTAGACCTGCGGGTGCGGATTGATCAACTTTGCAAGTTTGACAAAGATCGCAACGACGGACATATTCGGCTACTTCTTTGTAGCAACCTGGCCAGTAATAGTTATTAGCAATTCGCATATACGTCTTCTGGGTTCCTAAATGTCCTGCTTGTGGTTCGTTGTGAGCTTCGTTTAATATGGTGGCTCTCTCACTTTCAGTTGGGACTAATTTCCAGGCGTTAATATCGGTAGTGATGGTCGATATCACTGGGTCAGGGCGATAATAATAGAGCTTATTATCTTTAATCTTCCAATTTGGAAACGTCCGGGGATTTCGGTAACTGAAAGGTAGCGGCGAGTGTACCAAGAAGAATCGGTTTCGGTAACTTTATAAAGAGCGTCTACAGAACTGGAATTGGGGTCATTGGTAACTTGTGCGGGAATTCGAGAAAGAGCATCCGGAACATGGTGCATGGCTCCTTTTCGATGTATTATAGTGTAATTGTATTCCACCAAGGATAGGGCCCATCGTGCGAGGCGACCTGTAGGGTTTCGCAAATTATGTAACCATCTAAGGCTGCTATGATCAGTAATTACGGTAAACTCATAGCCCTCTAGGTAGGCTCTAAACTTTTGAATAGACCACACAACGGCGAGACATTCTTTTTCAGTGGTTGTATATTTTCGTTCGGCTTCCGAAAGGGTTCTGCTAGTAAATGCGATAACATGTTCGACTTCGTCCACCTTCTGGGTTAATACAGCACCAAGGCCTACATCGCTGGCGTCTGTTTGTAATTCAAACGGTTTTTCGAAATCGGGACGGGTTAGAACAGGAGCGCTTGTTAGGGAGGCTCGAATCTTATCAAACGCTATTTGTTGTTCTTCTCGCCAGTGCCATGCCTGCTTTTTACGAAGTAGTTTGTTTAAAGGCGAAGCTAGTGTTGCAAACTGAGGAATGAATCTACGATACCAGCCAGACATGCCAAGAAATCTTCGCAATTCTTTTACGTTGGTAGGTACAGGGTAAGTTAGAATTGGGGTAACTTTCTCGGGGTCTGCTGATAATCCTCTTTCGTCTACAAGAAAGCCTAAATACTGAACTTGAGGAACTACAAACTCACATTTGTTAGGATTTATTTTAAGCTTATTTTCTTTAAGCTTATCTAAGACGATCTTCAACCACTTAAGATGTTCGTCAAATGTTTCCGTAACAATGATAATATCATCAAGATAGACAAAGCAGTAGGGATCCATTTCGGGTCTGATAACTTTGTCCATCATTCTCTGGAAGGTAGCAGGGGCATTTGTTAGTCCGAAGGGCATGCGAGTAAATTGGAATAATCCCAAACCAGGTATAGCAAAGGCAGTCTTTTCTTTGCTTTCTTCGGAAAGTGGCACCTGCCAGAATCCTTTATCTAGATCAATTTTGGAAATGTAACGAGCTTTTCTTAACTTGGATAATATAGCGTCCATTTGGGGTATAGGGTAACTATCCTTTTTCGTTATGGCATTAAGCTTTCGAAAATCGAGGCAAAATCTATACTCGCCATTGGGCTTTCTAACCATCACTATCGGGTTAGACCAATCGCTAGACGAGGGCTCTATTATTCCATCTCTTAACATCTTTTTCACCTCTGCGATAATAGCTTCCATGACTTTGGGTGATACCATGTAACAACGTTGCTTGATCGGGGCATTATTTTCGGTATAAATAGAATGTACCGTGAGAGTCGTTAGACCAGGTTCGTCAGGGATATCGGGTAAGTGTAACTTTAGAAATGTTTCTAGCCTTTTCATCTGCGGAGATGTCAATTCTATCAAACCAAAACAATCTTCCGCTGGATCGCTCAATTTTCTTTCAAAATTGTAAGCTTTCCTGGGTTTGTTTTTGTAGAACCAGGAACGTTGTACAAAATCTACTTGAATTCGAAAATGTTTGAGAAAGTCTAATCCTAGAACTAAAGGTTCTGTTAGGGAATCTAAGATTCGTACTCGCAAGGGTTTTTCTTGTCCACATAATTCTAAGGGCAAAATAATTTCCTTGGAAACAGTTAGTAATTGACCGTTAGCTACTTGTACAGTCCCATTCTTTTCGCTGACAGGGAGTTTAAGATTTTCAATAATTTGCATTCCAGTACGGCCAATGAAACTCCTTGATGCTCCACAATCTACTAGGGCTCTTATTTTATGATTATTAATAGAAACGGTGACATAGAGTAGTGGTTCAGGATCAGAGGGTGCTACTGAAGGGTAACTTAAACTCGAGATTTTATAGCAAAAGTTAGGATTATCTCTATCGGTTGTAGTTTTTACTGCTTCTGATTTGGAAAGATCCTGGGAATTGAGTGAACTTTCAGCCGATTTAATTTTTAATACGTAATCTTTATTACCTTTGATCTTTTCTACTTCGCATTCTTTGACGAAGAATTTACCGGATTCGCAAAAGATGAATACATCTAAGTCTTTAGGACTATAAATTCCATTATTTCCAGATATGTCGGTATCTAAATTTAGGATTTCTATTTCAACCAACTTTGGAAGTGGTTTCTTTTTACTAGAAACTGAAGGTAACGGGGAACACGAGATTGAATCTGGAGGTAACGATGGGCAAAGGGTAGAATTTAAAGGTAACGATGAACAAAGGGTAGAATTTGGAGGCCTTGAAGATGAATCCAGGATTGTCTGGGCCTCTTTGAACAACCCTGTGCGCCTTTTCCCGAGCAGTTAGGGCATTTAGGCTTGATAACGCCTTCCTTTTTACAACCATAGCAACGAATGACTATAGGTTCCTTGCATTCATTGCGCAGGTGTCCTTCCTGGTTACAATTCCAACAAGTGGGTTTGGAGGATTTGTCGGGACTAGTTTTTGTTGCAGTTTCTGGTGACTTAGTGGATTCCAACCTTGACCGTTCTCGGGGCTTAGCCGATTGAGAGGAATTTTGTCGGTGTGAACTATTTCTAGAAGGATTTGAGATAGATTTAGGGTTTTTATTAGGGCTTTGATTCAACATTAGCAAATCTTCGATTTCCAACTCATCGCGTTCGTCCTCGGAAATATAATCTTCTTCGAGGAAATGAAGCTGTTCTCTCTTCCTGGGGGACGGTCTAGTCGAACCTCTGTAGGCCAAGTCGGGAAGTAAAGAACTTTCGGGTCTGGGTGGGGGTTGATATGATCTGGCAACCCTGAAAGATTTCTCTGCGGCAACAGCTAACTGTTCAAAATGGGCAAAGTTTCTTATAATAGATCTAGGGAGGGTAAGATGCAGCCGGGGTAACAGATTTCGATGTGCAAAATTTATCTCCTCATATTCTGTGAGTCGAGGGGACAATCTATCGAACATGGAGAGCATGCAGGTCAGGTAATCAGCTACTGACTCTTGTTCTCCTTGTGTTCTACGATGAATATCTTGCATCAACTCGAACTGAAAGTCAGGATCACTAAAGCGATTTCTGAAGTCTCTGGCGAATTCATCAAAACTGAACCAACGGTAACGATTTACTTCGTACCATCTAGCAGATATACCAGACAGGAAAAAGGGCAGAAGATTCAAAAGATCTTCATCGCTAACGTAAATCATGGATCTACCGGCTGAGATTCTACGCAGAAATACATCTGGGTCATCTGGACGTTGACCTGAAAACTTAAGGTCCCATTTCCGCATAATATGATATGCTTGAGCTGCTCCGTTGGAATTATTTCTACGATTAGGGGGGTCATGAATTGGTGGTAACTGGGAATACGGTTCGTAGTTTCTATTCAAGGGTCTACCTTGAGTGGATGAGCTATTCGGATAAACCCGTGGACGATATTGATCCGGGGGCATGTTCGGATCTCTATTTTCAATATCATCACGTAATGGTGGTCTATCTACGAAATGATCAGGATTTTGGGGGCGAACTGGATTTTGATTAGCATGGGGAGGTGCTTGTCTACGATTTCTATCATCTCGAACAGGTGGTAGATCGAATCCCTGGTGTAAATCTCGAATATCTTCATAATACGGAGTAGGTGCCTGATTCCGATTATTACGAATTGACATCCGACTAAAATCTCTTTCAAAATCTTCAGTAAGCCTATTTGCTCTATCTAAATTAGGATCGTAAGTGTGATCACGATAGTCAGGAACCGATGGGCGATAATTTGGGTAGTAATAGGTTGGATCTGGGGCTTGGTAACTTCTATTTTGTTGAGAATGAGAGGTTTCTCGAACATTAACAGGTCTATTAAGGTTACGGTAACTCTGATCTACAACATGCTGAGAGGAGCCTAGTGTATAGTTTACCTTGGACTGGTAAACCTCTATTGGCTAATTCGATTTCTAAATCCCTTGGATTGAGATTATCTATCCAAGATCTCTCGTTACGAGACATATCGTCCCTTCTAAAAAAGAAACATAAAAAAAACAAAAAAAATTGTTAGCTAAGGTTTCGGTATATACTTTGACAAGCGTTTTCAATATACGAAAGAAATTGCAAAATAAAATTTTTAACAACAAAAAATTAAATTTTATCAACAAATTTCTGACAACAACCAAAAATTATCTTTCAAAAAAAATAATTTTTCAAACCAAATTTAATAATAAATTTTTCATTAATATTAATTTTAACAAATTGCAAAATTAAAATTTTAACAAAAAAAATTAATTTAATAATTTTTATCGATAAATTCTTGACAAAAAAAGAATAATAATTTGCTACAAGATAAAAAAATATTTTAATAATAAAATTTTCAGTAATTTATTTCGACAAAAAAAAGAAAATGTGAATTTCATTTTATTCTAATTTCGCTCTTATATCTTGGGTAACTTATAAGAACGAAATTTTGAGGGACTGAGATAATTAAAATGTTCGGTTGGTGATTCATACAGGGTGACACAATAGATACAATAGACACAAAATATAAACACAAAATCTAATTAGTGAATTACGACTTTTCGATTTTATCGAAACAACGAAATAAAATATTCTTTTAATCTGAAATAAAATTCAATTATTATACAGGCAAATAATATAATTATTTTACAATTTAATTTTATTAACAAAAAAAAATTAATAAAGAAAAATTTTAGTTTTTAACAAACAAAAATAAATTTTAACAAAAGAAATTAATAAGAAATAAATTTTAACAACAAAAAAAAATTTTAAAAGAATTGATTTTTAACAACAACAAAAAAATTTTTATGGAGAAATTAATTTTTAACAAAACAAAAAAATAAAAACAAAAAAAAATCATTACAAAAAAAAAATAATTTTCAACAAAGAAAAATTGTTAACAAAAAAATAACAAATTTTAGTGAATAATAATTTTTAAATAGGAACACTAAAATTTTATTTTAAAGGGAAATATTAATTTCTTTTCGTTCTCAACTCAAAGGTAATTGATAAGAACGAAAATTTTAGAGACTGAGGTAATGGAAATATTGTCGGTGACTCACACAGGGGATCTCAATAGGTACAAAAAATTATAAACAAGAAATCTAATTAGCAAGATTTTCGACTCCATCAAAAATAGCTAAATAAAATACATTTTCAAATATTCGAAATTAAAATACAATATAAGCGAGTATTATAATTTCTCGCTCAAAAGAATATTATTAATAATTTTTCAAAACAATTATTAATAAAAAAAATTTATTTCATTGAAAATTACTCACACAAAAAAATTTCATCCAGAGTATAATTTCTTGCTTTGGCTGCCCCACGTTGGGCGCCAAAATTTGTAATGGGTTTTTCAGAACAAAATAATATTTATAAAATTTTAACAACAACTTATCATAAACAATCATAATAACAATACCTAAATAATTGAACTTCAAAAGCGAACCAAGTAAACAATAAATAATGAACAATTTATAAACAAAGAAAATTTATTAACAAACAATAAAAATTAATTATCAAATTTTAGCCAAAGTCTTTATACCCAATACAATTGGAAGGAAGGAGAGAGGGATATTTAATAAGTTTCTCAACTCAACTAATTTGTTGAGCGCCAGTCCTTTCTAGGGACATTTTCTTCTATAAGAAAATTAGAGAATTAACAAACAAATAAGATTTTAAGGAAACAAGACCATTGAATTCTTAAAATTTAGAACACCAAAATTATTAACAAAACAAGTACCTAGATTACAAAGAAACAAGACCATTGATTCTCTAGTAATCGTCTCTTAAAACGAACCAAATTTAAAATGAACTTTAGTCAAACCACAAACCAAAAACAAGTGCTTGAATTAGAGAGAAATAAGACCATTATTCTCTACTAATCGTCGCTTCAAATAAACAAAATTAAAATTGACCAAATTCCAAAACAAGAGCAAAAGGGGTTTTGAGTTGAGAAACTAATTAAATATAAGGAGTTTTGCCGATTAGCCAGGACCAAAAGGTCAAAGGAAGCGTCGAGGGTCGAAGAAATTATACTCCATTATTAGTGGTAAAATTATAAAATATATTTTAAAGTGAAATATGAAATGATACAAGCGAGGGTAACAAACAAAAATTTTCTTTTTATAATATATGAGTCACATCTCATTAAATTTCCCATTTCACAAACTTAAAATATTACAAATAAACACATAAAAGAGCACATAAAATTACATAATTTTACACCGATCTGCACAACAAAATTATAAATTATAAAAAAAATGTTCAGCCATAAATAAAAGGGTACCTAAAAGGGTAACGAATTTGGTAACTGGGGAAAGCTAAGGGGTAATTTCGATAATTCGATAATAATAATTTATTGTGGGGCTGGTAACTTGGGTAACTGGGAAGAATTTAGTGTAAAATTTTGAGAATAAAAGGGGAAAAAGGGTAACAAAAGGCAACACGTGGTTGAATAAGAGACATTATACTAATTTAAAATTTTTACATAAAATCCAAAATACCAATTAATCAAATTAGGAATAAAATAATTCCAACTAGATATTTATTAACCATAAAAAATTTTTGTCTCTTATTCAGCCACGAGGCCGGCTGAACCAAAATTATAATTATTTCATGATTCTACCGAATCTTGTAATTAACAAAAAAAAGAATTCGTCATAAAATAAAAATTACTTACAAGCTTAAAAGCGCGTAGAATAATCCCACAGGAATTACCAAGGCCGAAAAGCACGAAGAAAAAGGCACAAAAAAAAATAAAAATTTGAATTAAAATTCAATTTTCGACACTTCGAAAATGCGTCCGTAGAGAGCGAAGGCAGGATCGAAAAGAGAACGATGATAACGATGAGTGCCGGCTCGTACCCTGCTGGTCCTTCTTCGTTTTTCCCCACCGATAGCCCTTGGTCAATCTTGTATTCTTACGCCGGAAAAAGGAGCGTAACCACTGGAAAAGCTATAGGCCAATTTCAACTTTAAGAACAGCTGTCGGCATCCAAATTTCGGTATTTTGACCCGTGTCTTTCTCGCCATCAACTTGTTTCAGGGAATTAGTTCCTAATTTGTAGCTACTCTGATCACAAACTAAATAAACAACCAATAATCCAATAAAATCCAAAAATACGAAAATACGAAAATCAGGGTGGGCCTTTAGCAACGATTAATTCGGGCCTGATTGACAAGAGGTTTTCACTACGAGAAAATTTGACGAGAAAATTCTCCCTTATTTGTTTTACAAATAATACTCCTGAATAATAATAAAAATTCCGGAATAATATTAAAGTTAGTAAATTTCAGGGTATTATTGTTATTTATAACAATTCTCGGGTTAGGTGCAAGAAAAAAGGTAACAATTTCAAAATTAATTCAAGTTAATTTGGGTGACTTAGTAGTTTCCGATAGGTAGGGGAAAGTGAAAACGGGGGAAACATAGAGAGAGCGGCAAGTCTCGAAGAGTCATTTCTTAGGAGAAATGGGGGAAATTCCCTGTGATTCGCACGAAGAAAAGGGGAAATTGTCAACGACGAGAGGGGAACTCTGCTTGCAGGTTGACCGACGAACGTCGTTTCCAATGATTTCATCAAATTTGAAATCTTCCGTGAATACGAAAAACAATAGTTTGCAAAGGCGGACAACTTAATATTAATATTTTTAAATTAAGTTTTATAAAATAAACCAAGTAAAACTTTTTTTTTTAAAAAAACTTTGTTGTGATTATTATTATTGTTTATAAACAAAATGATTGTTTACAATTAAATTTTTAAGCAAACTTATTATGAAATTTTGTGAATATTTTTGTGAAAAGGTTGCAACGTCACAATACATTAATGCTGTCCTTTCAGTTTAAAGGAATTTTGAAAAGTCGTCTAATTTCTATAAAATATTATTAGTTCGTGACATACGAATGTTATCATATGTCATGAACTGAAAACATTTTGACAGAAATCATACGACTTTGCAAAATACCGTCAAACCGGAAGGACAGCATTAATGCATCTGAGTGTATTGAGTTAGCTACGCTGAGTCGCAAAGTCACACGCGTTTGACAAAAAAATAGTTTTTTGATAATATTTACTAAACGGTTAATCCTAGTGTAAAAATACTTGGCATAAATATTTATTACACCTTAATGAACAATTTTTACACTGGAAGTTTTTGATCCCTAAAAATTTTTCAGACAAACGAAACTCTTGATCTTTAAAAATAATAATTTGTCACTGTGCAAGAAAAAAATAATATATAATAAAATTAAATATATTATCAAAAATAAATATTGTAATATTAAATAATTTATAAATATTTATATTAAATATTGTTCAGTGCACACGGTAATAAAGAAAGTGAATATTGTATTTTCGCTTACGATAAGATTGACTGAGTCTTGAATCGAGCATGGAACGAACATTGGTGTCCCATGCTGAATCAATGTTGAGTAACCATGCTCTGGCAATGATATACTTGATTAAGTAGGATCCCTTCCAACCTTCGTTGGCCGTGCGGTTTAAATAGGTGCGTTTATAGGGGTGTTCGGGTATGTGTCGGGATGTTCGATCCCACATGCGAGCGAATATTTTTCCGTTTTCGTTTCTAAGCGATATATAAAATAATAAAATTATGTGTTGTGAATAAAAAATGTGAATATGTTTGTAAATAATATTAAAAGTATGTTAAAAAATCAAGAAAATAATGTACAAATTAACAGAAAAATTGTCTTTTTTTTACTAAAATTATTCTCTTAAGGCGGTGTCAAAGTCGATTGGATTTTTGCATTGAGCTTCAATGGGAAAATCGCATCGACTTTGACACCGCCTTAAAGCTTCGATCAGTCCTGGTCTCGCTGTCTCACTAACGCTCAACGAATATTGACTATAATGCTCAGTCAATCTTTATAAAGCCTGAACTCGGAGTCACTTTGCGCCTGGAAAACCTATAACTAAATAAAATTTGATATTGTGAGAAATCGAACCTACGACCTACAGACTTCTAGCCTAACACTCTAACCACTACTCTATCGAAGCTACAAGAAAATAAATTTTAATTTTCGTCACCTTTTACACTTACAATCAATAAAGAGTGTTTAACTGTGTAATCAAGAAACTACTGCAAGTTTCGTGTTATGGTACATAAAGAAAAAAACAAAACTTGTTATGAAATACATCTTGGTATATTTACCGTAAATTACCTAGCAAATTTCCATAAATTACCGACGTTAAATTTTTTAGTTCTCCTTTGAGTTTTACATAATATTGTAAATTATCGCATAAATTTCCATAAATTGTCGCATAAATTTCCATAAATTACCCCCGAAATTTCCATAAATTACCATAAATTACTGACTTTTAATTTTATAGTTCTCCTTTCAGTTTTACATAGTTTTGGAAATTATCGCATAAATTACCGACGTTTAATTTTATATTTCTCCTTTGAGTTTTACATAGTTTTATAAATTATCGCATAAATTTCCACGAATTACTGCGGAAATTTCCATAAATTACTTTGAAAATTTCCGTAAATTACTGAAATCAAAAATTTTTATGGTAATTTTTGCTTTACATATTTTTATAAATTATTCCGAAATTTACCAAAAATGTTCATAAATTACCTCGAAAATTCTAAAAAATTGCTAAAATAAAAAAATTATAGGGACGCATGATTATTCCCCAAGTGTCATTTTTCCGAAATGTCATTTTACCGAACTGCACTTTTGCGAATAGTCATTTTTGGAAAAACCAATTTTGCGAAATGTCACTTTGGTAATTGTCATTTTTGCGAATTGTGATTTTTGCGAATGGCCATTTTTACGAATTGTCAGTTTTCCGAAAAGTCATTTTTGCGAATTGTTATTTTTGAGAAATGTCATTTTTGCGAATTGTCACTTTTGCGAATCGCCATTTTTACGAATCGACATTTTTACGAATTGTCATTTTTGCGAATTGTCATTTTTGCGAATGGCCATTTTTACGAATTGTCAATTTTCCGAAAAGTCATTTTTGCGAATCGACATTTTTACGAATTGTCATAATTTCGAAAAGTCATTTTTGCGAATTGTCATTTTCGCGAAAATTCCTATTGTAAACTTGTATGCATATATAGATTCACTATAGGAATTTTCGCAAAAATGACAATTGGCAAAAATGATTTTTCGGAAAATTGACAATTCATTAAAATGTCGATTAGCAAAAATGATGTTTCGGAAAATTGACAATTCATAAAAATATCGATTCGCAAAAATGACAATTCGCAAAAATAGCTTTTCGAAAAAATGACAATTCGCAAAAATGACATTTTGCAAAATTTGCTTTTCGCAAAAATGACTATTCGCAAAAGTGCAGTTCGGTAAAATGACATTTCTGAAAAATGACATTTGGGGAATAATCATGCGCCCCAAAATTTTAATTGTTATTTATGTGGAACTAATTTTGATGATTTATTGCGAAAATTTTTATAAATTACTGCAAAATTGTTATAGTTTTTTAAAACAAATTTAATTCATTTTTCAATAATAATTCTGCGAGGAACCTTTTGGGTTTCTATAAGAAACATAATTTAAGAATTCAAACTGTATTCTTTTTATAAAGGTTTTTTCTAGACAACAAACCTCAAAAACTATTTTTTGAATCTTTTACAATTTTTCATACCTACACATTGTTTGTTTTTCAGACAAAGAATTAAATGGTTTTTGATATATAAAAATTTTAGTCATTTAGAAATTCTGACTAGAATTAGAGCTGCCTCTGGACAGACCTTCCAGACCAGCATCGCTCGCCGCAGCCTAGAAGGTGCAAAATAAAAAATTTTTGCTATCTAAAAATCATGATTAGAATCAGAGCTGGCTCTGGCTAGACAATCCAGAACAGACAAAATAGCTACAGTCTAGCATGTAGCTAAGCATCACCAGAACTGGGCCAAATCAGATCTTCCAGATTTTCGAGGCTAGACGTTTTCTAGTTTGCGCCAGACTTGACTCTAGACGTTCCAGAAGATTGTTCTACACGGGAAGAAATTCAATGCGCTCTCTGCGAATTACTCTGTACAAACTTCAAAAATACTGTGTCGCAACAAAGATTTCCTGTGAGTAACATACACGAAGTATGTTACGTACCCATCTCTGTATTCCACCCATATATGTCTCAGTTTGTTTGCTATGAGCAGCACTGACTACAGTTTGATGACAGTAAAGTTAGTAAGCAAAGTGGCCGAAGAACGGCGCTTGTGTGCATCTGCCCGGAAAATATGAATAACACATAGGATTACATTGTATTCTATTTATTTACATTTTGAAGTTTATTTTATTATTATTATAATTATTAATTTATTATCATTTATATATATATATATATGTATATATATATGTCCAAGGCATGGTTTGGGGACATTTCATTAAACCAAAGGTATTATGGAGGAAGGATGCATTATAAAAATTCAAGGTGATGTATCCTTCCTCAAAAATATGAATGTCTTTGATTTTTAATAAAGTATTATGGAGGAAGGATGCATTATAATAAATTCAAGGTGATGCATCCTTCCTTAAAAATATGAATGTCCTTAAAACATACTTTGGCACACATCTTGAGGGTCTTGAAAGGAACATTTTTGGAGAATATCGAAAGAATTTGTTAACTTTTGTTCAAGTTATTAAGGGGAGGGACCGCTGAAAATTCAACTCATCTAAATATTTGTTGTTTATGGACGTTCAATATTTTTTTGACAAAGTTTGATATTTAAAATTACAAATTGCTTCGAAAAATTAAAAAAAATTGATTAGTTAATAATTTTTTTATTAAATATCAAAAATTTTCAAAAAATAAAAATTTGAACTACTGTCGTAATTTTCAATATTTTGCATTGCCAATTTTTTTACATTCTTATTTCATGATTCTAAGCAATCAAGCGTATGGATTTTCAAAAAATCGAATTTTTTGAAAAATAAAAAAAATGTTAAATCAGTTAAAAATTACTTTTATTAATTTTTTATAGTGTAATATGATTTCAGGTATTGAAAAAGTGTGAAAAAATGTTTGATACCGCTGAAAATAGCCAATTTTGATTGGTTTAAATTTTACTACTAGTACTGAAAAAATTCAACTACTTCTACATTTTTTAATATTTTTTGTTACAAATTTTTTTATAGTGGTTTCATTTTTTCATTTCATTTTTAGTGGTTTAAATTCATTTGCAAGTAAACAAATGGACCAATTTTAACATATGACCCATCATTTTAAAGGTATTTTCGAGTTCTATAACTGTTATTAACAATTTTTCCCCTATAATTTGATGGGAAAGAACAGTCATCAAAAAACTGTTTTTCGGTACCTTCAAAATTGTTTATAACGCGCAGCATGAGAAATCTCGAGTGGGAAACATATACATATTCATACTACCACTCCACACTATATGAATCCACAATCAGACTTCAGGTATCAATTTTGGCAAAAAATGACCACTTTTTTCACAGGGCGACTGGACTAATCTTGTTTCTACGATTGTAATTGACAGATGTAGGTGACTTGATTTGGGGATAAAATGGACGCACAACAGAAAGGTGGAGTAAAGCGGGTTGTCCACGTAAAGGCATAACAGTATGATAAAAAGGGCAGTAACTTTTCGTTTGTTAAAAATTAAAAAAATATTTGGTAATAATAAAAATTAATACAAAAGACAGAAATAAAGGGATTTTTGTTTATAAAAATGTACATAATATAAAAAATGTTAAATTAAAACGAAAAACATGAAAAACATTTTTTTTTGAAATTTTGTTATTCATTAAAATAATTTTTTAAAAAGATTAAAAATTAAATTGTTAATTAATACCTCTATAAGTACAATTAATTAAATTGTAATTAATAAAAATATGGAAAATGACAAATATGCAGAATTTTTCGTCCACGAGAAAACGCGGCTTAGCTCTCAAGCGTGAATTTAACAGGGCGAGTGATTGAAGCAGAAGCAGAACGAAAAAATGCATACAAAATAATGTTTTTAATACCTTATATTGTCGAAAGCAATTGACTATTACAACTTCTGACTTTTGCATTCATTCAACAGCATATTAATTAATTTGAAGGTTTTGGAATAAAAAAGATAAATTATGCAAATTAAACTGTCCTCATTTGAAAAAAAATAATATTGTGTAGTAAATAGTATAAAAAATTATAGATGTAAACAAATCATAATCATGTAATATTCTTTCATTTCATTCTATAATAAGCCAAAAGTTTTTCTTTAAATGATTTTATTAAACAATTATTATTTTCAAAAAGGATAATATTTATCACAAGAATGCAATTATTAAAAATTTTTTAAATTACTTAAATTCTTGTCAGAAATTCAATTATTTTCAAAGAATCTAAAAAAAATGTGGTCAACATTTCCAATAACCTCTATAAAAAAATAACAATAATCTTGGACAATGTTCAATTATTTTAAGAAATTTAAATAAAATTCATTACAAAATTCAATTATTTTCATAAAAATAATAGTATTCATAACAAAAATTCAAATATTTTCAAAAAATTTGATAAACAAGTTGCATATCCAGATGTTCATTACATAAACACTTTGCTTCCTCTTTAAGATAAACAAAACATTTGCTTCCTTGCGGAGAAAGCATTTATATTAAATTTAAAAAATAAAATTTTTTTTAATAATATAGTGGATTTTTCAATTTTAATTAATTTTATAAATGCTAATAGTATATTCTTTTTATACATCAATCGATTCGTCTTGATGAAAATAATAAGATTTCTTGTTGTTTTTAAGTAAAGAATAACATTTTATTATACGATAACATATTTTTGAAGAAGAAAATAAATTTCTAATAAAAGTGCGAATTTTTCGTCTTTAATACATTTTTTGATTGATTTTATAAATTCAAATAAAATATATACTATATATATATACATAAACAACTTACTTTCAATTGTTTGTGTCGTACATTTTATTAAAATAGTAGATATTGAAAAACATTTAAATGAGGAACATTTTTGAAAATAATAAGAAAATGTACATGAAATTGTGGATTACTTACTGTCTACGAAAACTTCTCTCCATTGTTGAAATTATACATATTTAAATAAATTTTCCTGTTCCAAAATTTATACTGCGAAAAAATAGTATTGAATCTATAGCTAACATTTCACATACGTTCAAATGCAATAATTAATTTGAAGTGACATTTTATAGCACTGCTATTAAATCAGAAAATTTCTTATTTGATTTGATAACGATGCTCTAAAATAAACTTATAAATTTATAAACATTAATTTACGTGACGTCATGTCGTTAAAAAAAACATTTTTTAACTCCCAACCTTTTCCTTTCTGACTTAACAGACTATTTTTAAAATATTATTTTAAAATATTATTTACTTCTATGTAGTTTTAAATTAAATAATTAATCGTACACTTTAAGACCCACAATGCCAAAATAAAAAAAATAAGGATTTTGAAAAAGTGGGGGTAATAAGCCTCAAAAAATTTATTATGCTTCTTATCGTTATTGGAGTGGTTTTAAATGTATTTTAATGCGCTGTACACGATTTTGGATTTCAAAATGACCTAGCATGTAAATATTCAAGCTTTTACATTTTTTTATTTTACGCATTTAAGTCTTAAAGTGCACGAATAAAGCTTTAATTTAAGACTAAATAGAAGTCTTTGGAACATCAGGTTTATAAGAAAAAAAATACTGAAAACTGTCAAAAACACTTTTTTGGGTGTTTATCCCCACTTTTCTCAAAATCCTGACGTGATTCGCAATTTTGGAGACCGGGATCGAATTCAGCGCACAAAAATGCATGGGAAACCACTCCGAATTCTAAATAAAAACCTTGTAGACCTGTGTTTATTCCTTTCAGTCACGCAATTAGGATAATCGACAAAACATTATTAACGCTTTTGTAAATATTAGGGATCATAGAGATGTTAATAATAATAATAAAATATAAATTTTGAACAATTATTCTCAATTGCTGTAATATTTTTTTTCTCTTTATTTGATTAAAAATCAGTTTCGATACATAAGCGATTTTGACTTTTATTGTATATAATGACTTTAATTATTTTATTTTTTAAAATTTTAGAAATGATATTTTTCAACTTTTTAAAGTTACTTTTACATGAAAAAATTTTTAAAAAAAAATTTTCATCAGAATTTCAGTTTTCTAAAATATCAATAACTTCTTTATTTCTAATTGAATTAGCTTCAAAAATAGGCCAATCAAAGCGTTTTTTAATGCTCTACAAGTTGGCATTGATAATTTTAAAGTTATTTCTCCATTTTTTAACAAAATTTTCAAAAAAGTCTTATTTTCCAAAATTTTTTATTTTTAAAAGTTTAATATCTCTAATGAATATGGACGAAAAATGTTCATTGAGGGCTCAAAAGATGCATCTAAAAAAACTCTACAAAATTAGAGAAAAACATTCATAGGTATCCTAACATTTTTTTAATGTTATGTACAAAAAGCGTTTTTTTGAAAAATTAAAAATAAAAAAAATATATAGTTAAACTTTATTAACCTGTCTCAAAGTACTCTCATTTTATGACCGCAGATGAGACCTACAATTTAAAAAAATTCAGTCTAAAAGCTCTTCATAATTTATAGATATTTATGAAAATGTGATGTTTACACACACACACATACGGAATTACATTTTGTAAAAATGTCATTTTTGAGCTCCTGAGGTCAAATAACATAAAGATATGTCAAAAAATCGAAGTCGACAAATTTTGGTAATACAATATTTCCTCTATATGAAAAAGCATAATTAAATCGTATTTCGATATTTCTAATAAAATGTAATAATTTAGGGATAATCGATGTACGATGATGATAGTTTTCAATATTAATATTCAAAGAAGTAATGTTATTTTTTATCCACCATTGTAATTTTTAGGAAACAGAAGTTTATAATACATTCTGATATTTTTAATTGTAAACCCATTAGTTGCAATACTATAAAATGTCAAAAACTTTTAAAAACTAATATTTTTATATTTTGAGAGGGAATCATCATGTCATTTTGTTGCATGGGATTTCGAGATAGCATTATCTTCAATTGGAGAATGAAATAGAATTTTCGTGCATTAATTTGTTAGTTAACCTTATCTTACACTTCTTTCAGAGATATATTTACACTGAACTGTCGAGTACTTCGGTTGAATTACATAAATTGATTTCATTTTGATTTGACGTTGACCGTGTTTGGGTCGAAACGTCAAAACTCGGAAAAGAGCTTTTGTTTGTAAATTTATGGATGACTCTTGAAGCGTGTTTAGCAATTCTTATTTTAAAAAAATTCAAGGACTTTTCAAGGTTTTTAAGATCAAAAATAATTTTTTTGAAGGTCAATTTTGGTATTTATAATCGAGTATAACAGAGTAAGTTCTGTTTATTAGTTTTCCTTAATAAGTGAGTATTTCAAGTAAAATTTCACTTACTCTCTAAATGTGACTTAGTAAAAAAAATTAGTAATCTTTTTTACTATGTAATTCACATTATTTATTTAATTTAATTCACATTCGCAGGATGTCTATAACATCTGGGAAACCCGAAAATGTCAGAAAAATTAAAAATATCCTGGAAAGATGGTAATAATTAACATTGCCTTTTCAATTTTGCAAATCTATTCTGTTTTAAAAAACAATACAAACCGCAGACATACAAACATATTACAATCAAATAGAAAAAAATTGTCAAGATTTAAATTATCTTTAAAAATAATAAAACTATTCTCAAAAATTCTATTGTTTTCAAAAATTTTAATAAAATTCTAGGCAAAATTTAAATTATTTTCAAAAATGTTCTTCATTTCAATGTTTTTCAATAGGGGAGAGTGGCGCAAACCGGACCGGTGGGTAACCGGACCCCTCTCAATATTTCCGAAATAGCGAAATTGTCAAAAGTGCTATTTAGAAATTTGATACAACCTTGTGTAGCATACCTTATTTTTTTCAATTTGCCATTTTTTACTTTTGTTTGTGCAACGCTGGGAGCAAAAGTTTTTTTTATTTTTTTCTACACTTTTCCGAATTTTTTTTAAGGGAATTCTAGGGAAATCGTGAAATATTTCCAAATATTAGGTCTTGGGTTTTGAAGGTACACACCTCAGGAATATTTACCACCAAAAACTTTGATGAATTTGCAAAGCGTTTCTTTTTGATAAACATTTATTCTCAAAATGGGTGTGTGGGGCAAACCGAACCGTTTTCGGTGGGACAACCGGCCATAGGATATTTCCATTGAATTATAGTTTCATAAAAATTATTTTTAAATAAAATGTTTCTTTCATTAAAATATTACCTTACAATGAAATATAATTGTCTTCCAATGATAATTGGACCCTTTAATATTGTTTCTCTGATAATGACAAACATTTTTATTTTTTTTTTTAAATCTTTATTTAATTAAAATTTAATCCCGAATTATTATTTTCATTACTACAACCATTGTTTACAAGATTCTTTATGTTTTTTATTATTGTAGATTATGTATAAATGCAAAATTATAAATAAAAAACTAAACGGTCCGGTTTACCCCATGAAGGGTCCGGTTTACCCCAGGGGGTGGGGCAAACCGGACCGTTTGCAAAATTTTTTTAAGTTAACACAGAAACTAAACAATAAAAGATGAAGTATATGTGTCTCTTGGAAAAAGTTGCGCAATTAAATGATCTTTCAAACAAGCCATCGAAAAATAAAATCGGTTGATTCGTTTAGTCACAAGAATAAAAAACCGTTAGGGGGTCCGGTTTGCCCCACTCTCCCCTATCTATATACTATTTTAATAAAATTGCTTTCAAGAGAATTTAATTATTAAAAAAATTTTAATTACTTTTATAAAATAATAAGCATTTTACAGAAATTCAATCACTTACAAATTTTTTCTACATTTTTTTTTGCAATAATTCAATTTTTATATTTTTTTAATGACAAACGTTGTAAATAATTCTTCCACGTAATTTATAAGTGTTATAAAATAAAATTTAAGCAGTTTTTTTTGTAATCCTTTAAGTACTATGTCGATTCTTAAAACCAGGAAAAAAATTTTGGAAGGCCTGGAAAACCTGGAAATGTGAGGGAAATTTTTTCCAGATTAATATTGCAGACACCCTGGATTACTAATTTTATTTAGAGACAGACTTTTGCTTTTGAATGAGTAAATTTCACTAATAAATAATCATCTCTACTAATTTTTTAGTGAAATTTAATAATTATGAAGCAAAAAGTCAGTAATTAATTAAAATTAAAAAACATTTTTTCTAATTGAAAGTAAGTTGTTTATATATGGGCAATTCCACGTGAGATTTTAGTCGACCTCTTAAAATCGGCCAAAAATATTTTCTTCTATTCTGTATCGAAAAAAAAACAGATACGTATTTTTTTATTTTTGTTTAATTGTCAAAATTTTCGAGTTATGAATTTTCGAAGTTTTGCACTTTTAATTGTAGACCTATATTCAGTAGCTTATAAGTCCGAAAATATTTAGTTTAGAAAAAAGTTGTCAAAGAACGAAAGTTTTATTTTTCTTTCCACTTTTAGGAAATGAAAACAAAAAATTTTTTTTTCATTTTTTAATAAAAAAATAAAAAAAATTTATAAACAAATTTAATTTATTTTAACTTTAGGTATGATAAATTTTTACTTTTCTTTTATCAAAACATACCCGTAAATGTTAAGAAGTTTTTGCAAAAAGTTTCAGAGTAGGCCTGACTAGTTTAATGGGTTAAAAAAAATAATTAAGCTGCCCGTGCAGGTCGCACGCCCGCGGCACAATGGGATTTTTTTACAATTTACTATTAAAAATTGTTTAGAGCCTACAAATTTAATAATAATCAAAATCCGATAAAATTTGTAGGCTCTAAACAATTTTTAATAGTAAATTGTAAAAAATTCCCATTGTGCCGCGGGCGTGCGACCTGCACGGGCAGCTTAATTATTTCTTTTAACCCATTAAACTAGTCAGGCCCACTCTGAAACTTTTTGCAAAAACTTCTTATCATTTAAAGGTATGTTTTGATAAAAAAATTAAAAATGTATCATACCCAAAGTTAAAAAAATTAATTTGTTTATAAAATTTTTTTATTTTTTTAATAAAAAATGAAAAATTTCGAAAATTCATAACTCGAAAATTTTGACAATTAAACAAAAATAAAAAAATACGTATCTGTTTTTTTTCGATACAGAATAGAAGAAAATATTTTTGGCCGATTTTAAGAGGTCAACTAAAATCTCACGTGGAATTGTCAAAATGCTTTCTCCCCAAGGAAGCAAATGTTTTTATTATCTTAAAGAGGAAGCAAAGTGTTTATGTAATGAACATCTGGATATACAACTTGTTTATCAAAAATTTTGAAAATATTTGAATTTTTGTTATGAATACTATTATTTTTACGAAAATAATTGAATTTTGTAATGAATTTTATTTAAATTCCTTAAAATAATGGAACTTTGTCCAAGATTATTGTTATTTATTTATAGAGGTTATTGGAAATGTTGACCACATTTTTTTTAGATTCTTTGAAAATAATTGAATTTCTGACAAGAATTTAAGTAATTTAAAAAATTGTAAATAGTTGCATTCTTGTGATAAATATTATCCTTTTTGAAAATAATAATTGTTTAATAAAATCTTTTAAAGAAAAACTTTTGGCTTATTATAGAATGAAATGAAAGAATATTACATGATTATGATTTGTTTACATCTATAATTTTTTATACTATTTACTACACAATATTATTTTTTTTCAAATGAGGACAGTTTAATTTGCATAATTTATCTTTTTTATTCCAAAACCTTCAAATTAATTAATATGCTGTTGAATGAATGCAAAAGTCAGAAGTTGTTATAGTCAATTGCTTTCGACAATATAAGGTATTAAAAACATTATTTTGTATGCATTTTTTCGTTCTGCTTCTACTTCAATCGCTCGCCCTGTGAAATTCACGCTTGGGAGCTAAGCCGCGTTTTCTCGTGGACGAAAAATTCTGCATATTTGTCATTTTCCATATTTTTATTAATTACAATTTAATTAATTGTACCTCTAAAGGTATACCAGTAAAAAAAGTTCTATAGAATGATTCTATAGAATGACTCTATAGAGCATTCTATAGCGAATTCTATATAATATTCTATATAAATTTTGTAGAATTTATATGTAAAAATATATTTTTTAATTGCTACATGAATTCTATAAAATATTTGTAGTCAAAGTCTATAGAATTTGTGCAGATATTCAGAAAAAATATTTCATTTTACAAATTCTATAAAATATTCTATAGAATACTCTATAGAATTCGCTATAGAATTCTCTGTAAAATGCTCTATAAAGTCATTCTATAGAATGACTCTATAGAACTTTTTTGATTGGGATTAAATAACAATTTAATTTTTAATCTTTTTAAAAAATTATTTTAATGAATAACAAAATAAAAAAAAAGGTTTTTCATATTTTTTGTTTAAATTTAACATATTTTATATTATGTACATTTTTATAAACGAAAATCCTTTTATTTATGTTTTTTGTATTAATTTTAACATATTTTATATTATGTACATTTTTATAAACGAAAATCCTTTTATTTATGTTTTTTGTATTAATTTTTATTATTACAAAATATTATTTTAATCATTCTCAACAAAATAAAAGTTACTGCCCTGTTTTATAATATCGTTATGCCTTTACGTAGGCAACCCGTTTTACTCCACCTTTCTGTTGTGCGGACATTTTATCCCCAGATCAAGTCACCTACATCTGTAAATTGTCATCGCAAAAATCGTTTTGTGGCTCGTAGAAACATCGTATCAAGACCAAATAAATTTTTAATAATTCTCTATTTAATTTTATTTTACGGTACAGAGCCACTTTTTTGATTAAGTGCTTAGTTTTTTTTTAAAAAGTGATCAAAGTGGAAAAATACAGGAAAGTAAGGGGAAGTAGGTTGGCAACACTAACCAGTTCTCGACCTGCAACGCCGTTAACCGGAACCGCAATCGTAAGCGTAACCGTAGAATGAGATAAAGAAGGATGGGTATATTGTTTATCCTTCTTTAAACTCATTCTTGCGGTTAAGGTGCCGTCCCATGTCAGCGTGAAACGGGAAACGGAAAACGTTCAACCAATAAGAATTTTCTTTTAGAATGATTTCCATTGAATCGGAAGTTGTTATTGGCTAAACGTTTTCCGTTTTCACGCTCACATGGGACTGGCCCTTTACGCTTACGATTGCGGTTCCGGTTAAGGTACCGTCCCATGACGGCGTAAAAGCGTCGGCGTAAAGCAGAAACCATGTGAGTGAGTGAGAACGTGATATCTGTTTATCTCTTTCTATCGCATGGTTTCTGCTTTACGACGACGCTTTTACGCCGTCATGGGACGGTACCTTTAGAGATTCTGGGTGTTTTCGACGTCGTCGGTCGTACTGGTCAGTTGCCACATTAAGGTGCTCAAATTGTTTATTTCAGACTATATAGTTCAACCTAAATAGTCTCAAATAAGCACCTTTTTGTGGCAACTGGCCGGTACGACCGACGACGTCGAAAACACCCTTAATGTGGTTAATATTCTTAAGATTTTTTACAGTGTGCAGGCTGCCTGCGCAGGCAGGAGCAACGAGAGTAAGGGAGAAGTTTGAAGTTACTGACTCTCTTACTCTTGTACGTTACCATGACAACCTGCAGGCAGGCAGGCTGCCTGCAGAGGTGTAACCGCAGCCTTAAGAAACTGTCACATTTCAGAGGTTTCTTTGTACAAGTAGTCCACGAATACTGATCCCTGATATTAGCGTCATGATATGAAATCGTTATACGCGTGTTGCTCTCGTTGGTGACAACATTAAATTGTCTTTATTAAATGTTATTTAAACTTCTTTAGATAGTAATTTATTGGAAATTGGTTCTCAAAAAATATTTTAAAAATGACAAAAAACGATGAAAAATTCGATGGAATGTTGCTCGCTATGGCTCAACAACATGAAGGTGGTGTTCAAGATGTAAGTATTTAGATGCGTATTATTACCGGTGTTTTAGGTTAGTTTAATATGTTTATTAGAAGGTAATCAAAAATACTTATTTTACAATAATATCTTTATTAACATAAAATATATAATTTGTAAAAACAGTTTTAGTGAGAAGCCAAAAGTAATTAAATAAATGTCAATGAAAATACTAAGTTTAAAGAAAAAATTGTTCACTTTTATTTACAGGCCAAAATTAATATTTTTTAAAGTTTATGGTTTATTCTACAGAATTAGTGCATAATAATAAATTTAGGGAAAATAGTAAAAAATTATTAATTGCTTTGGTTAAACGATCAATTTAATTAAGACAAACTTTGCAAAAAATCTGACGTTTCGATACAAGTTGAGTACTATTCTCAGAGTGATTCAAGGTCTAAAAAGCAATATTAATTTGTTCACAAATAAAAGCAAAAAAATGCAAAGACTAATAAACGTAAGAAACAAAGAAAAACTTTCACAGAATTTATGTTTTTTAATTTATAGCTGCTCGATACAATCTTCAGTTTTCTGGCTAGAAAGACAGATTTTTATACCGGTGGAGGCGATGGAGCAGCAAAAAAGGTATTGAAAATTAATTTTACAAGTTAAGTAAATGTACATTCTTGTATTTAAATTAATACAATTATTATTTATAAATTATTGTGTCTATAATTTTAGTTAAAACTTCAAAAAATAATTGGACCTTGGAAAACGTGATATAGTATTTTTGTACTTTTCAATACCTCAATTTTTTTTCAAAGAAACATTTTTAAGCCCCCCTTTTAAAAATAAATTTTATTTTTTATTTTTACAAAAAACTCTTTATTTGTTTTATTTATCATTTTCATTGGACAGTCGTGATTTTTTCCAAAAATAAGTATGTGGCAAAATAAAAGGGAGACAACTATATACTTTTGAGAAAATGCAAACAACAATTTTATAAACGCGTTTTCTTTATTTTCTTTAAAGCATATTGTCCCATTTTTAAACTCCACATTCTTTTGAAAAAATTTCATGTTTCAAATGAAATGGATAAAAAATGTTTAAAAATATGTAACTTTTGTAGAAGTTTAAAAATAAGATTAACTTTTTAAAAACAGAAAGGTTTAAATATATTTCTTTATTTGTTTTCAAAGATACGATTTCTATATATAACAATTAAGATGCGTTTTGTTATGTAATAATTATGCTGACTTGAAATTGAACACCTTGATGCAAGAACCGGACATAGACCATTGAGATTAAATGGGCTGCGCCTGGTTCTTGCATCAAGGGGTTCAATTATGGGGAGGGTACACCGATATTTTTAACTGTATCAATCATAATCTAAATATTCTACAAAATTATTTTTAAAGGAATTTTTTGTGAGAAATTAAATAGTCATAAAAGGTCAGGAAATATTTTGACACTTTTTGAATTTTCATTTTTCATTAAGATTGATGAATTTTGAAATTCATGCATAATTTTGTTGAAAATATACAGTTCAATCCACAAAAAAATGTCAAATAAAAAAATAGATTTTAATAATTTTTGAAGCATTTTCTAAAAATCTTTATTTTTAGGCTGAAAATGCTAAAAAATACCATTGTTATCCAATTATTGTATATATGTAAATTCATATTTGTTTATTTTTCTAACTAATTTCAGATCTTAATTTTATCCTAATTTTCTTGTATTTTTTATACATAAAAATAAGTTAGAAAAATAATCAAATGAATTTTAATATAAAAAATGGAACAATGACAGTTTCTTCTAGTAATTTTACACTAAAAACAATTATTTTTAAGAAATGCTTTAAAAATAATTATAAAAATAAATTTCTTTGCTTGGCAATTTTTTGTAGATTCAATAACATATACAAAATTACAATTTCAAAATCAACCAAATTTAAAGAAAAAAATTCAAAAAGAATTAAAATCTTTTTTTATTGATTTTATTTTATAACTATTCAGGGTGGCACATGTCAGTAATGTCAAAGAAATTTCAAGGAAATGTCAGGAAAAAAATTTGTTGCTAGGGGAATTTAAACAAATTGAGACTTTTTTCGACTTATTTTGAAAAATTACGACTTTTCTCTAAACATTTAAACAAAATATCACAATTTTTAGTTAATTTAGTTAATTTTTTTATTTTTTCCTATAAAAAAAATTTTGTCAGGGAAAATAATTTCAATGTCAGTAAATTATCAGGGAAATGTCAGAGTAATTGTTATAAATTGAAACTTGTGGCCAGCCTGCTATTGAATTTCTCACCAAAAATTACCTTAAAAATAATTTGATCGAATATTTAAATTATTTTATTGATATACATACTTCAAAATGACAGTGTGCCCTACTGTTAAAAATTGTTCTTAAATCATTATAACAACATTCTTCATAATCTACACAATTTATTTTGAATGGAACAAATATTTTAAGAATTTATTTTTTTTGTAATTATAAATGAAGGGTGGCATGACAAAAGGGGTCAAGCAACAATTTTATCAAAATCGAGATTTTTTTATGAAAAAATCAAATAAATTCATTTACACATTTCTGTAAAAAGATTTTCTGTTTAATTGCGTTTTTAAATGAGTTTTAATAAAAATTATAATCATAAAATAGCCTAAAATTTTACTTGTAATGCAACTTAACTGAAAAACAAAAGAAATGCATAGTCAATATTATTATCAGTAAGTCAATAAGATTAAAAATATTATTTTCCCAAATTTGAAAATGTCACGTAGATGAGGGAAAAAAATTATTAATAAAAAAGAAGATGAAAAAAATAAACGACGTGCAAGAGAAGCATTTACAAAAAGTAACGGAGAAGAGGTTTTACCTTAACTGTTCAGTTTTCATGGTTTTATATTTAGGTAATTTTATTCTTAATGTAATTGTAAACAATATGAATATCATTCTTTTGTTTCTTTTTAAATATTTTTGAAAATAATTTGAATTTGAAAAATTTTGAACTGCTTGCTTATAAGTAATCACTTAATTCATTATTTTCTCAAAAACAAACAACTTTTTTAAAGAAAACTTTTTCACATTCGATTTATCAATTCAATATTACACTGAAAAAAATGCCTCAATGATCTGAGCATCCATTATAGCATTAAGGTTACTTTAACTAGGAATCTTGATTATATTGACAAATTTAGTGCTGTAGTAACCAGGATTCCTAGTTAAAGTAACCAAAATTCTTAGTGAATGACTCTCGTAACTAGGAGCATGGTCAAATCGCCTAGGAATTTTTCTCATTGTTAGAAATTAATTTCTCAGTTTTTCTATAAATGGTATATTTTTTTAATAATTAATTTTAATAGAAAATATGCGCAATTGACGTAACCTTAAAACAACACACACTTATTCATTTTTCTCGTTAATTTCTGGGTTTATCTCATTAAAATGTTTTTCCTATGATAAAGCATTATAATATCTCGAAACGGTTTTTTTGGTTTCTTTTTAATGACCTATAGAATTTTTAAATACGTTTTTTTCGCTTCCTGTAAAATCATGAAATTGTTGCTTGACCCCTTTTGTCATGCCACCCTTCAAATCATTAATCTACCAAAATTTAGGTCTTAGATATTACGAAATTTTCGACTATTTTAAAAAAATACGACATTTTCTTATTTGTTTTCGAAAATTGCAACTTATTTGATTTTTCTAACAAATATTGTAAAAATACCAGTTTTAGTATAAAATGAAACTTCGATTTTTATAGTATGAAAAATAAAAAATTTTTAGAATCTAAATTGAATTTTATTGAAAAGTTTGAATCAAATTTTTGCTTTTAGAACTGAAATTATCTTTTTTTATAACTATAATTGAACCCCCCTTTGGTTTTTGTGGATACCTTGAAAATATTTTCAAAAACGTTTACAAAAATATTGATTTTAAGAATTATTTTAAATTTAAATAAATATTGTAAACTCTAGAACAAAGCTGTTTAACTCTTTAATTTTCTTTGCAGTTGGTAATGGATATTTTTAAAAAGCACGAATCTACAGGCGTAAAAAAAGCAGAGACTGAAAATGCAGAGCGGGCTGAGAAAAATAAAAAGCATTTAGAGAAAATAGAGAAGAAGCGAAAGGAGGAGGAGGAAGATATTGCTCAAAAAATGGAAACGGATCAAAGAATTGTTGAGTTATCTGAAGAGGAGGCTGAAAAGTTACAAGAAGAAATTGATAATAAGGTAAATAGTTTCTTTTATTTGTTTTTCTTTATTTCTCTCTGTTTTGTCTTTATACCATTTTTTAAAAATTTATTTTTTATTTTTTAAAAATTATAAAACTTATATTATTTTTAAGAAAGCAGAGGGCGCCGCATCAAGTAGTTCTACTTTTTCGGAGAGCAATTTAAAAACAGAAGCTGCAGATGAGGAAGAAGATGAAAGTGAGAAAGGAAAATTAAAACCTAACAGTGGAAATGGAGCAGATCTTGCAAACTACAGATGGACACAAACCCTTCAAGAAGTTGAGGTAAGTGCTTTTTGTATAAAATTATGTTATATTAATGGCAGTAAATTTCTATAAAAAAATTCTTTGGAAAATTTATAAAAATTTTCAACTTTCAAAAATGTCATCTTTTAAGATCTAAAATGATAAAAAGAACTGCAACCGCCTTTTCTTGAAAAATAGAAAATACTATGCCATATCCATTTGGGAATCTCATTTTTTATCATAAATACACAGGATGAATATTTCTTTTTTTGTAATTGTTACAAAAAAATAAAGGTTTTTAAATTTTAAATTTCCTTAAAAACAACAAAACAAACTTATTTTTTACTTGGAAAATTAAATATATTTGCGAAATTGTCTTATTTTATATATTTTTTTACCATTAATCAATTTTCTCTTGCAAACAAGACATATTATATTACATTGTTTTTAATTTAAAATTAAAAATAATCAACAATTTATCATTTCTGGTACATTTGGCGCCATCTATTGGTTCCATTGCAAAATAATGTATCACCAAACAGCTGTTAAATGTGGTTATGGTGGTTTGGGCTATTGGAAACTGCTCATATTTAATTTTTGAAAAATAATTTTTTCTAATAATTACAACAAATAAAATATTCATCCTATGTATTTATGATAGAAAATGAGTTTCCTAAATTGATAGGGCATAATATTATACAATTTTCAAGAAAAGGCGGTTGCATATTTTTTATCAATGTAGATCTGCATTGTTGATATGTGGGATCCCCTTAAAACACAAAAACTTTCACATATTAACGCAAGTTGATATTAATTATATTTAATAACTAAAAAGAATCCGCGCTAAACGGCGCGTGTAGTTTCTCCTGATAGTGTCCATAGATAAATAATTAATAATGCTGCCTATTAACAATAAAAATGGGTAGACCTACACGTATGTAATCACAAAACATATTTTAAATATTTAAAAAACCAGAAAATGTTGTGCAAAAATTATGCCAATTTTTTCATTTATGTAAGAAAAATAAATTTTGTTAAAAATTGAAATTTACAAAATTTATCAATGCTTGGTTATCTTTACAAAAAACTCCTAATGATGAACATTTTCAGTTTTTTTACACCTGTAACTTCAGTTTTCGTTCACGAAACCCTCTTCAATCAAGAAGGTTGCTACGTAACTTACAAACCTGGAAAAGTCCAGGAATTTCATTAAAAGTACTGGAAAACTATTCAATTTCTAGAATTCATAGGGAAATTCTGAATTTTGAAGTATGTTTTGTTTCGCCGATAAAGTATTGATTTATTTATTATTAATTATGGAGTTTAAAATTAATTAAACTTTCAAAGACTGTACAATTTTCATAAATAGATGAATATTGGAATTTTATAAAACCAAATTTTCAATGAATTTCATTAAACATTTTAAAGATAATTTAGGTTTATAAAAAACTTTAATAATTTAAATTCTTATAAAATTTGTTATATTTTTTAATATATATTTCATTTATTATTAAAGATAATAATGGATTTATGGATGAATTTTACTTAAAACACTAAACAAATTAAAATTTTAAAAAATTATAAATGATTGCAAAAACTCAATAAAATTGGTTTAAATTAAAATAAATAAAATTCTTGGCAAAAATTCAATTATTTTCAAAAATTTTCCTCAATTTCATATGAATTCTATTATTTACAATTTTTTTATAACTTTCTTTTTTCTTAAAAATGTTATCAAAAATCGTCATACGAAATGAATTATTTCGTATTTTTAATGTGATAAAAAATAAATGTTATTTTTTTTATAGAAAAAATGAAAAAATTAATTACCTAGTCCTAAAATGTTTATCACAAAGTGCTAATTTTTCTGGAAAAAAGAGAAATATTGAAAAATAACATTAATAATTATACTTTTAAAAGTTGAAAATCTTAATTAATATAAAGTTATTACTTTTTTCAAAAGACATTGCAAAAAATATGTTTTTTTAACTTCCAACGCTTCGTTTAACGAGGAAATTTCAAGGTACAAAAAAATTCCAGTAAAAAAGTTTTTTATTACGATACAGACAAGTTTTCTGTAAAATTTTATTTACCAATTTGAATACTGTTTTAAACACATGGAATATTGATGATGCAGTTTTGATTTTTTATGATTATCTTTATAATGCCTTTAACTTATTTGTACCAATTAGAATATTTTCATCTTATAACTATCCATCTTGGTTTACTTTAGAACTTAAACGCTTAGTACTATCTAAAAAAATTGCTCATCAAAATTACAAATTTACTAATAGTAATCACGATTATTTAATTTTTTCTCAACTTCGAGCAGAGTGTAAAAGCAAATCAAAAGAATGTTATAACAATTATATAACTGGTGTTAAGAACACATTTATTTCAAACCCTAAAGGTTTTTGTAAATTTGTTAATAATTTACGAGGGAATACTAGAATTCCTAACGAGGTAACATATGATCAAAATACTGTTCTGCTTACCTTCTGAAAGCGTTTCAGCCATTGATTTTAATGGAAATATAAATAACTTTGTCTCACTAAGCCATATTTTACGAGAAACAATTTTGTTAAAGCTTGAAGCTTTAAATGTAAATAAAGGAGCTGATCCTGATGAAATTCCATCTTCACTCTTGAAATTGTGCTGTTCTTCTCCAGTTGAATCGCATTATAAGTTATTTAATATGGAAGTAAGGGAGATGTAACTAATTATAGTCCAATAGTTATATTAAATACTATTTCGAAAATTTTTGAAAGTATAATTCATGATGACATTTACCGTCAAATTGAGTCATCAATTATTATTGAGGAGCAGCATGGTTTCATGAAGGTAAGATTGGCTTTGACAAATTTGAGTATTTTTTCAAAATTTGTACTTAATAACTTAGCCAATGGCATACAAGTTGATGCAATATATACGGATTTTGCTAAGGCTTTTGACAAAGTGGATCATGGCATTCTTTTGGCAAAGCTTGAAGCTCTAGGTTTTTCTAGTTGTTTGCTAACCTGGCTGGCAAGTTATCTTAAAGGAAGAACATTTTCAGTACGTGTTAGGTATGAGTATTCTGATATCTTTTTCGATACATCAGGAGTTCCTAAAGGATTGAATCTTGGACCACTATTATTTCTACTTTTTATTAATGACATAAACATTTTCAGATTTTGTAAATTTGTATTGTTAGCTGATGACTTAAAATTGATTTTATCAATTACCAATAAAAGTGATCATATGCAATTGCAATATGATCTTAATCAATTACAGTTATGGATAGAAAAAAATGAACTATTCTTAAATATAACAAAGTGTAAAACAATCTCATTTTCGTCTTCTTCTAATTAAATAATTAATAATTACACCTTTTCTAATAATATGCACTGGAAACTCTGAAGAGTGGTATTCCGAAGAGCGAAATAAATAGGGGTGAGGCACGGTAAACAGACGGAGGGAGAAAAATGGGCGGATTCAGAAACTGAAATCTACAAGCAGGAGAGTATAGTTAAAGTGGTCCGTGATGTTCGAACCATGTGTGCGTCACGCGTTGAAAAAAATTGAAAGGGACAAAAATACGCATACTGCCCTGAGTGTTTATAGATTCTAACCTCTCCCAGACGTGCAAGGACTAACTCCCAAGAGCGGTTTAAGACTCTAGCCGTTCGCTCTTCGGAGTTTCCAGTGTATTGTCAAGAGTGTCCTTGATACGTGATCTAGGAATTTTAATTAGTAACTCATTTTTATTTACTGCCCATATCCAGCGAACAGTAAATAAGGCACAAGAGCTTTGTGTTTTGTTATAAGAAATGCACAAAAGTTCCACAATGTTAGAGCCCTGTCAATACTATATTTTGCACTAACAGTCAGGCCAGTCGTCGAATTTGTCTCAACACTTTGAAGACTTTTTCAAAATTATTTAATGACGGACATTGAGCGTATGCAAAACAGATTTTTGAGATTCGTAGCTAGACAAGCAAATATTCCATTTGATTATTATAGTCATGATTACACAAATTTGAGAGCGCTGCTTTACATCCTATATCAAAAACCATGTAAAAGCCCACTTTCATAATGGAAACCATATGGGAAATGGCGACACGATTTCAGGCAATAAATATACCTTAAATTAACCCGAAAAAGACTACATTTATTTAAGAAAATGATTAATACACATTTCCTATGACAAATCCTACATCAAATCTAATGTGATTACGCTTTCATTTCTCAAGAGTAATTTTCCCATATTATTCCTCATATGAAATCTTCTTTAATGTTCTGAAAAATATTTCCATTTCAAATCTTATGTCAAATCCCATATAAAATATATTTTCATTTTTTAAGTATAATATTTTCATATGCCTACTGAAAATTCCCACATGGGATATAACATTGCACTTTATATGAGATCTCACATAAGCTTTCATATAAGGTTACTTCCATGCACTGAAAAAACCTTGTCTCAAAATGAGTATCATACGCTACTCATTTTGAGTTGCAACAAAAATGAGACTCTTAGGTGGCGCCACGTTCTATGGCGTTTAACATAGTCTCATTTTGAGATGCAACAAAAATGAGACAGGGTTTTTTGTGTGTGAGAACTTTTACATGGGTATAAATATAAATGGTTTCATTTAAAGAAGTGGGATTTTACATGGATTTTGATATAAGATTCCTTGTGAATTTACATATGGGAATCATCATTTTTTAATAATAAAAAAACGGGAAAGGAAAAGTTGAATTATTTATTCAATTGTCACAGGGTTAAATAATCGTTGCCACGTTTTATCATCAATGGTTTTATCTTTATTATAATTTCATAAACACTTTGTTTCCTCATAGAGAATTAAGTTTGTTTAAATGCTTTAACTCTGCCTTACAATGGAAAAAGACACATAAGCGACAAATAGGACGAACGGAGATATTTGAGAAAGACCGTTTACACCAAGAACTTTATTTATAACTCATTTTTAATGACTAAAAATTAGCCTATAGGGTAAATCACAATGTTTCTTTTTTCCTATTTTTTAGCAATAAAAAAAAATTATTTTTTAAACAATCTCTAAAAATATAATGCACTTGTGAAGTTTTTTTAGTGCAGAATACAACCAAAAAGTCGCTTGCGTAATTTCCCCATTTAAAAAGCATGGAGAGATGGAGGAAGGCGGGTTGTAAAATCTCAAGCCGGAGCTCGGCAGCATTTACAATGGAAAAACGAACGCGAAGCGACTTTGTGTGTATTTTTCCTCACTGTATTTTGTGACGTAGTTCAATGCCTTTTGCAGATTCTGGGACTACGCAAAGTACCTCATGTGTCTTTTTTTTCCATTCTCCGCGACCCCAACACTTCATTTCTCATTTTTTTCGCGAATTTCAATATTTTTCAAAATTAATTTTTTACATTAAATAATTTAAATTTTTCATTTTTATTACGATAGTTAGATGCAGTTTTTGATTACGAATCCATTGATACCAAAAACTTATTTTTCACCAAAATGTCGCTTATGTGTCTTTTTCCGTTGTAGGGCAGAACTCATGTCTGAGTTAAATAATGTAAATATAGGAATAA